>JAYEPQ010000004.1:13185567-13640567 GCA_036321105.1 Dracaena cambodiana | reverse complement strand
AGGTTAAGCCTGGTATGAATCAGATTATGCATAAGGCTCAACCCAATCTTGACCAAATCAGATGAAAGACTGAGCCCATGTGAACCGAAGCAGACATAGGGCTCAACCTTACATAAATCACTCAATATATGATTCTCATATCCTGCAATCCGAGAAATTTAGAACGGCCTACCTAAGGGGTAGGGCTGATATTTTAGAAAGGCTCTTACATTCGCACTACCCACCCAGGGGATAGAGTCTAGCACCATATTTCAAGATAGTTCATATTTATTACAAACCTAACACGCAATGTTCGGTTAGGCTCAGCTTCAAACTGTAATTCTAAAGAAGCTCCTATGCATAAGGAAAGTGAACAAAATCCTCCAAAGCAATACTGTATTCGGTTCTGCCATATGAGGTTATATTCATTATCCAAGCAACAGTTAATATGGCAAACTGCAATAATATCTGGATGATTCAAAAATACAAAAAAATAGACAACTCTCCTCCCAGTCTCTGAAGACACTTCAGCCTAATACAGGCACAACAAATCACTAAAAAAAAGTTGATTTTTTTCCTCTGCATTATGAATTGATTCAACTGGGGGTGGTGAATGGGATCTACGAAGTTCCCAAGGCTTTCTCAATTCCTCATAGCATTATGAAGCTTGCAGCATAGCAATTAACCTAGCCAATGGAGCTTTATTCCGAGATAAATATCAATCTAGAAGATCAAGAAATGCAACTCAAGCGACCTAAGTTTACAAAAGGGTTCTTCAGGCTCAATACAGAGTTCAAAATAACACTCGCATATTTCAGCTTCCGTGCGAGATTTGTCATGACACTCGCATATTGCATTCTACAGTAGGCTCAAGTTGGTATTCATGTGTTCAAATCATCACATGGGCTCAATTTCGGAGTTGCATCCATTTTGCAAACAAGACTAAAAGCACAAGCCTTATATTCTAGATTATATAGTCTCTAAGATATATGAAAGAGACTTCCTCTCTGAAACTCTCTCAAAATCAAAGCTATATGACAATGACGTTAGGTTTGAGCCCACTGAAAAGTTAAAGTTTCATGTGAGACTCACGACCGTTGTGTTTGCATCACTACAGATAATGCTCACATTCTTTAAAAGAAAACATTATTGTAAAATGCAACAACATTCACGATGAAACTGTCTATGTTTCGATTGTTTAAGTGGGGGCATAATTCTCTACTGTCGCCTCCAACTAATTAAAGTTGAGGGTCAAATAGTTTGAGAGTTAAATCACTCAAAGTTCAGTCTTAACCAGTTCAAAAAAGACAAAGGCTTACTACATAGCTATCAAATTGATGGCCATTCATGTCCTACTTCATAAAAACATCAAATTGTTTACTGCTAGTAGAGGCAACAGAATGAAGTTGTTACATAACTAGAAAATGTATTCGCTTGTGAATGCCTACTACCAGTGTTTACTCACATCAAAACTAGTAGCACCGATCGATGATTGCGTATGTATATGGTTAATTAGCAAGGAATTTTTTTTTTGAGGAAAGACGGAGGGTGGAAGCCCTCCGCGTTTTATTAACAAACAGGTAATAGAATTACAATAAAAAGCATTTAAATAAAGTAAAAATGCATAAAAGTAAACAGCAAGACTTAGATAGAAAAAAGAGGACAAAGAATACAAATAAGTTTTCAAATGACAACAAAGAAGTCTAAAAAGTATAACAAAAGCATCACACGATCTTCGAAAAGTTCACCAAAAGCAGCCAAAGGTCACCGTAAGATCCCTAAAAGCCGTCTATCCAGTCTGGGCCAGAGATGGAAGATTATCGCTGTCGTTTTCCCCAGATGTCCCACCTGAGAACTGCATCCGCTCCTCATCCAAAGGTATATCTGCAAACAAAGATATCATGAATAATCGCACGTAAACATGTGTGAAATGGGCGTGCAGTACAATTAAATATTCTACTATTTCTTTCACTCCATACATTCCAACATAATGCTGCTATTAGGGTTCTAGCCAAATGTGATTTTTGCTTCTAACACATAATTTGTCCTCAAGACTAGTGCATACCCCTGTGTTGATACTGATCCCAAACTTGCTGGCACAGTTTGTTTGCTCAAAAATTGGATTTCTCCTTCCATTGTAAAATTGTTTGATTACAACGAAAATATTGAGATGTACAAGAAAATCTGAGTAATTACAAGAACGGGAATATTGATTGATTCTCTTTTTTATGTGGGTTCGGGTGGCGATGGAGCCTCGCTAGTTCCTCCGTGGACCGTCTGACTTAGAAGGGGATGGCTCTACTCCGCTTCTCAATTTCACAAGTTCGCCCGAAATCATCCAAAAGTCCTTTCTCTGATTCAATTTCTGTCTTTTATAGACCAAATCCACTCGAAATCCGCCTCGAATCCTCCCTGAAAAATCGGATCACGAAATATTAGCCAAATAAATAACGGAAACAGGCGAAAAATAACCCGCGGGTTAGCACCTGCGGGATCGCTCCCGCGGGTGCCCACCCGCGGAATCGCTCCCGTGGGAGACGCTCGCGGGATCGCTCCCGCGGGTGGCAACCCGCGGGAGGCTGCCTCCCACAGATGGCACCCGCGGGATTGCTCCCGCGGGTTCCCACCCGCGGGAGTCCTCCCGCGGGTGTCCCGCGGGATTCTTCCCGCACCCGCGGGAGGAATTCCCGCAGGGCCTACCCATGGGGATTTTCCCAAAAATTATTTTTTTTAGATGCTACATAACCCCTCCAAAGTTTTCGAAGTTCTGTATTTAGTTGTACTGAATTTCGAAATACTTTGAATTATTTGATTTTGGCTATCAGATGTGTAAAGAATTTGGTAGACAGAAATAATTGTTAACGTATTTCGTAAGATATGGGAGGAGATATGGCGTTAATATGCTTATTCAATAACAAACAGAGGTATGATTTTAACGTGCTCATTTGATAACAAGTAGAGGTATGATATTAATATACTCATTTGGTGACAAGCAGAGATATCATGTTAACGTACTCATTTTAGGTCAAGCAGAGATATCATGTTAACGTGATCACTAGAATAATAACCGTTCAGTGACATCTAGTACGACGGATCAGGGAAAGACAGAGGTGACTTTAAACGTGTCTTGGAGCTCAACCTATTCAGAGGATCTGATCGTGATAGGAACAAGCTGACTAAACAGTGGTGACGGTTAACGTATTTAGCCTTGAAATCGGACTATCAGAGATAACTGTTAACTTGATAGGGAGATGATTTTCGTCAGAGGTGACTTTTAACTTAACAACATCAAAAGAAAGTTCATCAGAGATTTTAATGTTGGACTTGATGAAGTGTGAATTTTTTTTTCTGTCAGAGGTGAAATCTTAACGTGACAGGGGATCGATTTAATTAGGGTTTTTAGCAAACCTCCAACTATCAACGGATTTGATTAGCCTTTATCAACTACCGTTTGAGTTGGGCTAGCCATACTATTCCCCTCAGTATGGTGAGTTGTCGAGAATTTCGTTTGGGCTTAAATGCCAAACTTTTCCTCTTCCCTTTTCCTTAGCAGCTTAGGGCAGTGATGTATGCTTATATTCGAATAAGGATGCTATTATGACAGATTTGTCATAGGATTTTTAGCAAAGCCCCAGCTATCAACGGGTTTGATTTGCCTTTACCAACTACCGTTTGAGTTGGGCTAGCCATACTATTCCCCTCAGTATGGTGAGTTGTCGAGAATTTCGTTTGGGCTTAAATGCCAAAAAAAATTTCTCTTCCCTTTGCCTTAGCGGCGTTGGATAATTCATGTTTTTTACCCCCAGCATGGTAGGGTTGGCGAGAAATTTATTCTCTTCCCGTTGCCTTGATGGTGTTGGGCAATTCATGCTTTTACCCCAGCATGATGGGTTGGCGAGAAATTTATTATCTTCCCGTTGCCTTGATGGCGTTGGGCAATTCATGCTTTTACCCATGCTTTTACCCCAGCATGATGGGTTGGCGAGAATTTTATTCTCTTCCCGTTGCCTTGATGGCATTGGGTAATTTCATAATTTTTCTTTTTCTTTTTCTTTTCTTTTTTTATCATTTTTTTTATGGGGGTTTAAATTAACCACCCTATGCTCGTCTTGGGAATTGTTGTGAGCCCAAGTGGTACTTTTAGACCACACACATTAAATGTGTCGGAGTTAGCTCTAACTCCTTTTTTATTCAGTTTTGAGCTGAACTGCTCCAGCGTCAATCAACGCTTGAATTTTATTTTTTAGAATAAAATAATTTTTTGTAGGGTGACCTACAATCCGGTGGTATAGGCAGTAATTGGGATCGTTAGTCTTCCCAACCTCTTCAGGCCTCTTACTCTCTGGCAACTTAAGCATCTTGCATTTGCTGAGTAGATTGAACACAGTAACAGTATGCTCATTCTTAAATGAATACTGCTTTTGAAGCCTGGGTGACTTTGCTGTGTTACTTTCTACTGCCATTGCCATTATGTCTTTCCCTTTAGAACGGAAAAAAATGGAATGGAGGTTCATTTGTACTGCCTCCGATTGCAGACTGTCGCTTTTCGAGGCGTCGAATTATATTTCGGCCTGTTCACCCTGCTTAAGCAGATCCTTCCATGATTTGGGTTCGACCGAGCCCATTTTATCTAGAATGTCGGTCAACATATTGTGTCTGCAGGTTTCCACAAGAGTGTCCTGTGTCATGCCATGTGGGCATCGAATAGAAAGTTCTCGGAATCGCTCGACATAAGTTTTGACCGTCTCGCCTTTCTCTTGCTTTGCTGCTAGCAAGGATAGTCTAGAGACTTCTGTATCATCTTCAAAGAATCGGGTTAGGAACTCACGTTCTACATCAGCCCATGATTTAATTATTCCCTGGGGTAGCTGCATGAATCAGGTAAATGCGGGCCCCCGTAAAGTGTTCGCAAATATCTTAGTCATAGTCAGATGATTCCCCATGAGATGTCCTGTCTGCGACAGAAAGTAGAAGATGTGTTGTTGCGGCGAAGCTTTACCGTCAAATGACTGAAAGTTCAACGGTTTATATTTTGCAGGATAAGGCACGGTCTCCAATTCTATGGGATAGAGACGGATTACCCCCACCTCTTGCAGTTTCTTTCGATGAAGAAGAGTTTGTAGTTGATTCTCCATCTTCTCTATTTTTTCTACGTGAGGGTTGATGATAACCTTCACTTTCTCTTCCTCTCTTGAATGAGGAAGTACTTCTTCATCATCGTCCTTGCTGTCTTCATTTATTTGGACAGGTCGTTTTCCTTTCTGCAAATCAGAAATGGATGACGATAATTAGCTCTTTCTAGTTTGAGCTAACAACTCAATTAAAAGTTGTTTCATTTCTTCTATGGTCTCCTCTTACTGTTCGAGACGTTTTTCTTGTCTCTCAAGCCTTCCAGAGACCTTTTCTAAGCGCACGCCCTCTGGTTCGATAGAAACTTATTTTGACCCTGGAGTGATTTCCTTATCTGAAGGGTTGTTTCCGACCACCTTTTCACCTTTATTAACCATATGTGATGAGGCAGCAGGCAGATCGATTTCTGAGCACACCTTTTTTACCGTTCGCATTCTTTTAGGTTCGGTGATCCGCTCAAAAACTGATCGTTTTGAGTTGCATTTGCAGCTTGATAGAACAGTTGAGATTAACTGCTCGCATTGCAGTAAGGAATATTTTGTGAGGAGTTCTTCTTCCAATTGAGGTACTCTCTCAAATCTTGAGGTACCTTATCATCTCCATTTGTATCTTGACGCCTCTTGCGTTGCAAATTCGGTTCATAATACTGGAGAGTTTGTAATATTTCAGGGCTAAACTTTTTTCCAGCATCAGATTGTTCTCCAACCCTTCTGCGGATTCTTCTGGAGTGCACACTGGTCTGAGTAGTTGTGTTGGCCCCGCACGCCTCTGATGGAGAGATTAAAATTCTTGGTGTATGAAGCGTGCTCACCACAAGCGTGCTCGAAGAGACATGAGGGTTGTGTTCATTGAACGTAACCTATCGTTGCTTTCGCGAAGTGAAATCTGCAGGGTGCAACCCGCGGTTGCCTCGGCGGGATGCAACCTCCGGTTGCAATTGCGGGTTTGCACCCGTGGATTTATTCCCGTGGGTTGCACTCGCGGGCTTGCACCTGCAGTTGCAAGCCGCGGGTGGCAACCCGCGGTTGCAAGCCACGGGTTGGCACCCGCGGTTGCAAGCCGCGGGTGGCAACTTGCGGTTGCAAGCCACGGTTTGGCACCCGCAGTTGCCACCTGTGGGTTGGCACCCGCGGTTGCAAGCCGCGGGTTTGCATTGGGGTTGCTTCCACGGGATACAACCCGTGGCTCCATCCGTGGGTTTGCTCCGAAATTTTTTATTGTCCCGGAGTTTTCTGCAACCCTTCCTGTATGATTGAGGTGTGCTCGTTGAGTTTTACTCCTCAGATTTCTCTTTTGGGAGCGGGTTAGAGTTTGGTTTGACTTTTGACTTGATTTTAGAACGGGCGATATCGCCGTATACTTGACAGACGATGACGTCTTGTCAGTTTCAATGGGCGATGACGCCTCGTAAGTTTTCATAGGCGATGACGCCTTTTGATTTCCGGTGGACGATGACGCCTCACCTTTCTTCATCGTCGCCCGGCGATGACGCCTAGGCTCCGAATCAGAGGAATAAAGAAATTCTTCATATTTTTGCTGATCGACTTCTACGACCAGCGTTTCAACAATAAATCCGATCGCTAACAAGTCAGACTGCGCCACCAGATTCTCTGTTGTGAACAGAGAGGCTCCCACTGTGGTCGCCAGTTCTTGTTTACTCAAAAATTGGATTTCTCCTTCCATTGTAAAATTGTTTGATTACAACGAAAATATTGAGATTTACAAAAAAATCTGAGGAATTACAAGAACGAGAATATTGATTGATTCCCTTTTTTATGTGGATTCGGGTGGTGATGGAGTCTCGCTAGTTCCTCCGTGGACTGTCTGACTTGGAGGGGATGGTTCTGCTCCGCTTCTCAATTTCACGAGCTCGCCCGAAATCATCCAAAAGTCCTTTCTCTGACTCAATTTCTGTCTTTTATAGACCGAATCCGCTCGAAATCCGCCTCGAATCCTCCCTGAAAAATTTGATCACGAAATATCAGCCAAATAAACAATGGAAACAGGCGGAAAACAACCTGCGGGTTGGTACCTGCGGGATCGCTCCTGCGGGTGCCCACCCGCGGGATCACTCCCGTTGGAGACACTCGCGAGATCGCTCCCGCGGGTTCCCACCCGCGGGAGTCCTCCTGCGGGTGGGCACCCGCGGGAGGAAGTCCCGTGGGTGGCCGCGGGTGCACACCTGGGGGAGGAATCCCTTGGGTGTCCCGCAGGATTCCTCCCGCAGGTGTCCCGCGGGATTCTTCCCGCAGGTGGGCACCCGCGGGAGGAATTCCTGTTGGGCCCACCGGTGGGGATTTTCCCAAAAATTAATTTTTTTTTTTTTAGATGTCTACACAGTTCAACCACAGTTCACGAGTAAAAAGACAATTCAACAAAAGATGATCGGTGGACTCTCCATCCTTATTACATAGAACACAAAAGTTTGGTCCAATCCAATCTCTTTTCTGTAAGGCTGGCCAGGTAAGTAAGACTTTTTTAACAGCCAACCAGAGAAACACCCTATTTTGGGTGGGCAAACTATCTTCCAAATCCAAGTGGAGTCATTCAGAATAATACTACTATCTTGTATGTGCATTTGATTGAAAAGATTCCATTTGTGCTCCATCTCGATCGGGGTTGATCTTCAGTCGTTAGACTAGGCGTGAATTTACTAAGGAGGGACTGCAATTCTCGACATTGGAGTTTTTCAGTGACAGAAAATTGGTGGCGAAGATTCAAGCACCACCTAGCTCGACCCCACAACCTACAAACCTTGGCCTTCTTTTCCCGAGAAAGTTGATAAGCTTTCGGGAATAACAGTTTTAGAGGAATCTGAGAGCACCACCTGTCATGCTAAAATGCTATATTGTGTCCATTGCCTAGTTTAAACTCCAAACTTGGCTAGGTAATAATTCGTGATAACATAACACCCTTCCAGAAACTAGATGTATTACACGGCCTTCGGGCATTGGTGAGCCAGGTAGCCGCCCTAGGATAGTATTTAGTTGTCACCAGTTTTTGAAAAGAACCATGTGGACGAGATATTAAGTGCCACCACCACTTTGCCATTAATGATAAATTAAAATTTTTTAAATCCAGTACACCAAGTCCTCCAGTCTTTTTAGGTCTACAAATTTGTTCCATGAGATCTAATGATATTTCTTAGTATGAGAAGCACCATTCCACAGAAAGTTCTTTCTTATACTGTCTATTCTATTTCTCACCCAACCCAGCAGTTGGAAGAAGGACATATAATACAAGGGCAAAGTGATTAATACCGAATTAAGTAACACCACTCTCCCACCCAAGAAGAGCAAATTATTTCTCTATCCTTCCAATCTCTTTTCAAAAGTATCGAGTAAGGGGCTCCAATCTTTCTTATAAAACTTTTCTAGCTTAATTGGAATGCCTAAATATTTAATTGGGAACTCCTCCTCTACACAACTAAGAATATCTATATAAAAGCATGTGAGAGAGTTTTAGTTCCCAAATTAATTGGAGCACTCTTGGAGAAGTTAATTCGAAAATCTGACCAGGCTTGAAAACAACAAAGCAACCCTTTGATATATATGGCCTCCCTAATGCTACATTCTCCAAATATAAGTATATCATCGACATATTGGAGGTTAGTAATGGGAATAGAGGGAGCCCCAGCAAGGCCGTGTATCAAACCTGCTCTTGCCATCTTTCTATACATTACATTTAAACCGTTCACTACTAAGACAAAGAGTACAGGCGATTAAGGATCGCCCTGGCGAAGACCACGCCACAATAATATCTCTTTGCCAATTTCTCCATTAACTATAATCCGTGTTTTGGCGGAGTAAAGCTACTTTTCAATCCAGGAGATCCATCTCACCCCAAATCCACGCATTCGTAAAACTTTCAGTAGGCAGTCCCAATCTACCATATCATAGACCTTTTCAAAATCCAATTTAAGTAGGAAACCCCCTAACTTGAGTTTTCTACAATAGTGGATGACCTCATATGCTGTCGCAACTCCTTTCAAAATATTTCTGTCTGCTAGAAATCATGACTGATAGTCTCCTATCACCACCTGGAGTTTTTCTGCAATACGGTTAGCTAACAGCTTGGATATGATTTTGATAGTACTATTTAACAAAGCAATTGGCCTATAATCTCCAGTGCGGTCTGCCTATTTCTTCTTGCGGATCAATGTAATCCACGAGTAGTTGATCCTATCAAGTCTTGCCTCGCCTGTATATATCTCATCAAGCATCCGCTTTACATCTTGTTTAACCTCCTGCCAGAATGTCCTATAGAAGAATAGAGGGAATCCATCCGGACCGGGTGCCTTGTTGGGGCCCAAATCCCAAGCAGCATTCTTAATTTCCTCTTCTCAAAATTCTTCCTCTAGCTCCACTAAGTTTGGGGTGGCAACCCATGCACCCTCTTTCATTTGAAGTCTGAATGAGTGTTTACTTCCAAGCAGTTGCTTAAAGTGGCGATATGCATGTTCTTGAATCTGCGGGCCCTGTATTTCACCTCTATCCGACCTGAGATTTTGTATTTTATTACTTTGAAATCTCATAGAAGCATATTTGTAGAAAAAAGCAGTGTTGGCATCTCCCTCTTTCAGCCATTTACAACGGGCCTGCTGTTTCCACATTATTTCCTCATTCCTGTATATCTCATCCAAAGACTTCCTCAACTCCAGTAACCTAGAATTCTCCTCCAAATTAGCAAGGAATATTGCCAGGACTCTAAACAAACAAGGACATGCTTGAGTGTGAGTGGAAGCAGACATAGAGATGCGAATCAATATTTAAAATAGCAATAATGATATCGTAATGTTTTGCCTCTTTTTAGTTATGTCGCATATAGCATGACGCATAACGTAGATTATGCAATTTTCTATTTATTTAATAAAAATAAATATAAAACTATATAAAGTATTTTTATAAATTGAAAAATAAATTTAAAATATCGAAAAAAAGAATCTGTAATACATGATCTATTCTAATTTTATATCAATAATATTCACATTTATCTTCATAAATTATATTAAGTGTGCAAGCGTAATTCCAGTTATCATCTAAATAAGAAAATAAGATTCCAATATTTTATTTCAATTATACTTATTATCATTATTGTAATTTATATTTTGTAATATTCAATTTATCTTAATTGTAATTTCTGATTTAGTTCAGTTAAAAATTCAATATAATCAATAAGTAGGATATTTCAGTAATCAGAGATGAATTACAACAAGTGAATAAGGAAACAATTACAAATTAATAAGTTAGTAATTTCACTAACAATCAAACAAACCAACAACTAATCAAATAAGAAAATTATAGTAATTCTCTATTAATCAAAATAATAATCAACAAAAATATAGAAATTACTAAAAAATAATTGTAAATAACGTAACATAACATAATTTAGCTTAACGTAACGTAATATAACGTAAAATAACATAAAAAACGTACTGTTACGGTGCACTAAGTTATTCAATTGTTACGTAGCGCTAGGGATCCATTAGATTTCATAACGCAATGTAATGGGTTTCATAACGCGTTATTTTCAATATTAATGTGAATATGACAGATCCAAGGATCAATTTTTAATCCGTCTTGCTTAAAATTTTAAATTAGAAAAATAAAAATTTTATTTTTAATTCAAAATTTTGAAAAAGATGTGCTATAGATTGACATGGACCTGCCAATTATCATCTTCAGTTGGACAGCAGGGCATGAGCGGTTGTATTGTACATAGCTTGCATTTTGAGATCTTTATTTATTTGTATTTGTTATTTTGAAGGTTGGTGGATTCCTTTCCGCTTAGAGATTCAAGTACTTTTATATCAACTCTTATCTTTACCCTTAAAAAAAAAAACTAATAAGAATTTTTTTTTCCTTTATGAGTTGAGAAAAACTAGTAAGATTTTTTTTTTTGGCATAATTTATTTAGTATATGTGGATATGTTGACTACGAACAGGGCAACCGTTCAAAAATAGATATTACGTTGTAAATTTTAACCATATACATAGTATCCAATTGTAATACCCAGCTCAAACAAACCCACATAAGATACAAGTACAAGAGCTAATATAATTTATAATAATCCTTATGAATTTATAAATTAATCGTATGTAACTAGCCTTATTAAGGAGAAAATCTATAGTTAATTATAAATTATTTCAGTTCTTATTATTCTAGGGAGTCATCAATCTTAATATGTCCTACTAGCCTACACACAACTATCGTTGATTGCTAGTTCTTCTATATATCAAAACAGATTGCCAGGATTCCTTCTAGACGAAGAGCGAGTTCAACTCTCGGAGGACAGTTCGAGCGATGATTTGCAGTCACCATGACAGATGAGGTGCAGGTGGAATGAGGGAAGTTCAGCAATGACAGAGGCAGGATAGAGTCGAGAGGTCTCGGCGTTGCTATCTAGCATGACTTCTTTATTTTGGCTTATTCGTGCTAACTGTATATAGCATGTCTCTAGTATGATGCTAGTTTTTTTCTCTGTGTTTCTTACTTTGTGAGGGAAGCTAGACTGTTTCTATACTATTAGTATGATATTGTAACTCGAATGTTCCATTATTCGCTTATTAATTAGTAGAATGTGGAGGACATTACGCTGCCCGTTCAAAGTATATATATAAAAAAAAAAAAGAAAAAAGATTGCCAGTCTCTATACAGCAATGATCAAGGAACTGTTACATGCATATTTTTACTCTACAAAAGTGTTAGACTAGTTGCAGTCCTTGCTAGTTGCATTGCATATGATAAAATTTAGAACTTTCAATTACCCATCCCCAGTTGGATCAAAACACTCATCAACTCTCACCCACTTCCTAATATAAAACTTCCTGGGTCGGTGAATGGATTAGACTTACAAGTGCACGGGCCTGAATAGAGTAATTAACTAAAACAAATGTAGTCAGATTGTACGGAGGTACGATGAGGTCGCCACATGGACAACCTTGTTAGTCGAGTCAGTCGCCATCAGTTGCGGGCCCGCTGGCTGCCGTCTGAGGGAGAGAGACGGCGAAGCGGCCAGCTTATGCAAGGGCGGGACCTTTGAATTATCAAACTGGTGCCATAATCGCTCTTGTGTGTATCGTCAGTCAATTGTAAAGTGAAGAACTTACTAGCTAGCTGTAGTTGCAAAGGATATTTGTTTTCAGAACCCTGTGCGAGTCCAAACTACAAGGCTCCAAGATGTTGGAGAACGAACCTCTGCAAGAGTGAGAAGCCGGAGTTAGTTCATTGGCTTGTTTTAGCTGGCGAAAATTTTGAAGTTTTAATGAGTGTATACAATTATATGAAAATTCATGGTCTGAGACATTCTATAGGGTTAATTGACCGAGAGACCCCCATGTTTATTAGTTAAATTTAAAACTCTCAGTTTAGTCTCTCGTGGCCGTTATTAATGATATTCTCACTCCTGTTTAACTTAAACTGCACTTTTTTTTATGAAATCTCCAAATTATCCTCGTCTAGGCATATTTTGAATGAGTTCTTAGGAAGGGAGAGGAGAGTAATTTGGAAATTTCATTAAAAAATACAGTTTAAGCTAAATATGAGTGAGAATAGCAAACTGTTGACTAACAGCATTAAGAGTTTAAATAGTAAATTTAAAAAGTAATAAGTTACACTATATTTATAGTACATAGGATATCACTGTAATTAACCCTATTCTATATTAAAAATCACATGCTACTTTTAAATTACGTAGAAGCATCAATTTCTAATAAAATAGTAAGTTAGATTTTTTTTTAAAAGAAAATAAATAAATTACTAGAATTTTGACAGGCTAGACCTGGTAATATATGAAAAATGAAAGAGAAAGAAAACTAGCTATAAAAACATTAAATGATACGGAGCGAAAATATTTAATTTGGTCAGATTCGAGTCGATTAAAAAAATAATAATAATAAGAACTAGCAGAGTGACATTAGACATTTCAGCGAACAGGGTGAAGTAACAGTAAGCAAAATTTATCCAACTTAAAACTATAAAATTACCGAGGTTGCCGCCTGCAGGATGACCAATTAGTTCATTTGATATATCTTCTTCATGAGAAAATTGACTGATAGCTAGGATCCACTTTAATTCTAGAAGAAAAAAGAATTAGGTGCGATTTTGTTTTTGATCGCCCGCAAAATTAGATTCTTTTTAAATTCAGTGAACTCATTTTGTTGATTCAGTGTTTAAAACCAATGTTTAAAATAGCGATAACGGTAACGTAACGTTTTGTCTTTGTTAGGTTATGTCGCAAATAGCGTAACGCATAACGTAGGTTATGAAATTTTTTATTTATTTAATAAAAATAAATATAAAATCATATAAAATAATTTTAATAAATTGAAAAATAAATTTAAAATATCTAAAAATATATAAAATTATTTTGTAATACATAATCTATTCAAATGTTATATTAAGTTTCACAATAATTTTCATATATCTTCATAAATTATATTAAGTCTGCAACTGTAATTCCAATCATCATTTAAATAAAAAAAAGCAAGATTCTAATTTTTTATTTCGATTCCAATTATTATCATTGTTGTAATTTATATTTTGTAATGTTCAATTTATCTTATTTATGATTGTTGATTTCAGTTCAATTAAAAATTCAATAAAATCAACAAGTAAAATATTTTAGCAACCGGATGAGAAATACAACAAGTGAATAAAGAAACAAACTTAAATTATCAAATTAGAAATTCCAAAAGCAATCAAACAAGCCAACAATTAATTAAGAAAATTACAGCAATTCGCTAATAATCAAAATAATAATCAACAACAATATATGAATTACTAAAAAAAATAATTGTAAATAACGTAGCATAACGCAATTTAACGTAACGTTATGTAATATAACGTAAAATAACGTAAAAAACGTACTGTTATGGTGCACTGAGTTATTTCCAGTTGTTACGTAGCGTTGGGATTCCGTTAGGTTACGTAACGCAAATAACGGGTTTCATAACGCGTTATTTTCAACAATGTTTAAAACACCCACTAAATGTTGCCAAGATATTGTTTTTGGTTGAATATAAGCCATCGGAGTACCCAACAAGTAACCATCTTAATGTATGGACAATTTCGTTGTAAAAAATTAAGTCTCCTTACTAAACTTTGCTCCACAGTGGTCAGCACCGTCCTTAGTCTCAATTTCTCTACCTTGTGGCCATTGATTAAATGCGCAAGTCTTCGAAGGGGTAGGAACGCAACGCAGAGACGATAACTCTGATTAGTCTCGTCCTTTTCAATTTTTAGGACTTTCTGAATCAATTTTTAAGAGGGATCCAATTTGAATAATATTGCAAGAAATGTGAGAGTGAGTTTGACCGTAGAAAGGGAAAAACTCGAGCCTAACGCAGATCGATATCACTATGCTCCATGCATTTGAGGTCCATAACTACCAGTATCATGCTCAATTCTCCATAACAAGCTAGTAGACGCATCGGAACAAGCCAATTTTTTTACCGGTCCTATTTAAAATTTGGGATTTTTACATATATGTTCCTTAAATCTTTAAAAATTAGAGTTTAGTCTCCCAAATCTTTATATTTATAATTTAGTTCTCAAATCCTTTAAGTTGCCACAATTTAGTCTGAGCTATATTTTTTGCTCGAATTTCCCGTTATACCCCTGAGTTACTTCACTTTAGTCATCTCTTCTCTCTTCCTCCTCTCTTGCTCTTCTTATTGGGTTTTCCTCTCCATTCTTCTCTTCTCTCTCTCTTCTCTCTTCTTATTGGGTTCTCCTGAATTACTTTACTTTAGAGATTAACTGAGAGAGAAGAGAGAGAGGAGAAGAATGTAGAGGAAAACTCAATAAGAAAAGGAAGAGAGGAGGAAGAGGGAAGCAAGAACTATAGTGAAGTAACTCTGGGGTATAACTGAAAATTCAGGCCAAAAATATGATAGAGGGACTAAATTGTGGTAATTTAAAGAATTTGAGAGACTGAATTATAAATATGAAAATTTTGGGAACTAAATTCTAATTTTTTTATTAAGGGACATATATGTAAAAACCCCTTTAAAGTAATTTTTCTAATTCAAAATTTTAAATATGGCATGTCAAAAATTGATCAATGGACTCATCCATTTTTATCTCTACACAGAACATGAACACTTACTTTTTTTTTTTTTTTTTTTCCTATTCTTTTTTACAAAGAAAATTTTAAACAAAAGAAATTAAAAATCTCGCCCTGTGCGAGCTGAGCTCATTTCTTTCCAAATATCTTCCTTCCTCTTTTAATATCTCTCTCTTTCAAATAGGATAACGCAAGAGTGCATCCCTAAAATAAATAATGCAAATTGCAGTTGATTCATTAACTTCCTCTCGCTTGCCATATTGATTTTTTTTTTTTTTTTTCATATAAAATTAAGACATAAATGAAGTTTCCACTTGTGTTCCGCAGGATCATTGGACACAACTCTCCAACGATATAAAAAAGGCTCCCAAAGTCCCCAATCAAACCACAACTCCCCCAATTCCTTAGCTCAGCATTTGTGCTTCTAGGGGCACAAGAGCAAGTTTCCCTCCATCTCCTCATCGCAAATAAATAATTTAAATTAAATAACAAATAAACCGAGATCTTCAGCTCTCTCCTCCTTCCTCCTTCGCAACGCCAGTACGAGCAACTATGTGCAAGTCTCTGCCGCTCTCCGACGATCAATGCCACCTTGTGACCGCCCTGACCACGCCTCTGCTGGAAAAGCCCAAGAGCCCATCTGACGATCAACCGCCACCGGCTCTCGAGCCCAAACCATCGTCCAGCCACGGGCTCTCCCTCTCAATACGAGAAGGCCGGTCCATACTGGGGCTGGCCCTCCCGATGATTCTCACTGGCCTCCTCCTCTACTCCCGCTCCGCGATCTCCATGCTCTTCCTGGGCCGCCTCGGGGACCTCCCCCTTGCTGGCGGGGCCCTCGCCATGGGCTTCGCCAACATTACGGGCTACTCCGTCCTCTCGGGCCTGGCGATGGGCATGGAGCCCATATGCGGGCAGGCCTTCGGGGCCCGACGCAACGCCCTCCTCGGCCTGGCCCTCCAACGGACAGTAGCGCTTCTGCTCTGCGTCTCCTTCCCAATTGCGCTGCTCTGGCTGAACATGCGCCGCATACTGATACTATGCGGCCAGGCCGAGGACATCTCGTCGGCCGCACAATCCTACATTCTCTTTTGCCTCCCGGACCTCTTCTTTAACTCGTTCCTCCATCCGATCAGAATCTATCTGAGGACACAATCCATCACCATGCCGCTCACCTACACGGCCGCTATCGCACTATTATTGCATCTCCCCGCCAACTATCTGCTCGTCTCAGTGCTCGGCCTCGGCATCGAAGGCGTCGCCCTCGCCTCTGCGTGCACCAATTTGAACCTCGTGCTCTTGCTTGCCGGTTACATTTACTTCTCCGGCGTCTACGAGCGAACCGGGGGGCTCGCATTGACCACCGAGACGTTCCGGGGCTGGAGATCGCTCCTCGGGCTCGCGATTCCGAGCTGCATTTCGGTCTGCCTCGAGTGGTGGTGGTACGAGATCATGATCATCCTCTGCGGCCTCCTGCTCAACCCCCGAGCCACGGTCGCTTCGATGGGAGTGCTAATCCAGACCACCTCATTGATCTACATTTTCCCTTCGTCGCTTGGGTTCGGCGTCTCGACGCGGGTGGGCAACGAGCTCGGAGCCAACCGGCCCGACCAGGCGAAGCGAGCAGCGAATGTCGGGCTGGTCATCAGTCTCGTGTTCGGGCTGCTGGCGCTGACATTTGCAGCATCGATACGGAATGTCTGGGCGAGGATGTTCACATCAGATACAGCCATTCAGCAGCTGACAGCCTCTGTGCTGCCGATACTCGGCCTGTGCGAGCTCGGCAACTGCCCGCAGACCACTGGGTGCGGCGTCCTGCGAGGAAGTGCCCGGCCGAGGGCGGGAGCAAACATAAACCTCGGATCATTCTACGGAGTAGGAATGCCGGTGGCAATCGGGCTGGCATTTTGGGCCGGGCATGATTTCAGAGGGTTGTGGTTCGGCCTGCTTTCGGCGCAGGCGACCTGCGTGGTGCTGATGCTCGTCGTGATCGGCCGCACTGACTGGGACCTGCAGGCTGACAGGGCGGAGATGTTGACCGGTGGCTCAGCCGGTAAAGGACAATGCGGTGGAATTTTGGACGAGAAGGTCGTCGCAGCAGTAAATGGAGACGACGCGGCCATCAGTATCAAAATCGAACACTCCACTGCACTAACTTAAGACTTAGAGCTCAATCGGGCTCATTATTTTTCTTTCTTTTTGGTATATTTTATTTTATTTTTCTTTTTTTAGGATAAATTACAGAGAAATTAAAATGTTGACAAAAAGAAATTTTGAGAGTATAGACGGACTTAGAAATGTGAACAGACTTGAGTTTTTTGTTGGTTTATGAAATGGATTCTAATTTTTGGTCTAGAAAGCCGGCAACAGCGTGAAGAATGGGTCGTCACTCGTTGGCCACTCTTCAATATTCGGTTTGTGGCGGACTATTGAGCCAACAATGTTGGTTTGGGTCCTAAATGAACGCTAGGATTTTAATTTGATGTGCAAGTTTGTGTTCCGGAGTTGATCTCAAACTTGGTAGGCGCGCGCCTAGCTACTTCCATTCAAAATTTTTGTCTATGAATAGTGAATCAAATTACAATTCGATTTCGATATCATGTGGGAGGTTGTTGGTTCAAGTTCTTGGTTCCGATACTTGCAAAAGGTGGATGCATGGTATTATCGAGTTCTTTCTGTTGCTAATGGAGCCCTATTGCCGTAACAGATTTCGGTACACCAAAACGGGTCCAAAACCGGCCCAAACCTGTTAATGATATAATATATATATATGGTGTGTGGTGCTAGGGTTTTGGATTAGACGAAAGAAAAAAAAAAACAAAGAGCCAAGGATTTCTCTTGTGTAGGCCGTGGTGTTCTTTTGTGGCGGTTGCTGCTTTCTCTACTTGCAGCCGAACAAAAGCAACCAAAATAATTTGGTGGCGGTCACGTGAAGCAAAATAATTTTGTGTGCCCTAAGATTTTCCTTTTGAGGTGTAGCGACTGCAATTCTTGGCCGAAGGTGGTTTTTTTTGGCCGAAGGTGTTTTGGCGACGGCTATAGCACAGGTACAAGATTATTATATTCCTTTTGAGGTGAGGGTTTGATCTTGTATTTTGTGTGATCTCATTGATTTCTCTCCTGTAGTTGAGAATTAGAAAGTTGTAATCATCTTTTTATATAGTGGAAGTTTTCGATCGTGTCCCCGTAGACGTAGGCATATTGCTGAAGCACGTTAAATCTGTGTGTTCTCTGTCTCTACTATTTTTCTCTTCGGGTAACTATTTGATTCTGTTGGTTGTTGCATTAGTATTATTCCACTATTTTTTCTAACAATTGGTAGAATGCTGGCTCGAATCAGATTTCACTCAGATCGGTGTTGATTTTGAATGGGAGTTATGGCGGAAGATAGGAAGGAAAATATTGAAAAATTTGATGTGACAGATTTCCAATGGTGGAAGTTGCAGATGGAAGATTATTTATATCAAAAGAATTTACATCAACCACTATTTGGAGAAAAGTCAGAAAAGATGACAGATGAGGAGTGGGAGTTGTTGGACATGAGGGTTTTGGCACAGGTTCGATTGTGTCTGACAAAGCAGGTTGTGTTCAACGTCTCTAAGGAGAAGACCACTTCAGATTTGATGTCAGTATTAGCTAAATTTTATGAGAAGTCGTCTGCTTCAAATAGACTGTTTCTAATGAAAAAGTTATTCAACTTGAGGATGCGTTATGATAGTTTAGTTTTTAATCATTTGAACGAATTTAACACATTATGGGCACAATTTGAATTCTTAGATTTTGTCTTTGCTGATGACATTAAAGTTTTGATATTTATGTGTTCGTTACAGAATAGTTGGAGTAATGTTGTTATGGCTATCAGCAATGCTTCCAATACTGCTTTTAAATTTGATGATGTTGTGAGTACAATTATGAATAATGAATTGATGAAAAAGAGTATGGGTGAGAGCACAGTTTCTACAAGTATTGCTCTGTCTGTTGATAATGACAGAAGAAAGGAAAGGGGTAGAAATTTAAGTAGAGAGTCGAAGCAAAGAGAGAGATCAAAATTTAAGGGAAATTTCAAGAAAAAGTTAGTGTGTTGTAAATGTAAGACAGAAGGTCATATAAAGAAGGATTGTCCAAACAAAAATAAGAAATGAGCGAATGTGGTGAATCCAAATAAGGAGTATGATGTCTTGTGCTTGTCTGCTCATACAGAATGAAGGTCAAACTGTAGTTTGTAGATTCAGGGGCTTCGTTCCATTGCACTGCTCGTAAAGAATGGTTTAAGAATTATGTCCAAGGTGATTTTGGGTATGTGACTGTTGGTAATGGGCAGGAATGGAAGATTGTCGGTAAGGGGACAATTCAGTTGAAGTTGCACAATGGTGGAAAGTTGCTTTTATAAGAGGTCAGGCACATACCAGATTTGAAGAAGAATTTGATATCTGTTAGCAAGCTGGATGACGAAGGTTATTAAATCTTATTTGAGAGGAAACAATGAAAGATCAGTAAAAGAGCAATGGTAGAGGTCAAGAGTGAGAGAGTGGGAACTCTATATTTACTCTCAAACTCGGTGGATCACGTTGTTTTTTTGGCCACCGTAAAGAATGAGAAGGCTACCTTATAGCATAAGAGGTTCGGTCACTTGAACGAGCGCGGTATGAGGGTGTTGCAATCTAGAGATATGTTAACAGATATGAAAGATGCTAAATTTGATTTATGTGAGAACTGTGTGTTTGGGAAGCAGAAAAAAGTTGTTTTATGAAGGATGGTAAGGAGAAAAAATCGAAAGATTAGAGTTTGTGCATACAGATATATGTGGGCATTCTTCGGCTAAGTCTCTTGGAGGTAATTCTTATTTTGTCACTTTCATAGATGATGCAAGCAGGAAAATATAGGTATTTGCACTTAAGCAGAAATCTGATGTCTTCAAAATCTTCATGGTATGGAAAGTTCTTGTCGAGAATGAAACACGTTTGAATGTGAAATGTCTATTGTCAAACAATGGTGGGGAATTTTGCAATAGAGAGTTCGATGACTATTACTCTACCTACGGGATCAGAAGAGTAAAGACTGTACTGAGGATACCGTAGCAGAATGACGTGGCTAAGAGGATGAATAGAACCATTTTAGAGCGAGCTCGAAGTATGAGACTATATACAGGTTTGCCTTTGCAACTTTGGGGAGCCGCTGTAAATACGACAGTCTATCTGATCAATAGGAGTCCAGCTAGTATTTTAGATGGAGAAATTCCAAATGAGTGTGGTCTGGTAAGACTGTGAATTATTCATTCTTAAAAGTGTTTGATTGTATAGCATATGCACATGTGGGTCATGAGATGAGAAAGAAGCTTAATTTTAAATCTCAGAAATGAGCATTCATTGGATACAGTGTCCATGAATATGGTTATCGTTTGTGGGATTATGAGTATAATAAGGTGATTCGTAGCAGAGATATAGCATTCAATGAGGGTTGTATGTATAAAGACCGAATGGAGAGTAAGAGTAAAAAAACAGTTGAGAAAAAGCACTTGGAGCTGGATGAGTCACAGGATCAGATGGATCCCATGGATAAAATAAAGGAAGAAATACGTATATATGAAGGAGAAGAAATGGCTACACCTGAGAACACACAAGATTCAGATGAGACCGAACAGAAGAGAGAGCCACTGACTGAAGTAGATGGTTCTAGTACTTCATCAGAGAGTGTTCCCACTTTGAGGAGGAGCACGAGGATAAGGAAGCCAACCCAAAAACTTTGTCTTCATTTATATCATATTTTGTATACTGATGCAGGTGAATCAGAGAGTTACCAAGAGTTTATGCAGGATAAATTTTATTTTAAATGAGAGCAAGTCATGCGTGATGAGATATTTTCTTTGGAGGAGAATCACACATGAAAATTGGTAAAGCGACCGGAAAAAATGAAAGTATTGCATAACAAGTTGGTATACATGGTGAAACATGAGGCAGGAGGGACACAAAGATTCAACGCTAGACTTATGGTGAAGGGATACGGTCAGAGAAAATGTATTGATTTCAATGAAATATTTGCACATGTTGTCAAGATGACTTCTATCATAACAATACTGAGTATTGTGGCTGCGAAAAGATTGTATTTACAGCAGCTCGATGTGATGACTGCTTTTCTTCATGGTGATTTGGAGGAGGAAATATATATGGAACAGCCGGAGGGATATGAAGCTAAAGGAAAGGAGAATTGGGTATGTCAACTGAAAAGGAGCTTGTATAGGTTGAAATAAGCGCCGAGGTAATGGTACTTGAAGTTCGACAAGTTTATGTTGGATTCGGATTTTTCCAGATGCAATTCAGATCATTGTGTATATCTACAAAAGTTTAAGGATGGTAATTTTATTATATTTCTTTGTATGTAGATAATATGCTTGGGGCAGGTACATGCATGAAGAAAATCAATGATCTGAAGAGAAAGTTGGCAGGAAAATTATCTATGAAGGACATGGGTGAGGCTAAACAACTTCTTGGGATGCAAATTATCCGATATAAGAAAAGTAAGAAATTGTGGTTATCTCAAGAGGGGTATATTAAGAAGGTGTTGGAGAGATTCGACGTGAAGAATGCAAAATCGGCAACTGCAACTCTTGGTGGTCAGTTCAAACTGTCAAAAGAGTAAGGTATTAAGATAGATGAGGAGACGAGACACATGGAGAATGAGCCTTATTCATCGGCCGTTGGGAGTCTCATGTATGCAATGGTGAGTACAAGACCAGATATTGCACATACAGTGGAAGTAGTGAGTAGATTCATGAAGAATCCTGTAAAGGAACATTGACAAGCGGTGAAGTGGATTTTCAGGTATTTGAAAGGTACTTCAAAATATTGTTTGTGTTTTGGGGGTGATAACATTGATGTGTAAGGTTTTGTGGATTCGGACCATACGGGTGATAGAAACAATGGTAGGAGTACCACATGTTATGTTTTTACTACAAGAGGGACAGTGGTAAACTGGATTTTAAGATTACAATCAATTGTTGCTATATTTTCGACAGAAACTGAGTATGTGACAACTGCAGAAGTAAGTAAGGAGTTTATTTGGTTGCAGCGATTGATGTGTGAGTTGGGTTTTGATGGAGTGGATTGCAGGTTATTCAGTGACAGTTAGAGTGCAATTCATCTTGCTAAAAACTCGGCATATCATTCACAGACTAAACATATTCACTTGAGATATCACTTCATTAGATCCTTGTTAGAGAATGGCTAATTAAAGTTGGAGAAAATTGAGGGCAGTAAGAATCCTGCAGATACATTGACAAAGCCGGTTGATGGGAAAAAGTTGAGTTATTGCTCAACTTTGGTGTGAACGCTGAAATCGGGATTTTGAACGATCGAGGTAAAAGGTTTGAACACTAGGATTATCATGTATAGAGATATTACAATTTTTGCAATAGGTCTCCAAGTGGGAGATTGTTGCTAATGGAGCCATATTGCCGCAACCGGTTTCGGTATACTGAAACGGGTCCAAAATCGACTTAAACCCGTTATGTTATAATATATATATATATATATATGGGGTGTGGTGTTAGGGTTTTGAATTAGCCGAAAGAAAAAAAAAATAACAAAGAGCCAAGGGTTTCTCTTGTGTAGACTGTGGTGTTTTTTTGTGGCGGCTGTTGTTGTCTCTACTTGCAGTAGAACAAAACCAACCAAAATAATTTGGTGGCTATCACGTGAAACAAAATCCCCAAGATTTTCCTTTTGAGGTGTAGCGGCTGCAATTCTTGGCCGAAGGTGGTTTTTTTTTTTTTTTTTTTGCCAAAGGTGTTTTGGTGGTGGCTATAGCACAGGTACAAGATTATTATATTTTTTTTGAGGTGAGAGTTTGATCTTGTATTTTGTGTGATTTCGTTGATTTTTCTCCGGTGGTTGAGAACTAGAAAGTTGTAATCATCTTTTGATATAGTGGAAGTTTTTGATCGTGTACCCGTGGACGTAGGCATATTGCCGAACCACGTTAAATCTGCGTGTTCTCTATCTCTACTATTTTTCTCTTCGGCTAACTATTTGATTCCGCTGGTTGTTGCATTAGTATTATTCCGCTATTTTTGCTAACACTCTCCCTCCTTAACGCGGAGGCTGAACCACCAAACACGCGCAAGCACAAACAATCACAGGCACGAACTATCACAAGCACAAGCAAATCCATATCGAATATTCTGCAAGTGATATGTTTGGATTCGAAAAATATTCTCTCTTCTTCTTCTTTTTCTTCTCTCTTTCTTCCCCATATCTGGATTCATTTGAATAATCTTGATCGAAATCTTATACATAGAGGTTTTTTAAGAAGGCTCTTAAGAGTGACAGTGCAGTCTACATAATGTATATGGAGCATCTGACCCAGTGGCTCCTCCAAGGAATCTACCTCCCATTTGGCTTCAAGTTTATTTATATATTGCTGACATTCTTATAATTGTTCAATGTAATTTGATCGGTTTTCAATAAATGATTATATGATCCAGAGAGGTTTTTTTTTTTTTTTTTGCTAAGTCACGTACTCACAGACTACAGCCTTTCATACCTAACACCCGAGACATCTTTTCGCGCTATATCCCACAGATGTTAAGGAAAATTCTCTTTCCGAATTACCTTCGAGACCAATTTAATACTTTCATTTGCAGTATAATCAGCACACATATTAACTTTACTCCAAGTATATTAAACTCGAATATGGAAGAAATAACTACCAAGCAGTCCAGCATCTCGAAGAAGTGGGTGGTCAATCCTTTCACAATTCAAAAAAGTTGTAAGAACCCTTTGGGCATCCCCTTCCAGAACAATCCGCTGTCTTGGAATCGCAACAAACACCCATACAAGTGCCTCCCAAAGACCCATAATCTCCGCTTCAGGTACAGAGTTCGATCGTAGCCACCGGAAAGCACCCAGCTCCAATTAAAGCACAAATATCAATTCTTGCAATAAATCCAGCACCAGACTTATCATCTTGAGTCGAGCCATTAAAGTTAAGCTTAAACCAACCCTTAGATGGAAACTCCTATGACACTCATTTCAGCCCCTGAGATTTAGATGTTATGCCAAATATGCGGAAGCAACTCGTGACTTGATTTGTTTCATTATTGCTTTAACAAGCATATCACTTGATTCAAGCCAAAAATACAACTAAGTTATTTCTAACTCTGTCCATGTAGTTATTTGTAACTTTGTGCTCATTTTAAGATTTGATTCTCATTTTATTTTCGATTATCATTTTTTGAAGAAAAAAAAAATCACAAAGAATTCCAAGCCAAAACTCTATTAAACATTTGGTAAGGTAAAAAAAAAAAAAAAAAAAAAAAAAAAAAAAAAAAGACCTTTAACCTATCTTAGGCCTAATAACTGTACAAAAAGTCCTGGAAATAAAAATTAAAAAGCAACCAAAAATTGAAAGAAAAGGGTATGCATGTCAAAAACAGACAAAATAAAGTTGTTTTTATAATCGGAAAAGGGTAAGCATGTCAACCTCCATACTCACCGTCCCTTCATCTTGGATCATCAGCATGACCTGAAATATTTTGAATCTAAAAATTGATAAATGAGTTTTGTTTGATTAGAAAATTATCTTATATTTAGATTTAGTTTAAACTTAGTTCCACATTACTTGTTGAATTGTTTATATGGTGTTGAGACACCTATAAATATATGTATCGTTTGACTCGTAATAAATAAATTGGTTGGTTCTAATTATTTCATAGCATGGTGTCAAAACTCATTATGAAATAAATCTTAGCCACCAATCACAACTATTCTAATTGATAGTAGACTCTGATTCCGACTTTGATTCTGATTCTAATACCGATTCTGACTCCACAGTCGTGTCACCAATTCGATTCTGATGCCGATTCCGATTCGGATTCTGACTTCGATTTGCAATTGCATCACTAATTCTGTTTCGCATCAGTTTTTGTTTTTTCTCTACTTCATGATTGCAACAACAATAAAGGACTACTGTTATTTTCACAGCTGCAAAAATTTTGACTGGTCCCTCCTCGACTGTAAGAGTGTAATCTAGTCTTGATGTAACCATTTACTCTTTTTTTTGTCTACTACTACTTCTAAAAAAAAAATTTATTTGTTGCTTACTACTTGCTTCTAGGAAATAAGTTTATCTACTGCGTACTACTATTTTTAAGAAAGAAATTTATTTATTGTCTTATGCTGCTTCTAAAAAAGAAGTTTATCTATTGTCTAATATTGTTTCTAAGAAAAAAGTTTATTTGCATACTACATCTTCTTAAAAAGAAGTTTATTTGTTGTTTACTACTGCTTCTAAAAAAGAAGTTTATCTGCTACCTATTACTGCTTCTAAAAAAGAAGTTTATATATTATTTACTAAAATCTTTAAAAAAGAAGTTTATATACTGTCTACTACTACTTCTAAAAAAAGAAATTTATCTACTATATATTATTGTTCTTAGAAAGAAATTTATCTACTGCTTACTACTACTTTATCTATTTTTGCTACTGCTTCTAAAAAAATAATTTATCTGATACCTACTACTGCTTCAAAGAATGAAGTGTATATGCTGCCTACTATTATTTTTAAGAAAAAAAATTATTTGATGCTACTGTTATTGTTGCTCAAATACGAATATGTTTTGATGATTCAAGTGATTTATTTACTGTTGGTACTACTACTTTCGTTTATTGCTGTAATTGTTGTTGTTGCTCATTCCCTTCAAATTAATATGTATTATTAAAGAGAAAAACAATGTTTTCTAATATGTATACCATGTTGGGTATAATTGATATCTATAGTTCAACTTGAGTGCGAGTATTAGATTAGAAAACTATTTTGTATTTATGTTTAGTTTAGATTTAGTCACACATTGTCTGTTGGATTATTTATATAGTATTGAGACACCTATAAATATCTATATCCCTTTACTCATAATAAATAGATTGTTTAGTTGGGAAATACATATGTATCCACATGATTATCTCTCTAGAAGGTTAGAAGGTCTGTCAAATTATTTGACAAAGAAACAATATGAAAAATTTGTATGGTACCAATTCAAATTGAATATACAAATTGACATTAAATAAATAATTATATTTGTCCTCTATTTCCCTCTAACGAAGGACACATAATAAATCATGATCATTAGTACCTCTTATGGATAACTTCATTCAAATGGCTAACTAACAATGAATTTTTACTTTCAGAGGCACTGGCATAGTTCAAATATATCTATATGCTACCAAATTTTGATTCTAAGAGAAGTTTTAATTTATAACAAAATCTGACAGTAGAATTCAATAACTTTTGTCTTCTATATATATATCATGTTCCTATGTAATGGTATATCTTGAATGTTGGTGCATCACAGAAAAGTGATCGATACACCATACTCCACCTTGATCCAAAAACTATGACCAACTCTAGAAACAGATGATTATATATTACCAAGTGGTTTATCATGTAACGAAATAATCATATCCATCAATATGAAGCACCATGACGTACCTCATCATCATACAATCAACCAACCATCGATTATGGATCATCTCGATCAATATCGATTCCGCGATCATCGTCGATCACTGCTGGTCTGCACAAAATCTGCTCTAAACAGTGGATTTTGCCCAATCCGCATCCACCACTGCATCCGGAATGCTGAAAAATATAGGATTCGATTTCCAGATCACCTTAATCAAACACCGATTATTTGATCCATGCTCCAATCAACCATAGCCGTTGATCTGGGCCTCAGAATCCATCTCAGTTATCAGCCACTCCTTTTGGTGCATATTGCTAGAGCCTCCGGTTGTGCACATCTCCAGTTGTATTTGGTTATTTTCTTCTTCTTTTTCTTATTGTATTTTGCCTTGATGGCTCCGCCAACCTTCTTGTCGACTAGACATCAGATCCACCATTTCGCAATCTCGATTCCGGATCCATAACTCTGGCTCTGATACCAATTGTTGGGAATCGAATCCCCAACATTGAATATATCATACCATTACTCATAGCATTGTCTCAGTAAATCACCATTTGAATTTTTTCTAAATTGAATATTCTGATTCCAGCTATTACTTTAGTATTTGTAGTAAAGAACTAGTTAAAACAAATAGGCGCCAAATATGGCATAAAGTTAAATTCTTCTATTTCTTTTAATTCTGTTGATAAAATTATAATTTTGGAAGGAAGTAGAGTTGATGATCTCTCTTACTTAAAATGTCCGGAGACTCTAACAAGACAGTTGGTATCCAGAATTTATGTCAGTTATACAAAGCTGATATTGTTTCTTTACAGAAAACAAAGCTTCACAATGTATTGAGATTTTATTCGATGGTTTTCTAGACCGAACCGTTGAGACGGATTTGATGTTCCGATTTGTATTGATTTGAACAAATCATCAAATGGGACTTGGTCTGGTGGCCGACAGGATATTAGAATGAGTTGATATCCTCTAAAACGCATATTGCTGGTTGTTGATCCGATGTTGACGGAAGTTAACAACTGTGGAGAATAGTTCCTGATGAGTGACGAGATTCGGTCGGTTCAAAATTTCAAATTTTGAATTCGAATCCAATGGAATATGTCCGGGTAGACAAATATATGGTTTGGATCTCGAAGATGTCTACATGAAATGCTAGATGCCAGACTCCAACCTCGTGCATTTAGACGTAAGCAGTGCAGTTGTCTACAAGGCAGTAACAAGTGTGATACAGGAATGTCATCCATCGATATTAGCGTAAGTAAGAGTAGTCGTTGTGTATAGGGAAGATTGAAAGAGGACTGAGTAGGTTCCCATGATGGGTTTCACATTCACCAGACGGATACACCAATAACATGTGATCGAGAAGAATCATGCTTGTCTGTATTTTTTTGCATATACGTATGCAAAAGTAATATTTTCTAATTTTTTTATTTTCTTTTTTATTATCCGGAGAATGTTCTATTAACATCTTTTTAATGGAACGCTGGGAGCTTATACTTCACAATTTTATCTAAAAAAAAAAAAAAAACCTCACAATGTAGATTCATCTATTTTGAGTTCACTGGGGGATATCAAATACAAAATTAGAAAGTTAAAAATATTAATGGGGCTTCTTCAGGTATATATCTTGACAGTTGGGAAAGTCAACTTTGGAGTAAACATATGGTTAAAATTGGGCAATTCAGTGTTTCAGTAATTTTTGAATCAACAAATAAAGACAAGTTCTTTAATAACAATTAAATGATTTTAGAGCTCAGTGACAGAGATAATAAAGACTTACAAAATTTTATAAGAGAAATAGAACTTATAGTTCCTCCTTCGAATGGTAGATGGTTTACTTGGTCTAATAAAATAATTATTTCTCTATGACTATATTAGGCAAATTTTTATTCTCTCCTTACTGAGGGGGTTAAATTTCATTTTCTAAGAAATTTGGCATGGCTAGTTAATCATCAGATCATGCTCCGGTTTGTTTGGATACTATGAATAAACTTAGAGCTAAAATTTTCAAGTTAACTAGCAATGATTTTAAGAAGTTTGTTCAATTCTGTTAGTTTAATTGTAAAAGGTGATGTTGCATATAGAATGGCAATGCAGATGCAACCAATGTTTAAAATAACGATAATGGTAACGTAATATTTTATTTCTATTAGGTTATATAATATATAGTATAATGCATAACGTAACTTATGCAATTTTCTATTTATTTAATAAAAAAATATAAAACTATATAAAATAAATTTTAAAAATTAAAATTGAATTAAAAAATTTTAAAATATATATATAAATATTTTATATCCCATTACCAATTCTAAATTTCTAATAAGTTTCACAATAATTCTCATATTTATCTTTATAATTAAATTACATTCGTACTCATAATTTCAGTAATCGTCTAAATAAGAAAACAAGATCAAATTTATTTTTAATTATTATCAATATTATAATTTATATTTTATAATATTCAATTTATGTTATTTCTAATTATTTATTTAGATTAGTAAGAATTCAATTTAATCAGCAAATAAGAAATTTCAGTAATTGGAAAATAATTATATCAAGTAAATAAGGATATAGTCACAAACTAGTAAGTTAATAATGCCACAAGCAATCAAATTAGCAAACAACAAGTCGTTAAGTAAAAAAAACTGCAGCAATTCGTTAACAATCAAAATAAATAATCGACATCGATATAAAAATTATTTAAAAATTACTGTAAATAGCATAATATAATGTAATTTAATATAACGTAATGTAAAATAACAAAAAAATGCATCGTTACTTGAGTTATTTTCGATTGTTAAGTAACGCTAACTTCTTATTAGGTTTCATAACACAACATAATGAGTTTCAGAACTCGTTATTTTCAACATTGGATGCAACGATTAAGACGAGAAATTAAGAAGTGGGTGAAAGAATGTTTACAGGTTTAAAGAAACAAAGATGAAATTATTAAAAAAAAAAAAAATTGAAGGAATATGATGTAGTGGAAGAGGAGAGAAATTTATCAATGATGAGATAGATAAATTAGAAGATAAAAATTAAAGTAGATTTGAATCAAATTCTCAATCAAGAAAAAAAATCATTTAGCGGCAGAGAGCTAAAACCAAATAGTTAAAAGAGGATGGTATAAATACTTTATATTTTCATTAAGTTGCCAATAACATATTAAGAATTAATTGCATTTCATCAATCAAATATAATGTAGTTGATGTTACAATGCAGAGTGAACTCGATAAAAAAAAAAAAAAATTTAGTTATTTGGATATTAACACATTCAACTATACCGATGATATCTTATTAATTAAGAAGTAAGGAGCAAATACTATTTCTGACTATAGATCTATTAGTATGTTAAGTGTAATATAAAAGATCATTACAAAAGTATTAAATAATAGGTTAAGTCCAAATAGGACTTATTATAGAAGATTTATATTACATGGCATTGTTGCTGCTCAAGGTTAATGTCAGCATGGGTTAAACAAAAAGGACAAGGAGATGCTCTCTTAAACCTAGATTTTACTAAAGCATATGATATGCTAGATTGGAATTTATATACTACATGTTATATGCCAGGGTATTTGAAGACAAATGGATATAATGAATTAAAGTCCTATTAGAAGATCGAAAATGACAAATGCCTGACACTATAAGATCTATATCGGATGTGAAGTCTTGTCCGGCCTCTAATATTATGATAAATGCTATGTTTGGTAATCTAAGAACTCCCAAAAGAGAACGCAGATAAGATGATACTCTATCTCTTTACTTTTTTATTTGGAAGTTGATACTTTCAAAAAATGCTAGATTTGGCAGCTCAAAATGGAATTATGTCTGGTTTAAATCCTAACAATTATATCAGGAGTTTGTTGAGTTTACAATATGAAAATAATACTTTATTGTTTGTAATATTGACATTTAATCTATTAAAGCTTTGAGAGTCTTATTATGTAGATTTTAGTTGGCCTTTGGTCTAAAATCAACTTTTATAAAAAGACTAGTATATCAATTTGATAAAGTTCATGTGAATTGTGATCAATTGCTAGAATGTTTAATTGTCAAAAATAAAAATTTTCATTTAATTAATTGGGTGTTCATAATAGACCTACTAAGCTTTATCATGATGAGTGAGAACTTTGATAAATAACGATAATAGATTGGTAGGATGGAAGGGTTCTTTTTTATCTAGCAGTGACAAATTAACTTTAGTTTATTTTAGTTTGACAGCTACGTCATTATATTAGATGTTCTTTTATTTGTTACCTGAAATTGAATAAGATCAAAAGAATTTTTTTTGGAAAAGAATATCAGACAGTAAGGAATTTTTTTTTGCTTGGCTAAATGGAAAGTGTATGTAAACCAAAGAAATATGGTGGCTTAGGTATTCTGAATTTACAAATGATGCATTAAGCTCTATTATCTAAATGGATTTGGAAATTAAGTCATAATTCTACAATGTCCTATGTTGTCTAATTGGATCCCAATATTACAGAGGCAAAGCCCTTAAAGAAATTGCTAATGAATATGATGTATTATGAAAGGATACTCACACCATTAAATACCTTTTTGTTATCCTCCACAGTTATAATTAGCTCTGGTGCTTCTAAATCCTTTTCATATGATACCTTGTGCTTAAATGTCCTTTGAAAAATAAATATCCTACTTTGTTTAAATTAGCAAATAATAAAATAGAAGTGTTATTGATATGGTCAATAGAAAGAAAACTAACAAATGTAGAGCCCAAAACAGAAGACTCTTCTCGTAGAAGCAGATTCCACATTTTCAAGCTTTTAATTGTTGTCATGCTGTTAGTAGGGATGATAATAGATGCATTTACTGGCCAAATTTTGACCCTCTCTATACAAAATTTTGAATTTGAGAAATAAAATTTTTATTTTTAATTCAAAATTTTATACAGGACAGACAAAAAATTGATCCATGGACACGTCAATTACTATCCCTAGCGGTTAGCCTTCTTCATAATGGATACGAAATCCCCAAGGCATAGCAATCTAATCAGGTTCTTTTGAGGTATATCATGATCTTCATGAACTTACACAGATAATGTTCTCCATAGTAATGGTTGTATCTATTTCCAAATTCAATCAAACCCCCTTTATTGCTCAAGCATTTAATAAAGTCCCATCGAAATAGAAACTTTATTGTTAACAAAATAAGCTTGGACTCTAGTTTGACATCTTGATCAGAGATGATAGATATTATATCTTTATAAGTATTACGATCAGAAGCATTCCTTTTTTGTAATCAGTTTTCTGAATCCATTTGCAATGACCTAAATATAAATGGTCTTCAAGCTTAGACTTTTTCTCTTCTTTTGACTCTTCGTCACCACTTAATTCACATGAATCGTCAAATGATAAAAGAGTCATCACTAATCTATGTAGTTAAAATACAAAATAATTTTACTCAACACTCACCATAATTTTGGAGTTTTGATACAGTATGGTATTAGAGTAACCCACATTCAATTCCTGCCGAGCGCGCATTTAATTGCGGGTTTTGAAAAAAAAATTTTATATCGTTGCGTAAAATCCAAATTTCTGTCCAAAATGGCCTTTCAAACTGCGGGGGCGGAGTTTTGGTGCAGTGAAAAGGTATTTCAACAATGATCTTCTATAGCTTCAACAATCACATTAATATGAATTCATATGTATACATTGTAAAGTCTTTAACTTAACAAGAATAGAATTAGAAGATTCACATGCTACTTGAATCATAGTTTTTACATATTTCTTAGCATCCTAAGCTAAGTCATCCGACATAACAGTATCACAAATCCTTTATAATTCTACTAATAGAACTAAGAACCTAGCAGAAAACTTGTACATATTTAAGCTTAATCTATATTTCTATGTCTTTTCTCAAGAAAAGCTCCTTCAATCTTCCAATTATGATTTGAGCCTCTACCTCCTGAATGAGCTGCCAATCCAGATCGATGAATAGATATTCGATCTCAAAACCCTAGCAATGGCCTTAAATATTATCAATCATGAAAACCTTTAAGATTATTATACATGTGAAGACAATGCACTTATAGAAAACCTTTAGAATCCAAATTTAACCCAAATAAGCTCATGGATCTTGCTCTAGTCAGTTATATCTTGTCAGCTTACTTAATTTCCCTCGCTTGAAGTAGTAGAAGCGAAGAAGAAGTTAAGAAATAACTTCCAAAATGTAAATAGAAGAAAAGACTTTTTTTCTTGTATTTGTTTGCTTGCTAATTTTTTAAAGAAGTACGTGTGTGTTAGGAAATTAGAGGAGTATTATTTAATTGATTAAATAAAACTAAGCTTATAATATTTTATTTGGTTTTTATATATATAAAATACAACTTTTGAATGATAATATGATGATATATAAATAAAATATTATATTTTGTTTTGATACTCTACTTTTAGAGCTCTTCCAAGCTAAACATGTGAGGAAGAAAAATTTAGAAGTTGGGTGTCATGTAAGCGTCACATTATTATAAAAGTAACTTTCTATTTATTTCTTAATTTAATAAACACTTGAAGTAGTAAAAGTAATTTTATTTCTACTACTTCTATGCAAACAAATACACTAATTAGAAAGCCAACTCCTGAACATAAATTGATTGTTTCCAGAATATATATATATATATATATATATATATATATATATATATATATATATATATATAAACGAAAAAGTGGATCGGACACCAGATATCATAGGGCCCTCAAATTGGGGTGTGTTTGACTCATGGACATAGTAGAAGTGAAGAAATTATAAAGTAACTTTCAAAGTGGAATTAGAAGAAGAGAGTTATTATTGTGGTTGTTTGCTATTTTTGGAAGAAGAAAGTTTATCCGAAATGAAAGGAGCATCATTTAACTGATTAAATAAAATAATATTTACATAATTTTATTGTTTTTTATGCATAAAAGTGTAAGTTTTGAATGGTAGTGATGATATGCAAATAAATACTTAATTTTTTGTTTTGTTTCTCTACTCTTTAGAGTTCTTCCAAGCCAAGTTATAAGGAAGAAAATTTTGAAATTAAAGTGCTATATATATATGTCACCTTACCATATAAAAAAGTAATTTCCAACTTACTTATTGGTCAAACAAACACTTAAAGAAGTAGTGGAAGTACTATTTCTTCCACTAGTTTTATTCTAGGTGTGTTTGGTTCATGAAAGTACAAAAAATGAATGAAGAAATTATGAAACAACTTCCAAAATAAAAGTAGAGGAAGAGACTTCTTATTGTGTTTGTTTGCTAATTTTTTGAGGATGAAAGTGTTTTAGTAAGTGAATGTACTATTATTTTAATTGATTAAATAAAACAATAATTACATAATTTTATTAGTTTTTATGTACAAAATATAAATTTTTGAATAATAATTATGACATGGATAAAAAATTAATTTTTTGTCTTCATCATCTGCTTCCGAGAGTTCTTTCAGGCCAAAGTGTATGGAACAAATTTTTGGAAGGAAGATGCTACATAGGCATTAACTCACCGTATGTAAAAAAACTTCAAACTTTTTTCTTAACTAAATAAACACTTAAAATACTGGAATACTTTTATTCTATTTCCATGCAAACAAGCGCACTTACACATCCACCCTTAGATGCAAGTTGAAAGCTCATAATAGCATTACTAAAAGAAGGGAGGCCGGACGTCTTTTTGAATCGAGGAAGAGATGCCTGCCAAATGTCTCGAAACCTTGACCGTACAAGCACGAAGGAGGGGGCATGGCGCAGTTGTTATGCGCTGCATCACCATCTAATCTCTCAACAACCTATCAGAAGCTGTAGAGATTCTCTTCATCACCGACTCTCATCACTTCCCTATATTTTTTTTTTCCTATATATATATATATATATATATTAAGAGGGCATAACGAACTCATCTTAATTAGATTAATACCGAAACTAATTTAGCATACAAAAGTATAGTCCTGCAACTGTAGTGGGCGTCCTTTTGAAGAAGTATATATATAGATGACATCTCAACTCCCAGATGGATATACTACTCTATAACTATAATCCCATCATCAACTTGGCCTTTGGTTACACTTAAAAATGACCGACTTTCTCAACTCATCACAAAATAGAAAATAATAACAAGCGTAGCCCTACAAAAATATAGAAACACTAATGCCACAAAAATTGGAATTTTTACATATCGGTCCCTTCTTTAAAAATTAGAATTTAGTCCCTAAATCTTCATATTTATAATTTAGTCCTCAATATCCTTTAAGTTATCTCACTTTAATTTCCCGTCATATTTTTTATCTAAATTTTCCGTTATACCCCTGGGTTACTTCATTTTAATCATACATTTCGTCTTCCTCATCTCTTCCTCTTCTTATTGGGTTCCCCTCTTCATTCTTCTTCTCGCTCTCTCTTCTCTCTTCTTATTGAGTTTTCCTGAATTACTTCACTTTAGAGATTAACTGGGAGCGAAGAGAGAGAGAAGAAAAGAAAGGAGAGGGGAACCCAATAAGAAGAAGAAGAGATGAGGAAGAGGAAAAAGAGAACTAAAGTGAAGTAAATTAGGGATATAATGGAAAATTCGGACCAAAAATACGGCTGGGACTAAACTAAGATAAGTTAAAAGATTTGGAGGATTAAATTATAAATATGAAGATTGGGGGGATTAAATTCTAATTTTTAAAGATAAGGGACAGATATGTAAAAACCCCTTAAATATTACTTGATGGCAACTTCACTAATATATTTAATTTTATAATAATTTATTTATTGGCACATTTCGACACTAAAAGAAAATTCATGAAGAGGGCAAATAGTGTTTCGCAGCCGCCAAGGGTTGCCGAATGAACAACCTACATAAAATATATATAAAATATATCGTAATTAGTGTCAGAAACGACATTATTAATACCGTCATTAACATAATAACACCTTAATTCCAACTGTTCCTATCTTCAACGTGACTCGCTGCAAACAATTTGAATATCAATTCTTTTTTCTCGAAAAAAAAAATAAAATATTATTTCTCCGATTTTTCTAAGAGATCAGTTGAAGATACCCATATCGGAAACAACAATATTTTAATTTAGTAATAATTTAAATATTTTAAATAGCACAGATTCAACTCTAATTCTTTATGCACTTGAATGAATACATACATCACGCTATGTTCGATCACCACTTGGGCTAACAAAGTCTCATAACTTAGTTTTGTAGCTTATAGTATTATGCATGAATCTCACAAGCATATGTTAGTATTAGCAGCAATAATATAAGCAAAATAAGTCACCGTCCGTGGCGCCTTTTATTTGCCCCGTACTAATATTATATCAGAAAATTTTGTTTTCCAAGTCGCTCTCTCGGTTATGTTACTAATTGATACATGTGCCGTCTAGTTCTCATACGTCAGTTTGTACATGGACCGGCAATAGATTGATCTCCCCTCGTACTAATTTTACTGTTTTCACTATGCTTGGCCGTGCATGCCGGTAGATTTTGTCTTTGGTCATCGATGAATTTGCTGGCTTGCACAAGCCTAGACAACTCTTCTATAGGTTTATTACTTGGGACTTCGTCAAAAATGGACTTTTGGTGTCAGTAAATGCTTGTTTCCATAGGATAGATCACGAGTCCAAGACAAACTGATTTTGTCACAAGGGACAAAAAATAGCTAGAACAAACATGTAGTCCTCATAAACAAAGCTACAACATATATACATGATGCTTGCAAAAATAGAAGATATGCATGCTACATGAGTGAAAGAACAAAGCCTGACTAATTTGTCTCTCTTACCGAGCTTATATAGTGTCATTATTATTCAACTGGATTATGGAACACAGAGGACATGAGCCTGCCGTTTTAACTTTGAAAGAAACTTATACTAATAGATTGGTTTTTAGTAGAGCACAACCAATAAATTAAACCTAATTAATCTTGTGCAAAACAAGCCATGAGACGAGATAACCTGCACTACACTAAAAGTTAAAGACCAAAATCCGAACTCACTGCAAAAAATCAACATAGAAGACGATTCTTCATGATCAAGATCTTTAGATTAACACTTTTAGTTTGGTCAGTGCATCTTCTTCGTCACTCGGATACATTTCATTGCACCGCTATGAACAGACAAATGGCTTTGATTGTGCAATATTTTTATTATCCTATATTTTTGACTATCGAAGGAGTTAACTTTGCTTTTGTTCATGAGCACGCGACTGTAGTGATGGGAGCAGAAGGAGAACCCGCAAGCATGTCTTCTGGGAGGCAGCAGGCCATACAAAATATGTGGTTGCTTGCGCAATGGGCAGGGCATTGACCCTGGGTTCGTGTCCGCAGGTACCCAAGCTTAAGCAGACCCTTGCGATTTTTCAAATGCATCGGGATTGATATACAAAGTTATCTTCTACAAGTATTTTTTTTTTTTTTTTATCGCGGCCTAACCAACACCAGCTGGGTTGCAGATTACATCTGTGCTGCCATCATCCGCCTCTCGCCTGCCTCCGCTTGGCCAGTCCACATCGGCTGCAGCCCTGAGAATCGACAGAAATGTCTCCAAAGGATTAAAGAATTGGACGATTGACGTGCGTTAAGGAATAAGCTAAGGTGATGGCCTCTTTTAGGGGGTCAATAGACAATAGAAGCTTCTTCAAACAAAAAAGAAATCTTTTTTTTTTTTTTTTTTTTCTAGCTCTATTATTATTACATCATTCTTGGACAATATGCGGCAGTTATTTAATAATAATAATAAATAAATAAATAAAGGCTTCTTCGGTTCGATAAGGTTCTAAGGTAAAAGGCCAAGGAATATATGCACTTTTTGACTTGGCCAAAGTGACTATATTGCGTTTTTATTGCAGTATGGATCCACCAAGAAGCACACTTTGCCAGTGGCATGTTTGTTCTTCCTTCGTCCTCGATGAAGCATCGTTACATTTTAATCCCGCAGTCAACAAATTACAGTGGTAGATAAATGGCTCGAAAATTATACCTCAAACAATTATACACTGCATGTTTTCGTTTTCCTTGTCAAAATTGGGTAATGGTCGCTAGTTCTCTACTGCTAGAACGCAACTTTCTGATAGTATAAAAGCTGAGTTTCAAGTTCATATTAATGAGAAGATTCACAAGATTTAAAGCAATGTTTGAAATAACGATAACAATAGTAACGTAACGTTTTGCTTCTGTTAAATCATGTCACATATAACGTAACACATAATGCAACTTATGCAATTTCCTAATTATTTAATAAAAAAAATATAAACTATATAAAATAATTTCTATAAATTGAAATATAAATTTAAAATATTAAAAAATATATATAAAATTATTTTATAATCATAATCTATTCTAATTTTATATTAAATTTTACAATAATTTTCACATTTATCTTCATAAATTATATTAAGTCTACAACCATAATTCCGGTCATCATTTAAACAAAAAAAAAAAACAATATTCTAATTTTTCATGACAATTCCAATTATTATCATTCTTGTAATTTATATTTTGTAATATTCAATTTATTTTATTTGTAATTGTTGATTCCAGTTCAATTAAAAATTCAATATAATCAACAAGTGAGATATTTCAGCAATCGAAAAGGAATTACAAGCGAACAATAAGACAATCGCAAATTAACAAGTTAGCAATTTCCCAAGCAATTAAAAAAGCCAACAATTAATCAACTAATAAAATTACAGTAATTCGTTAATAATCAAAATAATAATCAATAACAATATAGAAATTACTAAAAAAATAATTGTAAATAACATAACATATCGTAATTTAATAAAACGTAATATCATATAAAATAATATTAAAAAAAGATATTGTTATGATATATTAAGTTATTTCCAGTTATTACACAGCGTTAGGGTTCAATTAGGTTACGTAACGCAATATAACGAATTTCATAACACATTATTTTCAACATTGATTTAAAGCTCACACATCAATGTTGCATTGGGCTTTTCGGCTTTCCCAGCTTCAGCGCAATAACATAAATAATTTTGACCGAAACTGGGCTCAGTAGTTGAAATTTCATTCATCCCTCTCAAATCTCAATTCGGTGTAGTTGTGAGTTCAAGAACAAGAAAATGTTATGGATTAGAAGAAAAGAGTTTAAGAATTTAACCCAGCTTAAATTTGTATAAAGTATATGAATGACTTCTTTTTCTACAAAATCAATTACATACTTCTTTAAGAGATAATGTAGCTCATTTCTTATCTTGTCTACATAGGCAAAGTTAATAAACCCCATTTAGTCTGGACTAAATATTCTAATTTCTAACCACATCTTATTTTAACCCAATTACTTATTAAAACATTCAAAAATGTAAACCAAATTTAGAAACCTTTAATCCTAAATTTAACCGGTTACCAAATGTCCAATCACTATACATGGGACTGCAACTGGCAACGAAAATTCTAAATGAGCACACCACCGGTCTTAATCAGATTTATTATCTCTTTCCGGCCTTCGGTGACCTTGTTTTTTGCTCTGATCAGAAGATCAGTCCCAAAACTATGTTAAAACTGCTCGAGACCAACTCTTAAACGGTTTGAAAAGCGGTTAGGATTGCCCTCAATCTCATGGGAAGGGCATAAAAAACCAAGTAGTATTACGTCTTGGAGAGAGCTCAGGAATACAAGAGCACAGGAAGTAAAATGTTATCGTCTCATGCGTTGAGGATGATAATATACTTATCAAGATAAACACTGTACCACAACAACGATGCCGGCAGCAAAAGTGCACTAACCCTTCCCATGCAAGATATCCATCTCCCACCCGCAACAGTTTGACTATGACAACAGTCTTAACGCTAAATAGATGACACAGACATATCACTCAGAGTTTATTAATGGTATATGGGGATTTTCCCACTATTTAGCTAAATAAAACACACACACACACACCCAAAAAAAAATAATAATAATAACACCTTATCATGTCATTTAGCTAAAAAGGAAAAAAAAGAAACGTATCAGGCAAAGATCAAAGAGAGCTGGAAGATCCCATAAAATTTTCCTGCAAACTGTAAAAAGCCAAGAAAGTATATGCATACCTAAGGGTGCTTATGGATAAAACCCAATGACAAATGTTCCATTGACAATGTTGAATCAAAGATAACTGCAATATGCGCGTATTTCATCTTATGATAGTTAAAAGGTTTTACTACTGAACTAAGCTACATGAAGCTAAATGACAGTACAGATCCAAAGGATGTTAGTGGTGTTAGAACCCCTCAATTATTGCATGCTCGTTAAGAGGTTTCAACACTATGTTACAGTGGCAAATGGGGTTTGAACACCTCACTTCTTGCATACTCGTTAAGAGATTCTACCACTATCCTATTGTGGCACTTGCAAGGATTGATGCATCACCAACAAAGATTGATCCTTAAAAAAACTGAACCAACAGCAATAATGGGTTATAATGTCCTAAAATTGAACAATGGAGCAAAAGCTTATCTAAGAAAGGAACAATCCCTTTGAGCTGGCCTGGAAGCAGCTATTGTATAAGCTAGACCAACTGAGCCAATGCTAACCGTTTATATTGAAAAACAGTAAAATCAAAAGCACGAGCAGCACAAGAACTCCACAACATTCAGCTTTTGAAAGGAAGATGGCTATATCCAATCATAGGACTCTGAATATGGCAGTCAAGATCATTTTCTGCTTGAAAATTGCATAGTGAAATGGTCGACTGTCACAGGCCAATATAATCAAATGCCTCCAACGTTAGAAATGAGCAAGGTAAAAGGTAAAGAACAAAAAGAGTATTTACAACACCTAGGGTAAGGAATACGAAGGCAATCAAAAAGAAAGACGCTGCACAGGAAGAGGCAACAAATATAAGGTGATAATCATGATTTGTAGTAGTCTGCGACAAGGGAGTTATAGGAGAGGCCTACATTGATGAGGTATCATAAATTACAACTAGATTTAAGAACATCATAGCAATAGTTTAAGGTCAAAAGACACCAGACTAGATGAGAACCGTGGAAAACATACATGCAGTTCATTTGTTTTGTCACCTCGAAATGTGTTGAATTGCAGAGTTACTTCTCATCAGAGGCAAGCTTTGGCCTAACCACTAGAATCCTATGTACAAAATACTTCCGCATGTCGAGAAGTAAACTCTTATTCTAATTTAGGGAACAATTGATATTCTAGGTCACTAAATGATAGTTTGCTTTCTATTTAAAACTTTCTAACTGGCCATTGTTCGCAGCAGAAATTTGCTTTCCTTCCATTGAATTCAGCTTAGATTACAACGAAAGTGAACAAGAAAAGAACAAACGAGAGGATTTATATTTATCGTTCTCTTTTACAATGATTTGTGGGATCTATGTGGCGATGGGATCTAACTAGTAGTTCCTTTGGACGATCTGACGACGATGGTCTTCTTGCTCTTGATGAAGAAGATGTCGGTCGTCTTTGGATGATTTTCTCTGGTCTTGATTCGTTCAAGGCTCTCAAACGTAACTTGAACTTCACAAAAACTTCCAAAAGATCCCCTAAAACTTCCTCAAGAGGGTATTTATAACCTTAGGTCCATATGAGAGTTTCCATCTAAATAGAATTTGTATTCATCAAGGATTCCAATCAAATATCTTAGTTTTGATTTAAATCTCATGATTTAGAGTTCTGATTGGACTTAATTTGGGTATTGGATAAGCCCAAATCTTAATATCAATTAATTTATGATTCTGGATATCTGCTCACGCGGAGCTAGGAAACCAGAACGCAGAGCTATTGATTAGCTCCACGTTTTACTCATACGCGGGGCTAAAATAGTCAGGTGCAGAGCTACAGAGTTAGCTCCGCGTTCTGTTGTGGAAAACTTCATTTTACTTAGAAATTTTCACTGCCAACAGAACTCCCTCCAAAGTTTTCAAAATGGCTTAGAACTTAGAAAATTTTGAAATACTTTGGATCTTCAAGCTAAATATGCAGAGTTAAAATACCAAGTTATCTTCGCGTTATAATCATTTGCGCAGAGCTAGTAGCTTTGTATTTTACTGGATAACTGCTTCAGTAATTGCTCTGATTCTCGTGCCGAATACCAAGAGCCGGGTTTTTTCATTTAAATAGAGTTCTAACTCTTCTTTTTCTTCACTTACTCGAGATTTCAAGAATTCTAAAAGCTCAGGCGATCTAGACGACCCGATCGACCGATTTTCCTTCGATTTCTCCAAGATTCCTCGAAGATCAATGACGCCCAAGAAGATCGTGACCTCGCGCGCCTCCTCACCGTCGGTGGTCGGCGCTAGCAACGGCGGCAGCGGCCGAGGGAGTGGCCGCAGCGGCGAGCCAGCCCACGTTGCGCCAATCGGAGGTAAGAACCTCTGGATTTGGACTCTTTATAACAATTTTGGAGTGATTTGGCTCGGTTTTGGCCTGCCAATCACCTTTCTAACCGGCGAAATTGCCGTACTCCGACCGAATGGCTTGGAGAAGAAGGATAAGACCTCAGGTTTTCCTCCACGCGAAACTATCGCGTTATCTTCGAGTTTCTAAACGCGAAGTTATTTTGACTAACTGTCGCATTTTTACGCGAAATTACAAATTTAGCTTTGCGTATGTAAACACGAAGTTATCAACCGGAGTTATCAACTTAGCTTCGCATTTCTTATTCAAACGCGAAGCTATTATTTTATCTTCGTGTTTCTTTAAAACGTGAGGCTATCTTCTTAGCTTCGCGTGGAGTTACCTTTAGCTCTGCGTTTCTATACTTAGCAAATTTTCTTACTTGTAGAAACTTTTCTAATTTTTTATTCTTCTCTTGCAGTTGACTACTCAGCGGATCCACTCTCCCAAGGGCATCACTTCGGCTATGACAGGGGTGCAGACACAATCACCCAGTTTCGTTTCACCACCATTTTCGCCGCATACAAGCCAGGCTTGAGGGAGCGCAGGGAGAAACTAATCAGATACAGCCCTGCTACTGCACGGGAGATCGTTACTGATACTCCTTTCGAAGCCATGAACCGAGAGGCGTGGAGAAGCCGGCGTTCCTCTTTGAAGGCGCTATAGAACACTCTGATGAGATCCTTTTTGAAGAAGAGAGCAAATGGCTCTATCAAAACGGTGACTTGCTAATGTTTCTTCCTGATATGGAGCGTAGCTATCCTCTGGTCTATCTTCAAATACTAGCCATGCACCAATTTTCATCAGTAAAAGTAACACTAAGGAAGCCAGAAGCATATGTTTTACATCACAGTTGCAAGTTTCAAGCTCTGGCTCCAAAAGGTAAACTTTTGAAAGAGTTACAAAAACTCTGCGACAGCTCATTAAGTTTTCTTGATTATCATTTCTGTTAGATGACAATCTCTGTCGCTTTCCAAAGCGATAGAAATGAAGTATAAGGACTTGTAGCATGTCGAATTCAACTTGTGCATCTTCATTAGGATTCTTGTAGCAGTATCATCAGATGATTCACTAAGAACTTTAAACAGATCATAGTTGACATTTGCAGAGGGTCAGGATCATTTAATTTAGACAGAGGCACCTAATTCCACATGCCTTAGTTTGATGGAGTCAGTTCAAGACTCTTATGCGTAACTTGAACTGCTCATACCAAAATAATCAGGTGATGATTATCAGATCTCGGCAGAGGCGCCTAATTGCACATGCCTAGTCCAAGTGCTCATATGCGTAACTTGAACAAGTGGATGGTTATACTTCTAGGGATATGAACCAGATGTGATAGTAACTCTGTCATCATTCTGATTTATTTAGGCATATTACTTCTTCAAAAATTTGCCGTTAATAGGCATCATCATCCTATCACCATCCTGGTTCATTAAGCGACAAGCTCCACTAGAATATACCGTCTCCACGATGAACGGTCCTTCCCACTTGGATTCAAATTTTCCCTTAGTCTTGTGGGTTAGAATTATTGGCCTTTTAATAGCCAGAACCAAGTCTACTTATTTAAAGGTTCTTGATTTAACGTTCTTATTGAACGTTTGCGAGATTCGGACTTGATACAACTCAATTTGTTGTTGAGCCCGGAGACTTTTTTCATTCAACGCTTCTAATTCTCGCAATCTTTGTTGATGGCGCTCTTTTGTCATCATCTTAGTGGCTAGGACCACTCTTAATGATAGTATTTGGACTTCAAGAGGCAGGACGACCTCACTTCCATAAACTAAGGAGAATGGGGTAGCTTTTGTTGGGGTGCGAACGGTAGTGCGATAAGCCCACAAACACTCTCCTACCTTTTCATCCCAGTCCCATTTGTTGAAAGAGACAAACTTCCGAAGGAGTTTAATAATAGTATTATTAAAGGTCTCGGCCAATCCATTTGCTGCAGGATTGTATGGCGTTGAAGCAATATCCTTGATTATGAACTTATCACAGAATCTTGAGAACCCCTGGCTGATGAATTGCGGTCCATTATCATGAATGATTCTTCGGTGGCTGCCGAAGCGGTAAATGACGTGATGCTTAATGAACTTAATCACATCCATCGTTTTCACCTCTCTCATGGGCACGGTTTCGGCCCATCTTGAAAAATAATCGGTTATTGCAACAATAAACCGATGTCCTCTGGATGACGGGGGAGTTATTGGCCCCACAATGTCCATCTCCCATGCTTCAAACGGCCAACTAGCAATAGTACTGTGCAAGTATTCTGGGAGTTGATGGATGAAATTAGCATGTACTTGACATTCATGGCACCGTTTAGTGTATGCCATTGCTTCTGTAATCATCTTCGGCCAGTAGTATCCTAACCTTCTTACAGAGTTTTGGACCGGACTGGTGAGCTCCACACACTTCATCATGTGTTTCTCTCAGCACTTCATCTGCTTCTGCTTTTGATAAGCAGCGTAGTAGAAGACCATCACTTGACTTTCTGTATAAAGTTTGAAGTGTATGATCATAGTAAAATCTTAGGGCCCTCCTCTTTATCGAGGCGGCTTCCTTTGGATCCTCTGACAGCATCCCATATAAGGCATAATCTACAAACGAAAATCGCCAATCATGGGGATCCAGAGTTAAGCCTGTCTGGCACACCTCTTTGGTTTGGAATATCGTATCCGGATGGAGGAGTTCTCTGCTACCAATAGTGATGCTTTTAGCCTCACCCGGTGAGATCGCCAATGTTGCAGCTAGTGCGGCAAGAGCATCTGCATAGACATTCTCATTCCGAGATATATGATAGATATAAAACTGTTCAAAATATCCTGCCAGCTCGATAGCTAGTTGATGATAGGGGATGAGGGCTTCATGTCTAACTTCATACTCACCCGTCATTTGGTTGATGATGAGCTTAGAGTTTCCATATGCCTCTAGATAGTTCACCCCCAATTACAGAGCCATTTTTAAACCAATAATGAGTGCGTTGTATTCCGCCACATTATTCGTACACGGCTCTGTTAGTGAGTAGCTATTAGGCAGTATGTGTTTATGCGGGGATATCAGCACAACCCCCACTCCATCAGCAGATCGCCTGGCAGCACCATCAAAGAACATCTGTCATGGTTGTTCTTTGTTAGTTGTGTTAACCTCTGACGTCTGTTTAGAGTTGGACCAAATTGGATGGTCTGCTAGGAAATCGGCGATCGCTTGTCCCTTCATGGCTTTTTGAGGAACGAAGTGTATATCATATGGCGAAAGTAATAACGCCTATTTCGCCAATCGGCCGTTTAAGGATCCCGGTTTTGTCATCAAGATTTTCAAGGGATTAACCCGTGATATGATATGAATTGTTTGCCCTGAAAAATAGTGCCGCATTTTCTGAACAGCGAACACTAGGGCTAAACATTCCTTTTCAATCGGAGTATACCGATGCTTGGCCCCGATCATTGTCCGGCTTAAGTAATAAAGGGCGTGTTCATGGTCGTGCTCATTATACTGAGCAAGTAATGCTCCTAACGCATTATCCATGGCCCAAACATATATGAGGAACGGTTGCCCAGGGACCGATGCCATAAGAACAGGAGGTTTGATAAGGTATTCTTTGAGATCGTCAAACGCCTGTTGACATGCCTCATCCCATACGAAGGAAATCCCCTTTTTCATTAGTCTTGAGAATGGTTGGCATCTTCCTGATAGGTTGGAGATAAAGCGCCGGATATAAACCAGTTTTCCTTATAACCCCCTTAACTCTTTAAAATTGCAGGGAGGTGGCATCTCGTTGATGGCTTTTACTTTTTCGGGATCAAGGAGAATTCCTTCTGAGATAATTACGAACCCAAGGAATTTCCTGCCGCGTACCCACATGAAAGACTTGGCAGGGTTCATCTTCAAGTGATGTTTTCGCATAAGATCGAAGACTATTTTTAAGTCATGAAGATGATCCTTTTTGTTCTTGCTTTTGACCCCTAAGTCATCCACGTAACATTCTACCGTTTTGCGCAGATGTTTTTTAAATATAATGCTCATTGCACGTTGGTAGGTAGCACCAGCGTTCGTTAATCCGAAAGGCATTACTGTATAACAGTATACCCCCAGCGGGATTCTGAAAGCCGTGTGCTTTTCATCATCTGGGTGCATTTTAATCTGGTTATAGCCTGAGAAGTCATCCATAAATGATCCTCTCGTAACCGCAGGCGTTATCAATCATTACGTCGGTAATCGGGAGTGAGAATTCATCCTTGGGACATGCAGTATTTAGATCCCGAAAATCGATACATATCCGGATCTTGCCGTTCTTCTTACGAACTGGTACTATATTAGCCACCCAATCGGGATGTTGCTCTTCTCAGATAAATCCCGATTTTATGAGCTTATTAACTTCAGCGACTATTGCCTCCATCAGTTCCGGTCGAAAACGCCTCTGTTGTTGCTTAACTGGCTTGGCATCTTCTTTGATGTTTAGCTGGTGTGTGGCAATCTGAGGATCAAGACCAGGCATGTCTTCATACCTCCATGCGAACACATCTATATACTCCTTGATAAGGGATATAAGTTTCTCCTTTTCCAGGAAAGTGTGTCGCTTATAAAAATGGGTTTTGGGTTCTCTTCCGTTCCCATATTAACTTGTACTAGTTTATCCTCTGTGGGCGGGTCACGCTGTTCAAAGCGGACATCCCAAAGAATGTCTATATGTTTAGCCCAGAAATCATCTTGAACATCAATTGGTTCCTCGTCGCTTTCCGATGCGGCTGAAACTATGTTTACTGTTAGAGATTGAAACCAGGCGCCGGTACTTAGATCCGAATCATGGTCGAGCGGATGTAAGTCCTCATTGGCCGAAGAGCTTTCTTTGTATTTGTGTGGTGATGAGGGAGGGGTGATACATAGCCCAACCCCCTTCCAGTTTTCTAATAATAGTCTGGGCTCTTCTCTCTTGGTCTAAACGAAGGTATGAGATTTCATCGTCTTTTTCCAAAGTTCAATCCCGATTTTTAGGTAAAATTATAACCCATCTTCTCCATCATTTGTCGGAATTTCTGTTCATGCAAGTGAAATTGAGGTGATGTTTGTTCATCACTTTCACTACTTTGCCTTTGTTAGGCGACGTGATCCCTTTTTCGAAGACAATTGGTTTATGCGATACATGTCGCGGCAGTATTTTAAAGAAGTGATCTCGTCCTTTTGTTATTTTAGACCGAGAGGTGAGAGATGACCTTATTGGTAAATGATATGCCGTCAAAACTTCAAGTTCGGATAGGTCATCTGCCTCGGTGGATGTACAAGATGGCTCAGACTCAGTAGCTACAGCAGGCTCGTAGACTAATTTTATATTTTCATTAATAATCTACTAATCTTCTGCTACATTGGCTACATTACGATCAAAATTCATTTTAAGATTTATGCGAGGGTTAATTCCGTAATCACCCCCGTTATCCTCTTCCGGAGATTCGTACTCAGTATCGGCCTCGTTGCCGCTATCTTCGGGTTCTTGGGGCTTTTTGCAGTTATTATTAGAGACTTCGTGGGCTGGCTTGTAGAGCATAGCATCCGTAAAGTAGTTCTCTAATCCTTTGAATGGCTGCCTATCTGCAACTAATGTCCGGACTTCTCCTTGATCATCGCAGTATTTCATGCATTGGTGGAGTCGACGGGACTATCATATAGGCGTGTATCTATGGTCACCCCAGTAAAATGTTATAAGACGTATCTGCGTCTATAACATAGCATGTAATTTCTGTCCTCAAATCTCCGATTTGACACCGAAGTCGGATTTTGCCAAGAGGACAGCTATCATTAGTGTTAAATCCGTATATAGTAGTGTTTGTTGGCGTCAGATGATGAGGAGAAATCCCCAATAGCTGCATCAGCCTTCTGGGAATAACGCTTAATGCAGATCCCAGATCGATTTGAATACGGTCCACCTTTGTGGATCCGACATATCCAGTGAAATATAAAGGCCTATTATGCTTTATATTCCTTACATGCATATACTCCGGAGAGAGTAATCTGCGGGACCCGCCTCCTCACTTGATGACAGCGGGGCAAGTGTCATGTTCCTGGTCAGCCGGCTCGACAATTTAAGCTAGGAATGACTCAGAGTCTGCCAAGGCCTCTCTTAACGTCTCACGAGTCAATTTCGACAATCGTAACTCGTAAAGCGTAACTCGAGCTGAAATATTTGCCAGCTGAGCTATTATATCAAACTTAAATGCAGCCTCCTTGGATTCCTCGTCTCTTACAGGATTCTTCTGGAAACGAAATCCTTTTTGTTTTGCAGGCTTCGCGAGTTCCCCGTATATATTCTTCGGGTCTACTCTGGTATAGTTCTTGAAATATGTTTTACCAGATCGAGTGCCGGAAGGGCCCGCCTCATTCTGATGAGTGGTCATAGCTTCGGGCTCCTCTTCAGAGTCTGTAAATGCCCCTGCAATCATGTATTTGTCTTTTATTTTTGCGAAAATAGTATTGCTAGTCCGCTTTTTCCTTTGACCCCCTGCGGCAGTCCACTGTTCATCCTGTAGTAAATCAGGATGGACCCACATGACTTCCCCTTTTTGAGTTGTTACGGGAACAAGTCCTTTCTGGGCCTTTTTATATGGGTCATGATTTTTCATGACCAGTTTTCCTTCTGGTATTGGGGTCATCCCCGCGGGAAACTCATGGGTTCCGACCACTAAGGTTGTCATATTGACAGTAACCTTCTTTTGCTCGTCTTTTAGCGTCAAGACTCCAGCTTCTATCAATTCTTGGATCCTGTTCTTCAGAGGATAACAATCTCTGGTAGAGTGTCCAACATTCCTGTGGTAGAGACAATAGTTGGGGTCGTTGATTTTACCAGCGTCCTCCTGTTTCCTATTTTCTGAAAGTTTCAGCATTCCCTTCCTAAGGAGCAGGTGAAAGAGTGTAGGCGTCTGTTCCGCTTTAAAGGTGTATGCCCTTTCTTGTTGGGGCATATTCTGTCTCGTGCCCTTTTGATTTTGAGGTTTTGGGCTTGAAGGATTTGTCTTCTGTTGAGTGGCTTCTGACGCCATTGCCGCTTTCCCTTTGTTATTATTATTATTTTGCGTATACGACCTATTATTTCCAGTATTTCTTGATCCACGAGACTCTTCAACTCTACGGATCAAGTCTTCAGCTTATTCTCCTTGTTTGAGTAAATCTTTCCAAGTCCTAAACTCTACGGCTCCCATTTATAAGAGCACGTTGGTCTTGAGATTATGCCGACACGTCTCCACCAGAGTTTCCTAGACCATTCCGTATTTGCAATGTACGAACTTCTCCCGGAACCTTTCTATGAAATCTTTTCCCGTTTCTTGTTCTCCTTGTTTAGTTGCAAGGAGGGAATGAACCGAAATTTCGGTATCATTCTCGAAGAAACGTGCGAGAAATTGTTTCTCAACATCAAACCAGGTATTAATAGTACCTGGGGGCAACTGCATAAACCAAGTGAAGGCAGGCCCTCGCAAGGTACTTGCGAATACCTTGGTCATTACAGGGTCATTGCTCATTAAATGTCCTGCTTGAGACAAAAAGTAATAAATATGTTGACTGGGAGATCATTTCCCGTCATATGACTCCAATTTGAGCGGTTTGTATTTCTCAAGGTATGGTGCCAAATCCCATTCAGGCGGGTATGGTCTTGAGACCCCTGATTTCTTTAACTCCTTGTGCATTAATGCCTCGAGTTGGTTTTGTAACTTCTCGATTTTCTCTTCATGAGGGTCATGAAAAGAATACTTATCCTCGTTTTCATATGTCGAGTGAGCCTTTTATTCTTTATCTTCGTCGTTCATTTTATTGAACGGAGTTTCTTTTCCCTTCTTGGCGTTATCCTCGACAATTTTTTAAGTATTTTCGACCACTTTTGAGAGCATCATTTTAAGATATTCGATTGTCTTTTGTTGCTCCCGAATCATTTGTTCTTGGGCTTCAAATGTTTGGTCGATATCGTCAAATCTATCCATCATATATGATGCAGACTTCTGCAATTTAGACGATGCCGAAGAACGAGGAGAAGCTATGGCCAAGTTGTCACTATCGTCGTCATAAGAACCTTTCACAAGTTTCTTATAGTTTCGGGCCGGGATAGCACCTGACTGAAGTCGAGTACAATGATGAGGTTCTTCATCGCTTGATTCTGAATCACCATTCTTTTCTATGATTTTCTTTCCCTTTCCGACCATATTAGAAGTTACAACTCTCCATTATTTTTCTCGGGGAGCAGTTTTTATCTTTTTAGCAGGTTTTTGTCCGACTCAGTTAATCGTTCGAACACCGATACCCTGTTCTTGCTGCAGCAGCAATTGTCCACTACAACGGATACTGTTATCATAAGCTGTTGGCAGTGACAAATAGCTTCAGACTGAGCTTGATTTACACTCATTTTCTTGGTTAGATATTATCTAAGATCAGTGGTCTTAGATATGGAATCATGGGGCCCACTCATCCATTGAGAGGGTCCAGGACCCCACTGGAGCTTCCTGGAATCATTGGAGTCAGGTTCTGATCTAACGGTGCAATGATCAACCCTGATTTTGTATTCAGGTTGATTTACGCGGAGCTGAGCAGTAGCTTCGCGTTTTGATACGCGGAGCTGAGAATTAGCTTCGCGTTTTGATACGCGGAGCTGAAAATTAACTTCGCGTTTTGATACGCTGGCCTCGCATGTCACGCTGGCTTGGCGTTTCCGCAGAAGTTTAACTTCTGAAATTTTAGTCCCGCGTGGAAGAAAATTCTTCCATACTGCCTTATTCTTGCGATTTACGCAATTTATAAATTCGCGTTTAACGCGATTCTTGCGATTAACGCAAGTCTGAAAATCATTTTCGCGATTTACGCGAAGGTAAAGAGTTTTGCGATTAACGCAAGTCTCACTGGCTTCGCATTTAACGCTAGGCTCAGTTTTAGTCCCGCGTGGAGAATTATCATCACACGCTGACTCTAAGGAAATTTTATCTTCGCGATTTACACAAGTGTCAAGTATCTTGCGATTAATGCAGGTCTTACTGGCTTTGCGTTTAACGCTAGGCTCAGTTTTAGCCTCGCGTGGAGAATCATTATCACACGCTGGCTCTAAGGAAATTTTATCCTCGCGATTAACACGAGCTTCTCTGGATTTAAGTCCAGCTAAAATAGCCTCGCATGGAGGATCACACGCTGGCTTATCCTTGCGATTAACGCAAATTGTAACTTCACGTTTAACGTGATACTAACTAGTCTTGCGATTAACACAAGCTAGTTCGCGAGGTGTTGTAGCCTCGCATTCTGCTTCCAGAATAGCCTCGCGTTTAACGCGGGCTCTAAGTGCTTTTCGCCTAGCCCTCCGAAATCTGTTCCGAAGTTGGATTCTGGTTAATCCAGTTCCCGAGCCTTCTTCGGCCATAGAGAAATCATCCTCTGCTAGGGTTTCTTGCCCAAACAACGGCTCTATGGCCGCGGTCTCCAAGAGTCCCCGATTAACGGTGGATCTCTGATTACCCGATTTACGGGTATTGGAGCGCACGCGACGATAGTGTCGCGTTTCGATCAGGTTACCTGACTTAGAGGAGGGATACTCATACTTTTGCTGGTCGATTTCAACGACTAGCATATTTACGTCGGATCCGATCCTCTCGACGTCAGATTGCGCCACGATCTCTTCTTTGGTGAAAAAGACATCTCCCACTGTAGTCGCCAGTTTGTTCGCAGCAGAAATTTGCTTACCTTCCATTGAATTCAGCTTAGATTACAACGAAAATGAACAAGAAAAGAACAAACGAGAGGATTTATATTTATCGCTCTCTTTTACAATAATTTGTGGGATCTATGTGGCAATGGGATCTAACTAGTAGTTTCTTTGGACGATCTGACGACGATGGTCTTCTTGCTCTTGATGAAGAAGATGCCGGCCGTTTTTGGATGATCTTCTCTGGTCTTGATTCGTTCAAAGCTCTCACGCGTAATTTGAACTTCACAAAAACTTCCAAAAGATCCCCTAAGGCTTTCTCAAGAGGGTATTTATAGACTTAGGACCATATGAGAGTTTCCATCTAAATAGAATTTGTATTCATCAAGAATTCCAATCAAATATCTTAGTTTTGATTTAAATCTCCTGATTTAGAGTTCTAATTGGACTTAATTTGGGTATTGGATAAACCCAAATCTTAATCTCACTCAATTTATAATTCTGATTATCTGCTCACGTGGAGTTAACGCGGAGCTAGGAAACCAGAACGCGGAGCTATTGATTAGCTCCGCGTTTTACTCATACGCGGGGCTAAAATAGCCAGGCGCGGAGCTACAGAGTTAGCTCCGCATTCTGTTATGGAAAACTTCATTTTACTTAGAAATTTTCACTGCTAACAGCCATAGGTTTTTGAACTATGGTAGTTAAACTAAAATCCTTCCTGCAAAACGAAAAAAAAAAGAAGTAAACTTTAACTTGTGCAAAAAAGAGTATTGTACTATGGAAAACATAATTGCAATAGCTTCGATGTGCCTATCTAGAGTCTCCGGATACAGAGAGCACTAATGCTTTGCCTTCATTACTGTGTACCAGGCAAGGCCGAACTCGTGCCTCAGGCAATCACCTTGCACAATAATGCTAATGGCTGCTTGATTCACAAGAAAAAAATACTAAATATGATCATTCATTACTTTAATTACTGATTCAGACATATATTAGCATAATTTCGCATCGCTATTGCCTCAACATTCACTATTTTAATCCCAAAGAGAAAATAACACTGCTAATTTGATATAAGCCCTTCTTATAGTTATTTGGTACAAAAACCAGCATGATTCAGATATGAGAAGTTAATCTTGTTTTACTTTCAAAATTATGAGAAAAAAAGAAGAAGAAGAAGAAGATAGCATTTATATGAAAATATAATTAGTTGCAAAAACAAAACAAATCTGCATTACCAACACAAGTCACATTAGTAGGGTGTTTCCACACTGAAAAATAAATATCTCGCAACATATTGTATCAATGATTCAATATCTTAAAAAAAAACATATAATATTAAACAATGGTTTCTCTAACAATGCAACCCACAATACGAAGAGTTCTAGGATAACAATTTTCCCTCACTGCTACTCCTTGGCCGGCAATTAAAACTTCCCCATTTTCATGAAAAGGCAAACATGACTACAGTACCTAACGAAACAATTAACCATATTCAAGTTGATGGGAGACAGGATTACCTGTGCTGGAGAATGATATTCACGTTGATGGGAATTGAGATTTCATCTTATGATCTCTCCTCGCTGGTGAGCTACTGCAACCAACAAATTTATGGTAGGTTAAAAAGAGAGGCAAAAGCAGAGGCCAGAGAATTATATTCCCTTAATGCTACTCACCTGCGGCTGCGGCTGTGATGTCTCTCATAAGCAGGACTTTCAGGTCTTCCGTAATTAGGACTGCCCCTCTCTTCAGGTTTGCTGTAAGAGCTAGGACCACGGCCATAGTCAGGGCTAGCCCTCTCCAGGCCTCTGCCATGAGGACTCGCAGATCGCCCACGATCACGACTTCTCCTTTCTGGAGACCTATCTCTTCCTCTCCTATCAGGGCTGTACCCATTTCTTCTCTCATCATCATCCCGAACTGCATATTCCACTGATATTACCCGATCCATCAACTTGCTGCATATAAAAAGAAAAGCAACTTAAAATAAAGAAAAACACAAATATATGTAATTTCTCATCCAAATATTACCCAAGACAAGAAGAATACGAAGAGGAGCATGCAAAATTATGTGTAATCCATTAAATCAAGTCACTGCGCAAAATCTGAATTGGATCAACAGAATGAATCTTAAAGTTGCAAGCTACTTAGCAATGAAATCATAAGGGGCAAAAAGCAACAATTCCCGTTATGACCAATACCAGAAAAGAAACTAGGAATGGGAAAAGAGAGAGAACTAATGGCTGGAGATTCATAACCATGACAAGGATCTAGAAAGTAAGTGTTAGCACAACTATACACAACAGAGTATTATCTGCACATCACAAATCATGATCGCTATATCAATGCAACATAAATATATGTTTAATATTAACTACCATTTATTCCCATAACAAGGACCAAAACTCAATATCTGTTTCTACCCCTGCTTCTGAATTTCAGTTTCAGCAAATTTGACTCGTTATTAAGAAGTGGAACGTTGATAGGATGACAGCACCATGCAGACAGTAAAAGGATGACAGCATCACATAAACAATAGACATTGTAATAACTAAGAACGGAAAATTGATGCTAAAACATTGATTATAATAAGTGATAACAAAGTAACAACATGAATAGTGAAAGCAACATATGGAAAGCCTTCACACTAACTGTTAGGAGCTTCTACATCCCTAGAGTAAGCCAAATGATGCAGGACAGAAGCGAAATTAGAGTTAAGATTTTGAAATTATGATTTTTTCTAGAGGAATTGGGGAAGAAAAAATAGATTGGGGAAAAACTTACAGGATTTGGGAATCTACCCAGGCCCACGCCCACTCTCCACGAATCCACGAGAAAAGATTTTGATTTTAGCGAATTCCACGCTAGAGATTTCTCAAGAAATTTTCAAAATATCATTCATCTCTTAATACTTCATACAAACCCATATATATAGGGAAATCCTAACAAACAGAATTCTAATAGAATCCAAACTCCTAATCAAATCAAATATCTAGTAAAATCCAAATCCTAATAAGATCCAAAATCAAATCAAATCAAATCCCGATCTCCATCAATTCCCCCCAACTTCAAAACATAAATCTCTGGTGAATGACGAAAATGATAATTATCGAGCAAATGCGGATCGAGCTGCTGGACCTCTTCGGTGCGCAACCAAGTACAATCTGAGTCTGGACGTCCACGCCAGCGCACCAAACAACGCTGATATCCACCATCAGCAGTCGAAACAATCTCATCATCCAGAATGTCTTCAATCTGATCTATATGATGCTTTCTTGGCTCAAAACACCACCTATACCTATGCCTGATGCGTCACATGCTATCTCAAAAACCTTCGAGAAATTTGGAAGGTGAAGGACCGGAGCAGTAGTCAACTTCTCTTTAATCTCCTCGAAAGTATGAGTAGCAGATTTAGTCTATTGAAACTCCCCTTTCTTAAGACAATCAGTGATCGGAGCTATGGTAGTACTAAATCTCCCAACAAACCTCCTATAAAATGTGGCCAGACCATGAAAACTCCTGACCTCATGAATCGTACGAGAAGTAGGCCATTCTCTTATGGCCTTAACTTTGTCAGGATCTGCTGCTACTCCGTCTTTAGAGACGATAAACCCAAGAAAGTGAACCTAAGAACGCACATTTCTTCAAATTGACAAATAGTTTCTCCTTACGGAGAGTCTCTAAAACTGTGCCAAATGAGAAAGATGTTCTTCTTGAGTTTGACTAAAAATGAGAATGTCATCAAAATAGACAACAACGAACTTGCCTAAGAAAAGACACAATATCTGGGTCATAACTCTCATAAATGTGCTGGGTGCATTAGATAAACTAAAAGGTATGACCAACCATTCATATAATCCGTCCTTAATTTTAAAGGCAGTTTTCCATTCATCACTTTCACGGATACGAATCTGATGATATCCGTTTCGAAGATCTATCTTCGAAAAGATTTGAGAGCCAGCCATCATATCTAATAAGTCATCAAGTCTAGGAATAGGAAACTTATACATGACGGTAATTTTGTTGATAGCGCGATTGTCAACGCACATCCTCCAGCTACCATTCTTTTTAGGTGTGAGTAGAGCGAAAACGGCACAAGGACTCAAACTCTCTCTAATAAAGTCTTTCCGCAATAACTCATCGACATGTCTTCTCAATTCAGCGTGCTCAACAGGATTCATCCGATAATGAGGTAAATTGGGCAAGCTGGACCCTGGCACGAAGTCAATGGCATGCTGAATGTCCCGAAGGGGAGGAAGTTCATCAGGTAACTCATCGGGCATGATATCTCGAAAATCAGTGAGAATCTGATGAATCTCCGGGTAGTAAATGACAGGTGGACTAAAAGACTCTCCTAAAACAATTACCGCATACACTCGTCCCTCCTCTAGACTCTCCTTGAGGAATTGGACTTACCAAGTGAAGAGACTTTTTATGTATCTGGCCTGTGACATTTTCGCTCTTTGGGCTCTCATCACTAGACTTAGACGGCGCGGGTTTCAAAATAATTTTCTTTCCATTAAATTTGAATGTATATGTGTTTGACTTGCCGAAACTCGTCACATCTAAGTCATACAACCATGGCCTGCCAAGCAAGATATGCGCGGCGGTCATATCTAACGCATCGCACCAAAGTTGGTCCTGATAACTTGACATCTGGATAGGCACTAGACAACGCTGGGTAATAAATTGAGCAGTTTTATCTACCCATGTTATCTTGTATGGTTGTGGATGGGGTTCAGCTTTGAGATCCATTTTCTCAACAGCTGTTCTTGAGATTATATTCACACAACTACCCCCGTCAATCATTACTCGATAACTCTTTCCTCCGTGTGTGATGTATGTGCTGAAAACGCTAGATCTACGCCAATCTTCATCTTTTGTTTTAGTGTAAAGACACCTAACGCCTAAGCGTACATTTGAAATGACTATTTCTTCGTCTGACTCACTAGCGTTTCCTACTGGTTCATATATTTCTTCCTCAAGATCGTCATCATCATCATTATGTTCTTTTTCTATGAATAAACCTCTAGTGGGACACTGTAAACCTTTGTGGCCATATTCGTGACACCTAAAACACTCTACACCTTTCGTGCCCTGTTTAGATGAATCACCCATTACGGCTTTACCTTTAAAGTCTTTGTTGAATTGGATGTTAGGTCTCTTGTTATCTTCAGAAGAACGTTTGGACTGCTCCCCGGTTTTAGGAGTAAACTTACGGTCAGTAGAAAATTTGAGAGAGTGTTCTATATCTTCTGCTAATTAACAAACTTAAGCAAGGGAACTTATATTCCGAGAATGGATATGCATGGCTCGTTGTATATCTGCGCGTAGTCTAGAACAAAATCTAAATATCGCCTAGTGTCGGTCCTCTCGCAAATCACACCGAAGTGTCAATTCATTAAATTGAGTCATGTACTCTTGGACCGTCACGCTTCCCTAGCGAATACTGTGCAACCTATCTAAAAGGTGATAAATGTGACTAGAAAATACTTCTCTTTAAGTCTAGTTTTCATGTCATTCCAAGTCTCTATCGCATCTAAATATCTGTCACATTCTCTTTCTACCGATGTCCAATATATCCTAGCGGGCCCTGTCAATCGCATCCGAGCAAATCGTATTTTACGCTCTTCAGGCATGTCATACCAATCGAAATAGTAATCCATGTCTGCGAGCCAGTCACTAAAAACTTTAGGGTCGTGAGTACCGTCGAATGTGAGAGCTTCTATTTTTATCTTACGTATGATGTCATCTTCAACACGTCTAATTCTAAGGACACTCTCATCTCTATTCCTTTCATTTCGATCTCTTGGTCCTCTATACCGATCGTAATTCCTTTCGTTATATTCATTCTTATAAATTTGATTATTTTATTCTTCCATTTGTTGTTCTAGTGCATCCAATCGTTTATTAACAATTTTAAACTGTTCCATTTGTTCAGTGATAGTTTTTAATTGTTTCATCATGATTTCTAACTTTTGTCCACATTACTAGAAATTGGGGTGGTTATTTTACCGTTACGAAGAAGCATACAATCAAACAAACGTATGCAATGCAATTTTCTAGACTCAGTCAAATTCTATATGCGTGCACTATATGATCAAATAAAATTTTCTAAGGTTTAGTTTCTAAAATGCAAAGAAATGGATCCTAAAATGTATGTATGTAGCAAGCAATGAGTTGGCAAATAATTATTAGTAATTCTAACTAACAATCTTATGCAGAATTTCACAAAATAATTACAAAATTTTGCTGAAGAAAATGGATTAGTTTAGACATTATCCAAATACCGAAGAAGTTCGTGCACTTGTAATGGTCCCTAGGAGTTTTCCGAAATTGGTTCGCCTTCTGAGGAGCCCTGAAATCCTGCCACAATTGTTGGAAACAAATCTAGGAAAACAATGCCTCGAATCTGACTCGAATTGGACTCCGAAAGGGCTCCAAATCACTACTATTCTCCTTAACGGGTCTGCACTGCTGTACTGAACTGAACCGAACCAAAAGTGGAATGGATCTGGAGCTGCGGGTCGGATCTGAAGCTTGCGGGTTGGATCCAAAATAAATCCAACCTTCTATTCTTCTGGATGTGGGTCTGAATAAGTGGATCCAAATCAGAACCAAATCAACCCAATAACAAACAAACCCAAAACTCAATAGCTTTCTTCTCCTTTCGCTCGATCTACAGGTGGCTGCGTTCGGTCTCGGCTGCTTAGGCAAGGAGGAACGGCAAGGGCGATCTGCTCGTTGGCTGAAGATGGCGACGGCGTTGCTGGCGGGGAAGCGAAGAGCGGAGTGGAGTTCGAAGTCGAGGACGGAGTCGAAGGAAGGGAGTTGCGGTGTTGTGGTGGATGTTCGAAGTCGCTGGGGTGTTCAAAGTCGGAGGACGGAGTTCGAAGTCGCTGGGGAAGGGTGTTGCTAGGGCGGGAAATCTGTTGAGGGAGGTGGGCGGCATCACTTGCTGTGGGGAAGATGTGGGGTTGGGCCCCGACGGCGGGGCGCTTGTCGAGCTCGTGGTGCCGGAGGTAGAGCGGGCCCCGAGGAGGGCGGAGGTTGTGGCGATGCTGGCGGGGAGGATCTTGCAGGTGGATCTGGAGTGGGTCCACGTGGTGAGCGAGGGGGAGAGGGTGGAGTTGTTGGGGCGGTTGCTAGATGGTTGTGAGGGTTTGGGTTGAGGATGGAGTGGGTTTGGAGGATGGTTGGGTCAGGTGGAAGAGAAGAGATTTAGAGTTTTTTTTTTTCACTGGTTGATGGAGGCTGAGGTTGTAGTGGGTTTAGAGGATGGTCGGGTCAGGTAGAGGAGGAGAAAAAACTTTTTTTTTCTCTCTTTTTCATATCTGTATTTTTCTTTTTTTTTCAGATCTGTTTTTTTTTCTAAAATAAAAACTGAAATAAAATAAAAAAAAAGATTGAGATGTGGAAGAAGAAGAAGAGGGTGATGGAAAAGAAAATCTAGGCTCTGATACCAAATTTGACGCAGGACGGAGGTAAAATTAAGGTTAGAATTTTGAAATTAGGGTTTTTTCTAGAGGAATTGGGGAAGAAAAGATAGATTGGGAAAAAACTTACAGGATTTGGGAATCCACCCAGGCCCACACCCACTCTCCACGAATCCATGAGGAAAGATTTTGATTTTAGCGAATTCCACACCAGAGATTTCTCAAGAAATTTTCAAAATATCTCTTAATACTTCATATAAACCCATATATATAGGAAAACCCTAACAAACAGAATTCTAATAGAATCCAAACTCATAATCAAATCAAATATCTAGTAAAATCTAAATTCTAATAAGATCCAAAATCAAATCAAATCCTGATCTCCATCACCAAAGGATCCTATATTAGATATCTCGTAACGTTTTACCTATTAGATTATGTCGTATATAGCATAACTCATAACTTACGTAATTTCCTATTTATTTAATAAAAGTAAATATAAAACTATATTAAATCATTTTTATAAATTAAAAAATAAATTTAAATTTCTAAAAAAATATGATATCATTTTGTAATACATAATCCATTCTAATTTTATATTAAATTTTACAATAATTTTCACATTTATGTTTATAAATTATATTAAGTCTGGATTCTCTGGAACTATAATTCTTGTCACCATCTAAACAAAAAAACAAGATGCTAATTTTTCATTTCAATTCTAGTTATTATCATTGTAATTTATATTTTGTAATTTTTAATTTATCTTATTTGTAATTGTTGATTTTAGTTCAGTTAAAAATTTAACAGAATCAATAATTAAGATATTTTAGTAACTGGAGAGGAATTACAATAAGAGAACAAGAAAACAATTGCAAATTAGCAAGTTAGGAATTCCACAGGCAATCAAACAAGCTAACAATCAATCAAGTAAGAAAATTATAGCAATTTGCTAATAATCAAAATAATAGTGAACAACAGTAAATAATTAGTAAAAAAAATAATAGTAAATAACGTAACATAATGTAATTTAACGTAATGTTACTCTATAATATAAAAAATGTATTGTTACGGTACAATGAGTTATTTTCAGTTGCTACGTAGCGTTAGAGTTCCGTTAGGTTTCGTAACACAATATAATAGGTTTCTTAACGCATTATTTTCAATATTGGTGTGTATGGTCCCGTTAGGCATTTCAAAATCTGAGATGTAACCACAGAAGTTGAAGAACAAAATCACACATATAAACACAGACTTATATGATTCGTCTGAAAATCAGGCTACATCCATGGCCGCAAGTCAGTTTTCATTATTTCAGAAATTACGATGACAAATACAGAAATGAGAGAATATATATTTGAGCTACAGTCCACTAACAAGTTGGATCCATGAAAATAGGGACTGGTGCAAAGTACCTTTAGGCTCTACAAACCCAATAGGTCTGGATCCAGGTCAATGGTACCGAGACCCTACTCGATAATATGCAATGTTCAGATTTTAGAGCTAGTATTTAACCTTCATTAGTGGGTCCGGGTAGGGTCCAGGCATGGGCTTTTATAACACCCCCAAAACAAACTCATTACAATCAATAGTATATTGTCAAGGGAACAAATACATGCAGCAAACCTACATTTTCATCGAAATATTCTCTGTACTTTATAAAAGCCAAACCTCTGTTTCTGCAAGTAGCAAAGAATAAGGTAAAACAAGGAAGACATAGGTACCTCAGATTGGTGGCTTCCAATGCCTTCGTGGCATCATCCTGCGACTCAAATTGAATGAAAGCAAAATTTCTTCTAATCCTAACATTCAGAACTTTTCCATATGGTTCAAAATGCCTTTCCAAGTCACGCATCCTGGTATTGATTGGATCAAAATTTATAACAAATAAAGTCTTCGTGGGCTTTGAATTGCCAGATGATCTTCTGTCACTGCCAGACCTTCTACCACCACGTTCTTGCTACAAGGAGATAATGATCAAATTGACATTTAAAAACAAAGATTTCAGTATTTGCTTGTTCACAACCTACCTTCGTCCACTCAACACGAAGACGACGCCCATGCCTGCCAAATTCTGTCCGGTCAAGCGCCCGAATTGCATCCTCGGCATCGCGTTCATCTTCCATGTAAATAAAAGCAAATCCTGAAAGAGCAATAAAGTGAATTTTAAATTTAACTAAAATATCTCCACAGTGTTACCCCTCCCAACAGAAACTAAAACTAATGCCACAGTGCTCCAGCAAAATTTTGAACCTGCAAAACTAATAAAAACAATATCTGGCCATAACTGCGGAAGTTCAATACTAAGCATCAGATAAAACAGGAACAGACCTCATGCGTTGAACTAAATGATGTCAGGAAACAATAATCCAAAGGTAGGTCTCCTGAAGTAGGCCAAGGAAGGGAGGGCCTTCTCCATCAATTCGCCAAAAAGGTCGCGAGATCGGCATGAAAACATGATTGAATTGGGAGACTGGGCAAAGTTCATGGAAGTGAAAGGCAATGGTGGCTTGGAAAATATTTCCATGTGAATTCGGGTGCCACCGTGAATGAGGTTCAGATCAGCACTTCTGAGAAACATAATATAAACGCGGGCAAAGGCAGGAAATGTGATGCACATCCCGTCAACCAGGAAGAGCATGTATGTTCCAAGACAATCCTGCGGCAAAAAAATTATTGAGTATGGAGTCTTACCCTTCAATAACTACACTTTGCTAAAACTTATCCAGAATCCAATATCCCTTTAGAACCCAGCAAGCGGTCATCCACACCATATCATGCTGTCTGCAAATAGTCGCAACATTGCAACCAAAGAATTCATGCGGTTCAAACTGTTCCATCTTTATATATGGGACACATTCCCCTACCCAAAGATGCACCCATATGGCTTCGAACTAATTATCAGTTCCATAGATTTACCATTAGAAACCACTGAGTAAATAATTTATTAATAGTGTTTCACCAAAGAAAACTATTATCAAGTGGCCACTTGTATTTGAAGGTTTCTTTGATAAAGGCAATTTCATGCGGTGTTGGCAGTCAATTTAAATCTGATGTAAATTAAGTAAATAGCATTACACAAGTTACACAACATGAAGAACACAGCCAATGCTTGTTCGAAAACCAAAGAGGTAAACTTGTGAATTCGGGCGGCCAGCCTCATGTAAAACAGAAGAAAAAAAACAAAAAGAATAAATCTGCATCATGAAATACGCCCTGATTTAAAAATGCCAGATCCTCAATAGAAAATTATGTATTATGGTCCAATATATGCTCAAGGGTGCACATATTAAGCATGAACCACAGTTCAAATTTGCTCCCTAAGAATGCTTAAAAACTAATGATGCAGTCAAAACAAAGTAATTAATAATTGATGAGGAGTTGGAAAACACTTAGACTCCAGTATCAGTTAGGGAGTGTAAAAAAGGTAACAGAAACTTCCTTTTAAAGAATGTTAAAAGCTTGAATTGTAGATAGGGGAATAATCTAGTTAACAAGAAGAGGAACATATACAATTACCAGACTTCATATCGACCCTGTCAACTTTTCCATATCTGCCAAAAAGCCGCTCAAGTTCTGACTGACGAGCATCATATTCAAAGTTGCCACAGAAAACAGGCCTCATTTTGTTCAGTGTCAATTTGCGACGCAAAGGTGGCCCTTCAATTAAAAAGGAAAATAAATATAAATATCATCCACAAAGAGGACATAAATCGAGAATAAGCAGCATCCATATGGTATTCATTACATATATAGCATTAAACAATATAAGGGAGCCAGATTATTATTAAAATTGTTTTTAAAAATAATTACCAGTGCGTAAAAGCAGTAATTTATCAAGATTATTTAATATGAGATCGTCATGGATCTAATGTTTCAGGATATTTGATACAAATGACCAGTGCACAGAGCTTACAATGAAAACAAAGATAAATGAGGACACCAGCCAGATTCTACACAACACAAAATTCTGTCTGCTAATGGGAGCTGCAAACCTTGATGCTCTCTGACAAATTTCTGACCTTCACAATAATTCCTCTAGTAGTATTAATGATAATTGTAGTATCAAGAGTAGTTTTGTTTCCAAATATTTATGGACTCATAGTAGCTAAAATATAGTACATTCACAATAATTCCTCAAATAACTGCATTAATGGTTCCTCAAATAGCTGCATCAAAATAAGATTAATATTATCAAAAAGATGTTCCTCTAGAGCAGACCTGTGAGAGGGAAAAACTCATACCACCAGTAGATTGGAAACTAGTTTGTAAAAGTAAGAAAGAAGGAGGACTAGAAGTGTTGAACCTAAACTGCATGAACAAGGGTTTTTGTTGAGAAAATGGTAATGGAGGATTTCAGACCTCAGAAGGGTGGTGGCTCGGAAAGCACAAGAGCTCCTCCAATTTGGTAACCGAAATGCCTTGTGAGTAGAAAATAAAAGAAAATTTCAGACCTCAGAAGGGTGGTGGCGAGGAAAGCACAAGAGCTCCCCCAATTTATCGGGACACTGGTAGGCATTGGTTGTCATTGGTTGTCATCAAAGACATCTTTTGGTCGGCAGTTCACTTCTACATAGGCGGTGGCTAGGAGATTAGTTTCTAGGAGGACAAACGGGAGGATATTTAGATTGAAATTGTTGAGTTTTGTGAAGCCAAAGTACCGCACACCAAAACCCAACCCGCATATCCAATTTTGCGGTAAATTGGCAAGGATTGGCAGGGAGCAGCGCCCCTTGCTCGGGGGTTCTGAGGTGAAGCCCCCGAAAAATTTTCTTTTCAGAGGTATTTATGTAATTTTGCATGGTAGTAGAGTTGTGGCCCAATTATATATATTCTCATCCTGTATTTATAAATTCCATTCTCAAAATGGTGAAGAAATCCTCTGATTAATCCAATATGAGATGAACCACGTAAACTTTTATATTATTGTGCTTTGTTGTTCTTTATTCCTCTGTGTTCTGTACAAAAACATGCAATTCCGGTATGTATAACCTATCAACCAAAAGAGAGGCATCAGTTGTATACGCTTCCATAGAGGATAATTCAGCTCTGAGATATTTTGAGGATCTAATAACCATAAACAAAAAAAATGCAGCTACTACAACTCTTGTAGGGCAAGATATAGGAGTGAGCATTAGTTTTGATCGGTTTTTATCAATTTTGGCAAAACTGAACGAACCGAACCTGTTAGGAATGAGAACCTAAACTAAACCGAACTAATTCGGTTTGGTTTGGTTTAATTATTCTGCTCCAATTTTTTGAATAAAACTTGTCTAAAAATTATAACCTCAATAGCTTTAGTAACCATATCTCTTCAAGGTATCCAATTGGTGCTGAATTTATTATCTATTATATATATGTGTGTGTGTACATGCATGTTATATATATATATATATATATATATATATATATATATATATATAGGAAACGAGAAAAACTATATCATAGGAGAGGCTCCCTCCTATGGCGCTTAGGTGGACTAATAGCATGTTTGCATGTGGAGGGGTTTTTTTGGAAAAAAATATCAAGTGGAGGGATTTTTTTAAAAACCGCCCATGTGATCAATCCATATGCAAACATACTATTGGTCCATCTAAACGTCCTAAAAGGGAGTTCCTCCTATGACATAATTTTTTCCGTTTCCTCATATATATATATATATATATATATATATATATATATATATATATATATATATATATATATATATATATATATATATATAACTTTTAAATATTCAGACAGTTCGGTTTGGTTTCGGGTTTCAAACCTTAAAATCGAAAACCAACTAATTATTTTAGTTCAGTTTAGTTTTACTTATTCTGATCGGTTTCGATCAGTTATTTGAACTCTACTCACCCCTAGCATGATCTTTCCACAAGGCATGGCAAATTCCCAATCTGGGCATGGCAAAGCTCCAGGAAAATATAATGTTGCCGCATGCTACAAAATTATAAACTTGAACAGGGTCTCTTCACCATTTTCCTTATTTGGGAGACTAGGGTGCCGACCAATATTAGAGCATTTCTTTAATTAATATCTAGAGCGGCAATCCTAAATTGTGATAAACTTCAAAAGCAGGGTTGGCACGGCCCTAGTTTATGGCATTTGTTCACGTTCGCAGAGAAAAGCTTGCACAATTTTCTATTCGAATGTCCAATTTGCAAAGGATATACAGGGATTCTTTCATCAAATTGAAGAGTATTTAGTCAAAGTAAATAAACCGAAGGGTGCTTGCATATGTGGGAAGTTGGGGAAAGGAAAGTAAAACAAGATAGAGGAGTAGTGGCCAACGCAGTATTATAAGTGTAATGGTCTGAAACGTGTTGAAAGAGAAAAACAATCGATTATTTAGAAACATAGCATGTACTTCTCTTTCGTGTTGGTATAAAATAGGTGGTGACATCTTATTTTAGATAGGTATTGCCTAGGAGGAGACTAGATCATAATAGTTACAAGATACTATAGAAGGACTCTCGATGAAGATTGGATATACGACCTTATGTGGACTCAGACATATCTACAGCAAAGGACAGAACAGGGTGTTGTTGCCGGCAGGAGAGTTAGGAGGCCATCTTATCATCCCATGGCCTTGGCTCATGATGGGAGACGGTCGGGGAGGCCAGACAGATTCGAACCTCTTTACATGTAGCCCTAAATATTTTTGTTTCCTTATACATGTATAACCAGTCCATTTCTCAATGAGGGACATCGATATGCATGAACTATATGTGCATACTTGCTCCGTTAATTGCTAAAAATGGAACACGAGGAGTCGTAGCCCACCCTTTACTCTAGAAAAAATTGATACACCTAGTATGAAGAAAATTCTTGTTCTCCAAATATTTAGAAATAGTAGCTACAATATACTATACCATTTAGCTTAACTATCGAGTCTTAATGCGTCAAATGCAACACACAAATGCATAGAGATTTAGGCAGGTGTAATTTAGAGAGAGAGAAAGTAGGGACTCTTTACAAAAAAGTAGAAAAAAGTTCAAATTTTATGCTAGTCTTCTTGCTTGGCAAAAGGAAAGTTGATAGAGGAACTTGAGGTGAGTTTCTTGTTAATAGTTTATTATTTTTATCTTCTTGATCTAGGAAAAAAGTGGAAGGAAGAAATTCAAAGAACAATTAAATAACATGAAAAGCAAATTTTCGACAACTTTCCTCCTCATGAAGAGGGAAGTTATTTAAGGAAGTTTTCCTACATGGCATGCAGGCCCCAAAGGACGTAGAAACCTAAATTTCCAATTCCTTTTACCAAATTACATATGCCAAACCTGAAACCTACAAGAATTTGAGGAAGGTTCTTAAACTTTTCTCTATTTTCATCCAAATTCCACTTGACAAATAGGCCCATATCTGAGATGCTCAAATCTTCCATTCAAAGAAAAATTTATTCACAGGCTCATATTTGCATGCCTTTCTCCAACAAGGACAGACATGATTCCAAATACACAAGTATAGTGTGTGAAGAAAGTAAACGATAAAAAGAAAATAGTCGCAATGTATGACACCAACTTAAATGAGTTGTTTGGATAAACACATCGGTGAATAAGGCTAAAGGTATTGTTTATGATATTATATTTTATTTTTTACAACAAAATTATTGACAAACAACTTCATAAATTAAAATTGACAGGTTTTTGTTGATTCTTGTCATTTGAAAGTTAATTTATCCCTGTTTTCCGAACCATAATAAACAATCAGAATCAACACGAAAGATTCCTTGTCGAAATCAAAATAACTCCAGGGATTAAATAGGATAGAAGGTTAACATTCTCCCTTCATATATCTAGGCTGTTGAATGGGAGGCTCCAATGATGTGTTGCTTCAAAGATTAAACAGGTAACAAAAATGCACCTCAGTCACTAAAATCTGTTACGAAACAGGAGACGAGCCCCTGGTGTAGTAAAGGTCTTATATTAGTAGCTAAAACACATTTCGTGGGCCTGCCCAGTGCATAATCAACATTATCCATCATAATCTTCATAAGTTAATGTGCGTGTGCGCGCAAGCGTGTGAGAGAGAAAATTTTTGAACAGCCATCCCTAGACTTCACCTGCAAAACTATAAGGATACAAATGCAAAGGACCAGAAATACATTACAAATTGTGCATTCTTATATTAACAATATTTTTTATAAACAAGTAAGTCAAGTTCTCGAATGTTGGAACTTCAACACATAATGGTCTTGGCTTTGTTTGTTTACTACACCTTGTACTTCTTCTAGGTAATTAAAGGATTTTTTTTAATTTTACCGTCGTAATAATGTCTTGATTATAGGGACCTCCTTCAAGCGGTAAAAATACTAATATTATTTCTGTTTTAGAAAAATATATACTCTTGCTACAACATTATTAGTTAGACAAGATACTAGCTTTGTCATTTTCATTTATAATTTGGAAGGTAACCACAGGTTTTATGGAAGACAATAAGATTCCAATAATTGAAATAAAATTCAACAATTTCGTTTTTTAGAATGTGAATTTACTTAAATTAACAAAAAATAATACATTTTTACCAAGCAAAAGCATAAAACAGTCACTATCTTAAATTTAAAAAAAAAAAAAAACAGTCACTATCCAGTCCATTGACAATCAGACTTGGTCAAAATTCATGGAATCAAACATAAACATCGAACTTCATGGGGGAAAAAATTGCAAATTTGCAAATTTTACATAACAAATTAAAGAAACTTCACTAAACTTTCACCTTTCCGCTGAGGGCTTTCGTTAAGATCGCCGGATCCGGAGGCAGGATCGCGTAGCGTTGAGCTGCGAAGAGAAACGGAAAACCCTCAAGAGATTGAAGAAGTGAACCGATTTAGGGCTGGGGAGAAAAATTCATGGTAGCTCTGAGAGAGATCTCACCTTTGACTAGAATAGCAACTCGAGTGGGCAGATGAATGAAACTCTAGAGACTGAGGGGGATGGGGCCAAGCGTTAAAAGCTAAGCGGAGTGAGAGTATTTAATATTGGTTTTATCCAATTGGAGATTGACACGTAGGTAGATTCGTTTAGCATGGCGACGGGAAGAGGAACTGGACGCAGTCACACCGATTGGACGGGTACGTTATCCATTGGAGATGCCGCAGACAGGGAGTTTCCAAAGGGCACACCATACTTGCTAGCGAGCCCAGTTTAGTTCACTCCCTCCCAGTGAGTTCACTCCCTTTTGAAAATAGAGATTATTTTGCTAGTGAGCATATAAAAAATAACCAAATTACTCTTTATTTTCTCTCTTATTTCCTTCCTCACTTTCTCTAAAACCCAACTCTCCAACTCTTTCTTCCTAAATTTTTCTCTTCTCTTCACTATAACCGGCCACTATAGATCTTTCTCCCAACACAGCACTCTCTGAATATCGCCGGCACCACTTGAGATCCACTTCGGTCGCCCATCGTCACCACTGCTACATGTTGAAGGAGAGAGAGAAGAGCTGACATTGAAGGAAGGGTAAGATGCTCCGAAATTTTCAGAGGTAATTTTGTATAAATTGAAAGTTTTAAAGTGGACTCACTGGAAAAAAATAGTGTGTGCGTTTAGAAACTCCCTCGCAAATACTAAATGCGCACCATAATTTTTCTTAGTGCGCACCATGATGTCCACTAAATACAATTACAAGTTTGCGCTTATTTTTTTAGACAAAAAAACCATTCTCTTTTTTCTAAGTGAGCACAAATTCCCTCCACTACTTCTCTTTTTTTCTTAGTGAGCACCATCCTTTCTCAAATCCATCATCTCTTGCAAATCCAAATTCTGAAAAAAGTGTAATAACCCTTCATCTTTTATACCTAAAAATAATTTTAAAAAAATAAACAAATAATAAATATAATATTTCATTTTTTTCTTTAACTCTTACACTTTTCATTTTCTTTAACCTCCTAAACCTTTCATCTTCTCCAACCTCCAAACTCTTCATATTCTCCATTATTTCAATAATGAAACTCCCATTTTTAATTCTCAAAATTAAACTCCCTAATTAAACTAAAACCTTTCATATTTTAAACCCTTCAAAATTAATCTAAAAACCTTTCAAATTCCATAACCCCTCAAACTCTTGAAATTCCATAACACCTCAAACTCTTTAAATTCTATAACTCCCAAAACCCTTCACATTCTATAACTCCTAAATCCAACACTATATAAACCTAACACCTTTTCTAAACTCAATCCATACTCATTCTTTAAAATTTCTCTCTTCCTCTCATCACGCCGAAGCCACCTTCGGAGTCGCCGGAACCACTACAGGAGACACCATCGGAGCCGCCACTAATTCGCCGATGAAGAGTATCTTCTTCCTTTTCTTCACATTTTTGACTTCTCACCTTTTAACGAAGAGATAAGAGATTATCTTTCTTTTTCTTCTTGAATTAAATTATTTTAATAAATTTTAGGTTAGTTCCTTTACTACTCAATAATCCTAATAACCTAAAAAAAACATCCATCATCTTATAACTCCAATAAAATGGAGCCAAACCTATTTCCTAATTTCAGACCCGCTTAATACTAAAATCAATTTTTGAGTATGTTATAAATCCCTAAAAATCATCTAAATTCATATTAATATGTTTTTAATATTCTTAGAATATTTTTAATGTGTAGATTACTCCATTGAGCGACATCGGGATACAAAATCCAGGTGAGTTCTTTTTGGACTCACTAAACATGCTAATTTTTCTTATAGAAATATTACTTCAATTATATCATCTAAATTTGTTATTACAAATACTATTTCTTTATATTGTTAGAATTTAATTTGTAGAAGCTAAATGTGTTATTACAAGTGCAATCATTGACATATCTGTTATTTCTTTATGATGTTAGAAATTAAATGATTACTTGTTAAATTACAGCATGTAGTTAGGTTTTTAATAAATCATGAAAAAGGCTATAATCGTGGAAACATACTGTTTGTGATATCATTCTATATCGGTGTCTAGAAAAGTTTTGCATGTTGGTTCTCTAATTAAGGAACGTGCAATGCACGGAAAACCTCCCAGCATTCATACACTGGCCTGGCCGATATCTGTATGATATCTCAAATAAGTAAATCCTTGATATAACCAATTGTGATTTATTGAATAAAATATAAAACGGATTCTATAAATTATGTTGTTAACAAATTAACAAAATCTAATTGAAATATTGTACCCGAAATTCAATATACAAGTTATGAAAATCAGAATTTAGACATGTATGTACTATATTTAAATGACACTGGATTGGGGGAGAAACTGAATGATGGAAATATACTATGTTTCGGTTGTAAACTTGTTAAGTTGTACAACTGAATATTTCGCACACCATGGGTGCGTGATGATTTGCTGGATCATACCTGATTATAATTCTTGTTTGCCTGACGGCAGGTCCGACTCGGCACCGGATAATCCTGTGACTATTTCCTGGGTCTGTACAGGAAACAATCGAAACAGTGGTATCCCATCAATTAGCTTTTCCAATTACATGACATTTTAGACAAAAATACACCTGTTATAGAATTAACTTTACTAAAATAACATTAAGATAACTTAAGTCAATTGACATCATTATTGCAGACATCTCATTACATATTTTCTAAAACTTGCGTTATTATTATGTTTGGATATAACTGATATATTGTAACGCTCCCAATTCGGCTCTATTTTTTTTTTTCCTTCCTCAAAACAGGGAACACCGCTTAAATACTATAAATAACCCAACAGTCCCATGATATTGGAATAACCGTAACTACTGCCATGTCAAGATAAATAACCATGTCTGAAACTGAAAGGATTTCATTTATACAGAGAGTTGATTACATAAAATGGCACACTGCTCTAAATATTTACACAAAAGAGTTAAATACTACAAGTTGAAGCAGTGCCCAAAAAAAAAAAACAAGAACAAGAAGTGCGAAGTACCCAAATAGTATTGTTCTGGTATCCTCTACTCGACCTGGTTGGTGAAGTAAGGATGGTTGTCTGGAGCAATCTCCCCTTCTCTTCTTTTGTGATCTGGGCTTAAGAAAACCCAGAGGATTAAACCCAGCAAGTAACACAAAAACAAGAAACACGTGTACTTTCACAGTACAAATAAATAAAAGAATAAATAAATTACGTTGATACAATCGTATCTTAAGAATGCTGAAAATGAATTGAGTAAGACTATTCATTCAAATAGCAGAAACAAATCATGTAAAGGTGACAAGTGTAAGCGAAGTAAATATCAATCATGTTGCATATAACCAGAACAATGTAAATCATTCACAAGCTTCGATATCAATCATGTTGCATGTAACCAGAACTATGTAAGTCATTCACAAGCTTCGTGTAAAATTTAATAGGTCCATGTCATGTTAGTGTTGGAATTGAAACTCAATGATGGATAAAATAGCGCGCAGTTTCTCATATTGTACAAGTGCCCGTGCATACCCGGGACCCGGCCTCTAATTCATGGCGCTGAACCATGACACACCGCTAGGTGCTACAAGTCAGATCTCGTTAAATGAAACAAGTAACGGGCATCACTTATATGGTGACTCATGTATCAGATGGTGGCTCAGTACCACCCAGTGCTGCTAGTAAAAGGCCCTCAGCACCTAATCAAGAAGTTGGCCAACAAAATCCTTGTACAATACAGTACTTATCTATCCATCATGTAGTTTTTTCCATGTTAGTAATGCACATGATATACGTGAATTAAAGGAAACACGTGGATTTTCATGTCAAATTGTACACATATCATTTCACAAGAATCAAGAGTGCAAGAATCAAGATTTGGAATCATGTACACATGTGTTATAAGAATGCTTCATATCATGTAATAAGAATACTAGAACTTGTAATCATGTCTTGTAATAAAGTACTAGAACTTGTTATCCTGTAATACGGATACTAGAACTTGTATTGTAATAAAGATACTAGAACTTGTAATAAAGATACTAGAACTTATAATCATGTCTTGTAATAAAAATACTAGAACTTGTAATAAGGATACTAGAACTTGTAATCATGTCTTGTTATAAAGATACTAGAACTTGTAATAAGGATACTAGAACTTGTCATCATGAATAATCTTGCCTTCATGTATCATGTTGATATTCACATGTCATGTTATCATAGATCCGCGAATCATGCCAAGTGTATAAATCCGTGTTTCTCTTGAAACTGAAAATAGCCAAACGCGAGGCTAAAAATTGCCAAACGCGAGGCTAAAAATTGTCAAACGCGAACCTAAAAATATAGTCAAACAGGAAGCAGAAAATAGCCAAACGCGAGGCTAAAATTTGCCAAACGCGAGGCTAAAAATTGTCAAATGCGAGGCTAAAGAAATAGCCAAACAGGAAGCAGAAAATAGCCAAATGCGAGGCTAAAAATTGCCAAACGCGAGGCTAAAAATTGTCAAACGAGAGGCTAAAGAAATAGCCAAATAGGAAGCAGAAAATAGCCAAACGCGAGGCTAAAAATTGCCAAACACGAGGCTAAAAATTGTCAAACGCGAGGCTAAAGAAATAGCCAAACAGGAAGCAGAAAATAGCCAAACGCGAGGCTAAAAATTGCCAAACGCGAGGCTAAAGAAATAGCCAAATAGGAAGCAGAAAATAGCCAAACGCGAGGCTAAAAATTGCCAAACGCGAGGCTAAAAATTGTCAAACGCGAGGCTAAAGAAATAGCCAAACAGGAAGCAGAAAATAGCCAAACGCAAGGCTAAAAATTGCCAAACGCGAGGCTAAAAATTGTCAAACGCGAGGCTAAAGAAATAGCCAAACAGGAAGCAGAAAATAGCCAAACGCGAGGCTAAGCCAAAAATAGCCAACATCCGTAAATCAGGCTAAGTATGCAGTCTAGAAATTTTTCTAAGTATGCAGATCCAATATGATGTGAATTTATCCATAAAGAAAAAGGAATCATGTACTAAAAAAATCAAATAATTTCCAAGAAAGATCATACATGTTACTTGTACTCAAATACGATTCAAAGAGAGAATAAGAACAAGGTGATACTTGCCTCTATTCTCTTTAATCTCCTCCTTTGTTTTAGCAAAGTCTCCCTTCTATTTCCTTTACTCAACGAACTAGAAGAACCAAGAGTAAAGAGTGATTTTTATTTTGTTCTGTTGATAAGAATTCTCTTTGAGAGAATAAGGTTATATATATACCTAAGTGCATTTTAGTCACCTTGTCCTCTATCCTACTCCTAAGCCTTCTTGCATGCATGACAAATGTCAACTAGAGTGCGACCTCTCACTCTCTTCTAACAACTCATCCCCACAAAATGCCAAAGGGGTGCCCTTGGAAACTTAATTAAATTTGAAGGTGTATAGAAATAAATTTTTAACTTGATAATTTATAATTTAATAAACATGATAATTTTGGGGTGTTACATTCTACCCACCTAATAAAAGAATTTCGTCCTCGAAATTCCAATTCAAAACTATGTCAGTGTACCCAAGTATTTATTGTCATGTAAAAAAAATATATTCAAGTAACATGCATGATCATGAAATAGTTCTGATGTCGTCCTCATGTTCTCGAGTAGAGCCCCTTAGTCATCGTGCATTCCATATTAGAATTCGTCTACTTTTGATAGAGTCACTATTTTGGACTTTCATCTAAGCGTCTCTTTATTTATGATACACAAAATACATGATGAAAAATTTTCTGTCTTTGATAGGAATGATATTGGATAGACAAGATTTCCAATTTATTTATAAATGCAGGATAAAGTTTAATCAGAAATAACTGCTACTAATTCAGGGTGCCACGCTATCCTGATTAATCAATGGGAAAGATACAAGTGATAAAAATCTTATGTGGTCATATTACCTAGTTGTGACAGACACTAGAAGAGAAAATGAACCTCAATTATTACAATGTTGATGTAATGGAATAGTGAATGGTAAAAATACAAGATTGGAAATGACTTTATGGTTAATTACAAAATTTCAATTACACAAGATTGTCCTATCAAGTGGCTGCAATTGTTGGCGCCAGAGAATAAATCTCTACAATTGCCTCACTGTCTCGATAAGACTTGTGATATACAAAAAAAAAAAAAAATTTTGAAAACATGGACTACATTGAAATAAAGTACAAATGGAAGATTTAAAATATCAAATGGGATTGATCAACAAAAGTAATGAAATAAGACAATCGTTTGGGAAGATAAGTTTTAACTTGAGTACCAAGATATATGGTCATATTCTGACTTGATAAAATTTGTCTTCTTTAATTATAATTTATCATCAACTTTTTATCATCTACTTTCAATCGACTAATTCTCAGCCATCTAAAATCTCTTTGTATCCTTACATTTACCTTTCCGTGAATTGTTCCAAATCTTCTAGTTTGCTTGCCTATTGAATCTCATCAACTATATTTACTCCGCCAAATCTACCAACACCAATTGTTCTTAATTATTCTTCTTCCCTTAGAACTACATACTCAAGGTCCTATCTCTTATATTTAGTCTCCCCAATCTTCTAAAAGAAACACAAGTATGGAATCATCATTTTTTTTTTATTTATTTTACCTTTCTTGGAAACTTAAGGGTAAGATTCAAATTTAATTATTTTTCCACTCTGTACCAACATATATCATAATCCCTAACTTGAAAAATCATTACAAACTTTCATACCTCCAGTATTGTCCGGAATTACTAGCACTGACACTATTGTCAGTCTCCATCTTAATTCTTCAAATGTCTTATCGCATTCCTCTATTTTGACATATTCTCCTCCTTTCCTAATTAATTTAGTCAAAGGAGATATGACTTTTGCAAAAATTTTGTGCAAACCTTATGTAATACCCAGTCATCTCTTGAAATTTTTGAATTTCTAATACTGATTTCGGTACAGGCTAATCCATCACAGCCTCTATCTTTTTAGGATCTGCTGATACACCATCTTCAGATATTATATGACCCAAGAAAGCAATTTTATTCAACCAAAATTCACATTTGCTCAATTTTCCGTATAGCCTTTGTTCCCTTAAAGTTTGTAATGCTATCCTCAAATGTTTAACGTGCTCTTCTCTATTCGTAGAGTAGATCAATATATCATCAATAAACACCACCACAAATTTGTCCAAATACTGAGTAAAAATATGATTCATCAAATTCATAAACACCGCTGGAGTATTAGTTACCCCAAATGGCATCACTAAATATTCATAATGACTATGTCTGGTTCTAAATGCAGTCCTTGGGATATCTTCTGTTCGGACTCTTACTTGATGAAATCCTGAACGAATATCTATTCTTGAGAATACCTTTGCTCCTCCAAGTTGATCGAACAGCTCAGTTATCCTTGGTAATGGATATTTATTCTTAATTGTTACTGCATTCAAACCTCTGTAGTCTATACATAACCTTTTACTCTCGTCCTTCTTTCATACTAATAATACTGGAGCTCCCCAAGGTGACACACTGGGTCTTATAAAACCCAATTTCATTAACTCGCCCACTTGCGTCTTGACTTATTCTAGTTCTGCAATCCCCATTCAATAAGGTGACTTACAAACTGGTTCAGCTCCAGGTATAATATCAATAGTAAATTCTACTATCCTTACTGGTGGTAGTTCAGGTATCTCTTCAGAAAATATATTTAAGAATTCTGACACTACTGAGATCATTCCTTCTTCTACAACCTATTACTGCATGGAAGGTACTCAACCAATCAATACCTAAGATAACATCATATTATCCTCTACTAATAACTAATAAGTTGGCACAAAATTCATTAATCACTAAGGAATACAATCTATACTCTTTATTGGTTATGATACTATCATTCCCGGTCTTAATATCCCACCTCGCAGGTAAGATAGTAAAATCGATAAAATTGCGGGAAACAAATATGCTAGTGATGAAACTGTGTGACGCTCCGGATCAAATAAAACAATGGCCGGTATATTGCCAACTAAAATTATACCTGCCACGACTCCTACAGTAGTTTGAACTTTCTCCACATTCATCAGCTTAACTTACCATTTCCTCCATTCTGTTCTTCCTCGGGTGCTGGCATGAGTTTGTTGTTAGTTTTCCAAAAGCCATTTCTGATCTGGTCCTGAAATCTTCTGGGTTGATATGCTTATTGGTCTGTCCTTTGCCTGACATGGGACCTTAGCTTTTGCCGACTGTTGAGTTTTTGGGCAATCTCTCAACTGATGACTAGTGGATCCGCACACCAGACACAACCCTTGAGCTCTTCTACGCATTTTCTTGATATGTCCTGGTTTATGACAAGAATTACATATTACTATACCTCGATTCGGCATCACCTGCTTTTTTGTTGGTGTGCCATCAAATTTCCTGGCCGATGGGTTTGCTCCTTGCCTATATGACCCTTTAAATGCTACTGACCTCTTATTCGCCACCCTTAGAAGGTTCACCATTTTGATTCTCTCTTGTTTTTGGCACTGCAATATCCTTTCTAATATCATTATTGTGGTTTGTTGCGTTTGTGCTACCCTTTGTACCATATTTCTAAGCTCAGACTCTTCACTCGTTGAATTTGGGCTTGCGCTAGTAGAAGATTGGGTCGTCATCATTCTGTGACGGACCAAGGAAGATTAATCAGATGGAGTTTCAAGATAGATATTCCAAATAAATTAGAAACAATAAAATAGGTACGATACTAGATCTGATGGATATCAAAGATAAGGAAGAAGTGTCAAGAGTGTATCTTAGACATGTTTTCATGTGGCAGTAGTCATATGGTCTCCCACCTAAACCTAGGCTCTGATACCAAAACTGTAATGCCCCCAATTCGGCTCTATTTTTTTTTTCCTTCCTCAAAACAGGGGACGCCGCTTAAATACTATAAATAACCCAACATTCCCATGATCTTGGAATAACCGTAACTACTGCCATGTCAAGATGAATAATCATGTCTGAAACTGAAAGCATTTCATTTATACAGAGAGTTGATTACATAAAATGGCACACTGCTATAAATATTTACACAAAAGAGTTAAATACTGCAAGTTGAAGCAGTGCCAAAAAAAAGAAAACAAGAACAAGAAGTGCGAAGTACCCAAATAGTATTGTTCTGGTATCCTCTACTCGACCTGGTTGGTGAAGTAAGGATCGTTGTCTAGAGCAATCTCCCCTTCTCTTCTTTCGTGATCTGGGCTTAAGAAAACCGAGGGGATTAAACCCAGCAAGTATCACAAAAACAAGAAACACGTGTACTTTCACAGTACAAATAAATAAAAGAATAAATAAATTACGTTGATACAATCGTATCTTAAGAATGCTGAAAATGAATTGAGTAAGACTATTCATTCAAATAGCAGAAACAAATCATGTAAAGGTGACAAGTGTAAGCGAAGTAAATATCAATCATGTTGCATATAACCAGAACAATGTAAATCATTCACAAGCTTCGATATCAATCATGTTGCATGTAACCAGAACTATGTAAGTCATTCACAAGCTTCGTGTAAAATTTAATAGGTCCATGTCATGTTAGTGTTGGAATTGAAACTCAATGATGGATAAGATAGCGCCCAGTTTCTCATATTGTACAAGTGCCCGTGCATACCAGGGACCCGGCCTCTAATTCATGGCGCTGAACTATGACACACCGCTAGGTGCTACAAGTCAGATCCCGTTAAATGAAACAAGTAACGGGCATCACCCATACGGTGACTCATGTATCAGATGGTGGCTCAGTACCACCCAGTGCTGCTAGTAAAAGGCCCTCAGCACCTAATCAAGAAGTTGACCAACAAGATCCTTATACAATACAGTACTTATCTATCCATCATGTAGTTTTTTCCATGTTAGTAATGCACATGATATACGTGAATTAAAAGAAACACGTGGATTTTCATGTCAAATTGTACACATATCATTTCACAAGAATCAAGAGTGCAAGAATCAAGATTTGGAATCATGTACACATGTGTTATAAGAATGCTTTATATCATGTAATAAGAATACTAGAACTTGTAATCATGTCTTGTAATAAAGTACTAGAACTTGTTATCCTGTAATAAGGATACTAGAACTTGTATTGTAATAAAGATACTAGAAATTGTAATAAAAATACTAGAACTTGTAATCATGTCTTGTAATAAAGATACTAGAACTTGTAATAAGGATACTAGAACTTGTAATCATGTCTTGTAATAAAGATACTAGAACTTGTAATAAGGATACTAGAACTTGTCATCATGAATAATCTTGCCTTCATGTATCATGTTGATATTCACATGTCATGTTATCATAAATCCGCGAATCATGCCAAGTGTATAAATCCGTGTTTCTCTTGAAACTGACAATAGCCAAACGCGAGGCTAAAAATTGCCAAACGAGAGGCTAAAAATTGTCAAACGCGAACCTAAAAATATAGCCAAACAGGAAGCAGAAAATAGCCAAACGCGAGGCTAAAATTTGCCAAACGCGAGGCTAAAATTATCAAACGCGAGGCTAAAGAAATAGCCAAACAGGAAGCAGAAAATAACCAAATGCGAGGCTAAAAATTGCCAAACGCGAGGCTAAAAATTGTCAAACGCGAGACTAAAGAAATAGCCAAACAGGAAGCAGAAAATAGCCAAACGCGAGGCTAAAAATTGCCAAACGCGAGGCTAAAAATTGTCAAACGCGAGGCTAAAGAAATAGACAAACAGGAAGCAGAAAATAGCCAAACGCGAGGCTAAAAATTGCCAAACGCGAGGCTAAAAATTGTCAAACGCGAGGCTAAAGAAATAGCCAAACAGGAAGCAGAAAATAGCCAAACGCGAGGCTAAGCCAAAAATAGCCAACATCCGTAAATCAGGCTAAGTATGCAGTCTAGAAATTTTTCTAAGTATGCAGATCCAATATGATGTGAATTTATCCATAAAGAAAAAGGAATCATGTACTAAAAAAATCAAATAATTTTCAAGAAAGATCATACATGTTACTTGTACTCAAATACGATTCAAAGAGAGAATAAGAACAAGGTGATACTTGCCTCTATTCTCTTTAATCTCCTCCTTTGTTTTAGCAAAGTCTCCCTTCTATTTCCTTTACTCAACGAACTAGAAGAACCAAGAGTAAAGAGTGATTTTTATTTTGTTCTGTTGATAAGAATTCTCTTTGAGAGAATAAGGTTATATATATACCTAAGGACATTTTGGTCACCTTGTCCTCTATCCTACTCCTAAGCCTTCTTGCATGCATGACAAATGTTAACTATAGTGCGACCTCTCACTCTCTTCTAACAACTCATCCCCACAAAATCCAAAGGGGTGCCCTTGGAAACTTAATTAAATTTGAAAAGAAATTTTTAACTTGATAATTTATAATTTAATAAACATGATAATTTTGGGGTGTTACATATATTTTATTTTTTTTCTGCGTATTTTATTTTGGTCGCAATCTGACGATCTGGATGTGCATGCCCAGATTTATCGATGGACACGCCAAAACTGACGCAGGATCTGGCGTATTTTAAAGATCAGATTGAAACTCAATAATGGATTAGAGATTCACTGCTTCTTTTTGTTTAATTTTATTATATTTTGTTTTAATTGTATCTAAACTTCATTCTAATAAATAAAAAGTCAAATCTTTGTTGAATTTTTCTATTGTAATTACTGATTATTATTGTGGATAATTTATTGAGACTTTAGCATATTCAAACTGAATATGTTGCCGGTACTTACTACACGTGCTCGTATACCTTATATCGGGAGCGGGGCGTGACAAAAAGAAAAAAAAATTCTCTTCTAAAAACCCTAAATCTCCTTGAAAGTTTTCAATCCATTAGTTGCATCACTCTCTAGGGTTAGTTTGAGAGGTTTTTTTTTTTGTGTTTTATGCAAACATGAAAAGGAAAATCCATTGTTGGTGGAGGGGAGAGATTAAAAAAGATGGAGAATGAGAATACAAAATTGGTTTCATTAAATGAATATCCTTATTTAGAGATATGTATAAACCATTTTTGATTCAATTTCAAGCATAATTTGATCGATTAATTCTAATTGAAAGATTTGGAGATTTTATTTTATTTATAGAAGCGCGAGTATCGATTATACTACAGAGACAAAAACTCTGGTCGGAGAGTAGTTTCTGACGTATAGCATTGTTGTCTAGGGTTGAAATCTCGGAACAGTGGGGTACCCATCCAGAATGACAATTTCAAATAAATCTCTCACTGTCCGAGGTTGAAGCCCTGGACAGTGAGCTCCTCGTATATGGGGAGCCCGCTGTCCGGAATGTACACCTTGAATGGGCAAATAGCTGTCCGAGGTGTGCACCTCGGATAGAACGTGGTATGTCATAAATACATCAACATTTACATATAATAAAATACATTTATTTATACATATACTAAGATACACATAACATACACCAATAATTCATTAATATAAGATAGTAAGAATATAATTAAGAAGATATTAAACAACAAGCCCATATGACATTATCAAGACACAGAATTAGAAGATAGTGAATATTGGATAATACAAAAGATAATAACTTAGTACATTTACACCTCCTCTAGAATTTGTTCGAAAATATAGACATAGACAAGCATTTAGCAAAGTTTGTTAATACATAGAGGCGAGCAATCTAACGTCTATGTATTTTCCTAATGGGGTATGTATTGTCGGTGGTCGAATTAACACAGCACATTAACTGGATGATAAGGTTCCACAGTCTATCTGATCTTTAATATTCCTATATAATATGTGGCATTATGGAGTGGGTGGTTATCTCTAACAGAACGATACGGATCCCATGTAACTTGCAAATTAAATACCCAATAAACATGTATTAGAAAAAAACTTAAAACCAACAATGAGTAACTTTTTTTGTACATGCTCTTGTCAGTAATCTACTTCTTCTGAAATATATATTGCACATAATTAGTGATAGATTTATTTGCGGTACTGACTGTCTAAAAGCAAGTACCTTTTGAGTCCCTTTTGAAATTTTGTAAAAAAATAAAGCAACAAAAAATTAGAGCTCTAACTGTACAAATTAAGCATTAAATCCACGAAAGCTATTGTGCTTCATGATAAATGTGACATGTGCAAGATTTCAAGGATGACCATGGTGAAAGTACATCCATTTAGTATAATCAATTAAAATAATAAAGAAGTTTATATGATATAGATATGATGTCTCATATTGAAATAATAAAGAAGTTTTTAAGAGCTTTGGATCCAAGTATGTATATAATGAAATACAAAGAATTAGAGCTCAAATAAATTGTGAAAAAAATTACTTGCTTCCTCTCAAAATTACTATGGGCATATAAAGAGGTACAAACCTCTCAAAATTCTTTAGTTTAGAAAGTTCAACTTTAGTTAGCCAATTGGTGCAATTTTTTTTTAAGTTAAAAACATGCCTAACTAGTTGATTCCAAAATTCATATTTATTTGAATTGAGGCAATTAACAATTTAAAGTATTGTAACATCTAACTAGCAAGAATTAAATCTACCAAAAAATTTCAAATATAAAATCTGATACATATAAAACACCACAAATCTCTCAAAATTCTTAACTTCATATGGTACAATATCAATAAAACAAAGATCATAATTTCTCTTTAGGTTATTGGATCCAAATTTATACACAGATACAAAAGATTTAGATATCTAAATTTTTACCAAATTTTTTTTTAAAAAATACTTGCATCTGCCCTAGATTTCTAGCTGTCGACCTTGCTCGAAATCTTGTCGGTCATGCTTCGGTGGCGGTGAATCGAGGCAACGACGACTTCAGTTGCGGCGGTCATGCACAGAGGAGGTCCAGTCGACGACGCGAGAGGGATGTATCGAGCAAAGAAACACGATTTAGGATTGGTGCTCACGAGGAAAAAAGGATTTGGGAAGAAACGGTTATGAGAGAGGGGAGGGTTAGTTTGAGAAAAACTATGGTCCTCACTAAGAAAAAAAACACCATGTATTTAAGTTACCTGATGCTCACTGAAAAATGGTGCTCACTGGGAAAAAGTGGTGCGTGTTTAGAATTTCCCCTGATTGAGGTAAGATGAATGGAAAATTGCTGGCTCTTAAATGATTGGTGTTGAGTTCGATTTGTACTATTTATAATGAAAAAAAATAATGATATAACATTTGATTTTTAGAGAAATCGTATACAATATCTTGTAGAAATTCATCTCAAAATAAGCCCCAGATCCGCTTGTATCCATAAGATGGAGCCAACAGTACCATTGATATTAGTTAATCAGGGATATTTCAAAGAGAAAATTTGAATTTTTGCACGAGCCACAGGTGGCTCAAGTGCTCCAAGGCACAATTTTCTTTGAGCCATCAAGAGTCACATTAATGAAATCAGTCAGTATGAATTGGTTTAGCATTTTACGTCTAACCGATTGGACGGTGCTTCAGATCTCAAGTGTCTATTTAAGTACAAGATTCAACACAATATATATATATATATAGAGAAAACGGGAAATACATCGGCGGTGAAGGAAGTTTCCTTCACCGCCGCTTAGGTGGCCCAATAAAATTATTACACGTGGTGTCATTTAAGAGAATTCACTTATTTGTTATCTTGAATGACACCCCGTGTTATAATTTTATTGGGCCACCTAAGCGGCGGTGAAGGAACTCCCTTCACCGCCGGTGTATTTTCCGTTTCCTCATATATATATATATATATATATATATATATATATATATATATATATATATATATATATATATATATATATATATATATATATATATATATATATATATATATATAATTCAGTGACGCCACTCAAAATAATAAATAAAAGAACTTATTTAATAGCCCTTTGAATGGGCGCCACGTATAATACAATTAATGGGCCACCTAAGCGCTATTGAAGGAATTCCCCTTCACCGTCGATGAATTTTCTGTTTCCTCATATATATATATATATATATATATATATATATATATATATATATATATATATATATATATATATATATATATATGAGGAAACGGAAAATACACTGGCGGTGAATTCCCTTCACCGCCGCTTAAGTGGTCCAATAAAATTATTACACGTGGCTTCATTCAAGATAATAAATAAATAAATTTACTTAATCGCCCTTTGAGTGGTGGCACATGTAATAATTTTATTGGGTCATCCAAGTAACAGTGAAGGAACTCCCTTTACTGCCGGTGAATTTTCCGCCCCCCTTCCCTCTCTATATATATATATATTTGCAACCGTCTCCAAATTAAAAGATTTTTGTTAAGAAGGAGAGTTGATATCATTGATCCATAGAGAACTCATTGATCCGTAAAGAAACGGATCATCGTAACCATTAGAAATTTTGTCACGAAGACAACACATTTGCGGCTTCGTGTTTTATTAATAAGGGTAACTTATATAATAAATTTCATTTAGAAAATATGGTTAATTACAGTCAGAACTCTTATAGTATTGAGAGTGTATAACTTAACACCCTTGAAGTTTGAAACTCTCAAAAAAATTCCTGCATTTAGTTATTTGCACTCTCCTTTTTTTTTATTAAAGTGCATTCTTATTTCTTAAATTCATATTCTACTCTCATTCCTCCCTTTAATCAGCACACTTCCTCTCTCTCTTCTCTCCCTCTCCCCTCTCTCTATCCCTCTCTCTCGGTCACTCATGCTCCCTCTTTGACTGAGAGAGAGGGATAGAGAGAGAGAGTGAGAGAGAAAGAGAGAGATAGAGAGGGAGTGAGAGAGAAAGAGAGGGATAGAGAGGGAATGAGAGTGTGTGCTGGTTAAATGGAGGGACGAGGGTATAATAGGAATTTTGAGGGATAAGAGTACATTTTAATAAAAAAGTAGAGTGAAAATAATTAAGTCCAGAGAATTTTTTGAGAGTTTCAAAATTTAGGGTGTTAAGTTACATATTCCCAATACTACAGGGGGTCTAACTGTAATTAACTCAAGAAAATATTCATATTTTTAACTTGGGGTATTTACTGGTTTGTCCCTCAAATCTTTATATATTATGATTTAGTCCTCCAAATCTTTATATTTAGGATTTAGTCCCCCAAATCTCCTAAGTTACTACAATTTAGTCCCCTTCTCCAAATCCTCCAAAATTTTGACCTGAATTACCATTTTACCTCTCCTTATTCATTCTTTCTCTTCCTCCTCTCTTCTCCTTTTCTTCATTATTCCTCATCTCTTCTCCTTCTCTCTTACCTCTCTCTTCCTCCTCTTTTCTTTATTGGGAGAAGAGAGGAGAAGAAAGGAGAAAGAGAGAAGAGAGGAGGAATAATGAAGAAAAGGAGAAGAGAGGAGGAAGAGAGAAAGAGAAGAAAGGAGGAAGAGAAAGAATGAATAAGGAGGGGATAAAATGGTAATATCATGTCAAAAATTTGAAGGATTTAGGGAAGATAGACTAAATTGTAGTAACTTAAGAGATTTGGAGGACTAAATTCTAAATATGAAGATTTGGAGACTAAATCATAATATATAAATATTTGAGGTACAAACCAGTAAATACCCCTTTTAACTTTGAGGGTATCTAATACACACCGGGTTTCTAAGTTTCGAATATCCATTTGTTACTCGGACAGATGCTTCTCGTGGGGACCACGGTCATTGTGCTGTGCATTCATTCGGGGAAATTCTAAATGCGCACCGCATTTTACTTTGTGAGCATCACATCCTATGTGAAGTGATTTACAACATAGGGGAAAATGCTGCTCACTAAGTCAAGTGTGCTGCGCATTTAGAATTTCCCATTCATTCGAAATAAATATCCCAATCTTCGGGAAATTCTAGATGCGCACCACATTTTACTAGAGTGCACCACATACTATGTTAGAGTGATTTACAACATAGGCGAAAATGGGGCCCACTAGTAAAATATGGTGCGCATTTAGAATTTCCCCTCGTAAAATATGGGGAGTTTCCAAAGAAGCACACCATTTTTCGTAGTGAGCCCACTTGAAAGGGTCAGTCCGACAGAAAATTTACTAGTCAGTGGGCTCACTAGGAAAAGTGGTGTGCTCCTAGGGAAACTCCCATAATAGTATAAGCAATTAAGCTCATCAATCCCACTTGCCCGCTATTATCCTCAGATCTATAACCCTCTTCATCATCGTCTCTCAATCTCTCATCCCCATTACATCAAACGCTTCCATGGCGACCCCCAGCCACCACCATGAGACCCAGACCCTGAAGTCGATCGCCGTCGACTACACTCCCGACGCCTGCCACCACTGCCCCACAACCGGCGACATCCACGTGACCTACGACCACCGCGGCGGCGCCCGGTGGCGCTCCCCCCGCCGGTTCCTCTACGGCGCCTTTTCCGCCTGCATCCGCTGCCCCCCTGGTAACACGAGCGGCCTCAACTTCAACCTCTACCTCTCCTCTCTCGAGGGCGACAAGTCCCAGGACGAGATCGACTTCGAGTTCCTCGGCAAGGACCTCACCGCCGTCCAGACCAACTTCTACGTCAACGGGGCCGGGTCCCGGGAGCGGATCCACCAGTTGGGGTTCGACGCGTCGGATGGGTTCCACGAGTACGTCATCAGGTGGGGCCCGAGGGAGATGGTGTGGGAGGTGGATGGGGCAGTGGTGAGGAGGGAGGTGAGGGCTGGTGACGGCGACGCTTGGCCCACGAAGCCCATGTTCCTGTACTCGTCGGTGTGGGACGCGAGCTACATTGACGAAGGGAGGTGGACGGGGGAGTATGTGGGGTGCGACGCGCCGTATGTTTGCTGGTATAAGGACGTCAAAGTGCCGCTGGAGACCATGGTGGCCGATGATGATGAAGACGAGGTGAAGGTTGAGAACTGAGGTTGAGTATTTTTTCTTCTTCTTCTTTTTCTGTTTAATGCTTGATTTGGGATTGTTGTTGTTATTGTTGTTGTTGTGGGTGTTAGTCTGGTTTGCTTTAAGTTTGCTTGTTTTATGTCGTTTTAGCTGAATAAATTGGCATTTATAGATGAGATTAGAATCTGCCATTGATTGATTGGGTAGGTTTTGCCTTGGATTTCTCTTCGGTGCAAATTATGACAATGATTCGTTGACTCTCCAACGATTTATACATTTAATGGCACTATGTATGTTGTTCTTTTTGTACAAAAATCTTGAAATTCTTGCTTTTGTTGGTTGAATTAGACACTTTAAATGAAACATGGTTGAAATTGGAGTCACAGTGGTAAAGTATATTTTTATTTTAACACGACTGCCCACAAGAGTTAAATTCATGAACTATGAGTGTCGGTTAGCAAAAATTGAAACAATTTTTTTTTTTTTTTTTCCTGAAATGCTTTTGATAACTTGTGCATGTGAGAAAGAAAAGAATCTAATCAAATAAAACAACGATACTTAATTGCCTTCTTGTAGAAGACTTTTTTTTTCCGACAAAATTATACGTGTGAGAATTAGGTTGGTTTGTTTGTTAAACGCAACGATGCTCGAGTTAGAGATGCTTGATGCCATGATCAATCCTCCATACCTATGAGATGCCATTCTCCAATGCATTCGAAGTTAAGGAGAAGGTGATTGAAATTTACTCTGCGGTCTGAGGTGGACAGGGTTTCTTATTCGGCTACCCTGAAATTAGAACTCACAAGTAACTCTTGAAATGCTCGAACCTCTCAGGCCCGTTGCTCTCAGTGAAAGTAGAGACTAGTTCAGATTCAGAATGCAGAGGGGCCTTTGTTGGTAGTGTTGGATATCTATTTGCTAATGTTTTATATTAACATGGACAGATTTATTACTGTTATTAGTTAACAGAATTACTACTATTATTGTGCACAGAATTACTATTGTTATTATTCACAGGTTTCAGTGTTATATTTCTTAGAAATAAAGTTGGAGAAGAAGAATTACGAATTATTATGTATAATAGCAGTATATATCTTTCCAGATTTGCATTAGAAGAATATTTCTATTACTGTTTACAGAAAACTATTAAACTGTTTTTCTTTAACTAGTTTACTATCCTAAACAGAATAAAAAATTACTGGATTAAGAAAAACCTGAATTCAGAAGGATAAACGTATGCAGAATTGATGAAGATGCAGAATTGATGAAGACAGGAAGATGATTGAGGCTAGTATTGAACACTATCTTCTTAAAACCGATTCGCCCTCCACCGCTTGCTTCTGAATTGCAATGGGCGTCGGTCTCCCAGGATACAACGACCGGTCTGCAACAGGAAGGAAGCCGCAATCCTGTTGCTCTAGCGAATCTGATAAAAAACACTCTCTGTAAAATTGTGTGATGCAGGACTGATTTAGGAAGAACTGTTCTTCTGAAAACAGAAACTCTCTGTCAAAAGACCAAGTTTCTGTCTGCAGAAAAAGGAAGAAGAAAAGAAAATTCTGTATACTGTATATTCTAAAAAGTCTGGACAGAGGCCTATTTATAGGCTTCTGGGCAAACGGTCACAACGGTTGGCTGTTAACAGTTGTGACCGTTTAACGGCAACGGTTAACAGACGACCGTTGGATCTCAACAGACAAATCCTAACGACTCTTAACAGGCCTCAGCTCCTCGCGATGATGCGTACGTGCGAAGTGGGCTACTAAAGTGCCCAATGCGCCCTAAACGCCCATTCGCCCTCGCACACGCGCGTGCGCGTGCAGGTGCGGGCGGTGCGTAGCACCACCCGTGGTGCTCAAGGTTTCTCCTCTTCTTACATAAGCAATGTCATGGAACAAATAATTCTATATAAACCCACATCCTAACAAACCTCTAGCCAATGTGGGACTATTTTTTTCTTTTTTCCTTTTTTGTTCTCTTTGCTATGTACTCCTCTTTGAAACCATTTTCCATTCACCTAATTCATTTATTTTTGAACTAGTGAATTGGCTCAAAGATTCAAGTTCAAACATACATGAATTCAACAATCCCCCACATGAATGAAAATGACTTAGACACTAATGCAACTAAACTGAGAGTATAATAGAAAGTTACCGCATCGGAAGAGGTGACTTTTAGCTTTGAACCTTCCCTAATGAAATATTATCGAGTTTACTCGCTAACCAGTGAACACGATGTTTTTGAACTATTCAGCTTTTGATGTAAACTAAGACAATAATATTTACACGATTTCTTTCAACTTTAACAGATTCTTATGTTGTGTCCGTTTTGACCCTGGAAAACCTAGTAATTCTATGAGTGCTCTAGAAAATTTAGCTTTTATCATTCTCATAGAAGCGGCCCCTTCACACTCATATAGGTAATCTCTTATTAAGAGTATCCTGTCATACTCTACTTGGATTTCCAAGATATAAGGATTATTAAAAATTTAGTTTATCCTTACACATTGCAGGTTAATCACTATTTTACCATAGAAATGAGATAGAAATTATTTCCTCAGTTCTTACGAGTTCCCCCACAATTCGGTTGTCCCTTTGAACCTAAATCTTGGGATCTTCAGTCAGCTAGGTTGGGTTGCCATTATGGAGTTACTCTATTTAGTAGGCTGTAATTCCATTCCCCTCGATAACTTATATACTTGATCTCTGGTCAAGCCTTTTGTTAATGGATCTGCAATATTATCTTTTGATTTTATATAATTAAGAGATATTATTCCGTTTGTAAGCAGCTGTCTTACAGTTTCATGTTTACGACGTATATGTCGTGACTTTCCATTATATAATACATTCTGTGCCCTTCCAATTGCTGATTGATTATCGCAATGGATGCAAATTGTTGACACAGGTTTAGGCCATATTGGAATATCTTCTAAAAAATTTCGAAGCCATTCTGCTTCTTCTCCGGCTTTATCTAAAGCGATAAACTCAGATTCCATAGTGGATCTGGCTATACACGTTTGTTTTGAAGATTTTCAAGAGATAGCTGCACCTCCAACAGTAAATGCATAACTACTTGTGGATTTGATGTTCTTAGAATCTGTAATCCAGTTGGCATCAGTGTATATTTCTATCACTGCTGGATATCTAGTATAGTGCAACCCATAGTTACTAGTGTATCTCAAATATTTGAGTACTCTAACTATTGTTTTCCAGTAGTTCTCCCTTGGATTACTTGTAAACCTACTTAGTTTGCTTACTGAGTATGCAATATCAAGTCTTGTGCAGTTCATTAAATACATAAGACTGCCAATGATCTGAGAATATTCTAATTGAGATATACTTGCACCTATATTTTTTGTAAGATGTAGACTCATATCTACAGGTGTCCTAACTATATCATTATTTTCCTTGTCAAATTTTTCGAGTATCTTTTCAATATAATGTGACTGGAATAAGGTATATCCATCAGATGTCCTGGAGATTTTAACACCAAGAATAATATCTGTAATACCTAAGTCTTTCATGTCAAATTTATATGTTAATATGATTTTTACCTCTTTAATTAGAGCCACCGTGCTACCGGTGATAATCATCTTATCCACATATAAATATACAATGATATAATTGTGCATATCCCTTTTTACATATACACATTTATCACATTCATTATAACGAAATCCATTTGACAATATAACTTGGTCAAATTTTTCATGCCATTGTTTAGGTGCTTGTTTAAGTCCATAAAGTGACTTAACAAGTCTGCACACCTTCTTCTCTTTATCTGAAACTACAAACCTTTCAAGTTGTTCCATGTAAATTTCTTCATCTAATTCACCATTTAAAAATGTTGTTTTTACATCCATTTAATGAAGTTCAAGGTTATATAATGCAGCAAAAGCAATTATTAATCTTATGGATATTATTCTTATTACAGGTGAATATGTATCAAAATAATCAACACCTTCCTTTTGTCTATAGCCTTTTACTACAAGTCTAGCTTTGTATTTATCTATAGACCCATCAGGTTTTATCTTTCTCTTAAAGATCCATTTATATCCTAATGGTTTACTTCCTGAAGAAAGATCTACTAGTTTCCAGGTGTGATTTTGAATAATTGATTCAATTTCACTATTTACAGTTTCTTTCCAAAAAGGAGCTTCAGGTGTAGACATAGCCTCTTTATAAGTTTGAGGTTCCTTTTCTAATATATATGTTAGAAAATCTGGACCAAACGATTTATTAATCCTATCCCTTTTGCTCCGTCTACATTCATCCTCATTAGTTTTATTTCCAGAATCAGATTATGTTTTTCTTATAACTTCATCACAAGTCTTTTTAAGGGAACTTGGTTCATAATCTTTACTAGGAAAGACATTCTCAAAAAATACTGCATTTCTAGATTCAATAATAGAGTACTTATGTATCTCTGCATGATCTGATTTGAAAACAAAGAAACGATAAGCAGTGCTTTTATGTGCATATCTAATGAATATACAATCAATAGTTTTAGGTCCAATTTTAGTCCTTTTAGGAGTAGGAATTGCAACCTTTGCAAGACACCCCCACACTCTTAAGAATTTATAGTTAGGTGCTCGACCTGTCCATAATTCATAAGGTGTTTTATCTAATTTCTTTTGGGGTATTTTGTTGAGAATATGATTAGCAGAAAGCAAAGCTTCCCCCCACATGTTCTGAAATAAACCAGAACTTATTAACATGACATTCATTATTTCCTTTAATATTCTATTCTTACGCTGAGCAATTTCATTTTGCTGTAAGGAGCAGTTATTTGATATATAATACCATGTTCTGCACAAGTTTGTGCAAATGGTGACTCATATTCACCACCTCTATCACTTCTTAGCATTTTTATCTTTTTGCTAAGTTGATTCTCAACTTCATTTTTATATTGTATAAACATTTCAATTGCCTCATCTTTTGTTCTCATTAGATATACATAACAATATCTAGTACAATCATCTATAAAAGTAATAAAGTATTTCTTTCAACCTCTAATTTGAACAGATTTTAAATCACAAACATCTGTATGAATTAATTCTAAAGGTTCAGTACTACGTTCTATAGAACGAAATGGAAGCTTAGCCATTTTTAATTCAACACATGTTTTACATTTATCATCAAAGTTTATATTAAAATTAGGCAACATATATAAATTTATTAATCTTTGCAAAGTATAATAATTTACATGTCCTAATCTATCATGCCAAATATAAGGTGACTCAGTCATATAAGCAGAAGAATCAATTTTATTATTAATCTTAGGGGCAATGGTCATTACATTTATTTTAAACAGACCATTTGTCATATACCCCCTGCCTACATGTACACTATTTTTTGTAAGTACAAACTTATCAGACTCAAATACAAGCCTAAACCTTTTCTTACTCAAGACTGATCCTGAAACTTGATTCTTGCGGACATCTGGTACATGAAGTACATCAGTAAGAGTAAGTTCTTTTCCCGAAGTCATCTTTAGTACAATGTTCCCTCGTCCTTCAATCTTGGAGGTTGCAGAGTTACCCATGTAGAGTAATTCTCCTTCCACATGTTCATATGTAGAGAACATCCACTTGTTGGCGCAGATGTGGCGAGTGACCCCAGTATCCACCCACCATTCTTTAGAATTGCCACTAATTAGGTTAACTTCTGAGACAACAGATGTACAGTTTACATCTACATTTGCACAAAGATTTTCTTCCTCGGCCAAATTTGCATTAGGATGCTTCTTCTTCTTCTTTGAAGAATCTTGTGCCTTGCGCACACGGCGGTCCTTTGCACGATATCCAAACTTGTCGCAGTTGTAGCACTTGCCATTGAATCTTTTCGAGCTACCACTCTTAGAGTCTTCACCATTGTGCTTTCGCTTCATGTCATTAGACTTATTGGAATTTTCCATAACGTTAGCTTTAGAAATATTGTATGGATTTCTAATTTTCTTTTCAGAAAGACGGTTATCTTTTTTGATCCTCAAACGTACAATCAAATCTTCAAGTGTCATTTCTTTTCGTTTATGTTTTAGGTAATATCTGAATTCTTTCCAAGATGGTGGCAATTTTTCAATAATTGCAGCCACTTGAAATGATTCACTAATAGTCATACCTTCAGCATGAATTTCATGAATGATCACTTGAAGATCTTGTACTTGCTTGATTACATTTTTAGAATCAACCATTCTATAATCCAGAAACTTACCGACTACATATTTCTCAGAGCCGGCATCTTCTGTATTATATTTCTTGTCTAAGGACTCCCAAAATTCCTTAGCAGTAGCAATTGAACTATATACATTATACAGTATATTGTCCAATCCATTGAGGATATAATTCTTACTCAAGAAGTCCGCATGTTTCCATGCATCAACCACCTTCACTGATTGTTGATCATCTTCAACAAGAGTCGGCACAGTCTCCTTCAAGTACTTGGCCAGATTTAGTGTAGTGAGATAGAATAACATTTTCTGTTGCCATCTCTTAAAATCTGAGCCACTGAACTTCTCTGGTTTCTTATACTGGCTTGAAAGTACAGTTGGAGTAACCATGACAGGAGTTACCACAGTGGACATATCAGATGCAGTGGCCATCTGTATTTAGAATTTATCTATCTTAATGTTTTGTAACAAATTTTAACTTTCTAATAAAATTAAAAATCAATTCTTACTCCAAACCACAAGATTTTTAAAAATATTTCTTCCTCTAAACAAATTTAACTATTTTTTTCCAGAAGCAATTAGATTTAAATAACTAGTGATTGAACACTATTATGACAATATTCGAAATTAATCTAAAACAAAAATATCGGTTTTAAGAACGTTGGATAAAAATTTGCTAATGTTTTAGATTAACATGGGCAGACTTATTACTGTAATTAGTTAACAGAATTACTACTATTATTGTGCACAGAATTACTATTGTTATTATTCACAGATTTCAGTGTTATATTTCTTAGAATAAAGTTGGAGAAGAAGAATTACGAATTATTATGTATAATAGCAGTATATATCTTTCCAGATTTGAATTAAAAGAATATTCCTACAACTGTTTACAGAAAACTATTAAACTGTTATTCTTTAACTAGTTTACTATCCTAAACAGAATAAAGAATTACTGAATTAAGAAAAACCTGAATTCAGAATGATGAAGACAGGAAGATGATCAAGGCTAGTGTTGAACACTATCTCCTTAAAACCGATTCGCCCTCCACCGCTTGCTTCTGGATTGCAATAGGCGTCAGTCTCCCAGGATACAACGACCGGTCTGCAACAGGAAGGAAGTCACAATCCTGTTGCTTTAGCGAATCTGATAAAAAACACTCTCTGTAAAATTGTGTGATGCAGGACTGATTTAGGAAGAACTGTTCTTCTGAAAACAGAAACTCTCTGTCAAAAGACCAAGTTTCTGTCTGCAGAAAAAGGAAGAAGAAAAGAAAATTCTGTATACTATATATTCTAAAAAGTCTGGACAGAGGCCTATTTATAGGCTTCTGGGCAAACGGTCACAACGGTTGGCTGTTAACAGTTGTGACCGTTTAACGGCAACGGTTAACAGACGACCGTTGGATCTCAACGGACAAATCCTAACGACTCTTAACGGGTGCGGGTAGAATCCAAATAGCTGAACCCAATAGAGGTAATCCGAATCCAATAGCACCAAAAAATCAAAGGTTCCTCAGCTCCTCGCGACGAAAAGTGCGCCACTAAAGCGCCCTAAACGCCCATTCGCCCTCGCACACGCGCGTGCGGGCGGTGCTAGTGCTCAAGATTTCCCCTTTTCTTACATAAACAATGTCATGGAACAAACAATTCTATATAAACCCACATCCTAACAAACCTCTAGCCAGTGCGGGACTATTTTTTTTCTTCTTTCCTTTTTTGTTCCCTTTACTATGTACTCCTCTTTGAAACTATTTTCCATTCACCTAATTTATTTATTTTTGAACTAGTGAATTAACTCAAAGATTCAAGTTCAAACATACATGAATTCAACAGGTAGCTCTTCAAATGAAACCTGCGATTACCGAACACTGGTTGTTTGGATTGTTAGCATTGAATGGAAAGTTTGATCAGCATAGACTAGATGTTAGGCCATGTTATTAACATGCGGATGTTTCTTGTGAAATCTTTTTCATGCTAATCCAAAACTTTCCAAGCAAATACTAGAGAAAATGGGAAATTGATGTTATCAACTGATGGTTAATTCTAGAACACGCGATAATGCTATGGACTCTTCAATTGGCGAAGGAGGATGTATAAGATTTGATGGAGGGAGAAAAACAACATTTCTAGAAGCGCCCACGTCACGCATTTCATCGTTTTGATCATTGTATTCTCTTCTTAGGAGGATAGGCAAGGATCTTTGATTTAATTTCAACTCATGTGGATGAATCATTGTATTCTCTTCTTAGGAGGATAGGCAAGGATCTTTGATTTAATTTCAACTCATGTGGATGATATTATATTGGTACGATTAGTCTACTAACAATAACTTAGGATGCTCCCCAACAATCATAAAATTCATACATTAATGATGTCCAAAGTCTATTGAGAATCATTTGTACTCACCTGGAATGGACGTCCTTTTGTAATTTTGTCTCCAAAAAAACGAGAACTTATAACTGTCACATAAAAACAACAATAGATGGTTAGAGTGATGCCTTGAGATGTGAATTTAGTAAAGTTTAATTACTGGATCAAATTTATTGCCAAATTTACTTCTAGCAATCACATTTTCTTTTGTAATGAAGTGGTGTTCTTGACACTGAAGAGATTCCCCAGTGTCTGGTTCCCTAGATAGTTCTATTTTAATCTAGTGTTGCATTGAGTTCTCACTGTAACAGTAGTGGCAATCTCCAACAAGCTAGTGAAGATTGTATACGTTCGGATCAGCAGCATAGCACCCCAGAATCCGAACGAACACTGAGAACTTTGAAATCTCATCGACGGCATCCTTGGCATTTTCATCGTCATCAACTGACCCCTCGAAATCCACATACAAGACATGCGAGAACGACCTCATCACCCGTCGCCCCCTCACATCCAGCACCATCACCGGAGGCCCTTCGTCATCCATCAACGGGTTACTCGCCTCCAGCTTTGTCAGATTCACGCCCCTCGACGAGAAGGCCGACAGCACCTTGAACAGCACCATCATTGACCCGCCCCTGTGTGCCACCACCATGCTAGTCTTCTTCTTCTTCTTTGCTGGTACTAAAATTTCAGATATTAGTGGTTCGCGTTTGGAGAGGAGGAGGAATCTGGTGACGTTCCAGTTCTCGTCCTGTATCCCGTGTGCGACCACGTCCAGGCCGTAGATGGTGGCGGCGCGGGGGCTGGCGATGGCGGCGGTGTCGAGGAGGTGTTTGGAACGCAGCATCTGGACGGCGCCCGCGGTGTCTTCGACGGCTTCGCGGTGGAGGCCGAGGCGGGAGAGGGCGCGGCCGCAGTGGGCGAGGGCCATGGGGTGGCTGATGACCTTGCGGAGCTCGGCCTGGCGGACGCCAGGCATGGCCAGAAGGCAGTAGTGGACGAAGAGGTTAAGTTCCTGGACGATGCGGAGGTCGTGGCGGAGGAGGAGGGCGTAGTTGCGGAGGGAGGAGCCGTCCATGGTGGACTCGACGGGGAGGATGGCGCGGTCGGCGAGGGAGGAGCGGACGGCGGAGATGGCGTCGGAGAAGGAGCGGCAGGGGACCGGGGTGCAGGAGGGGCAGGCGGCCTTGGCGGCGAGCTCGCTGTAGGCGCCGGTGGAGCCCTGGTAGGCCACGCGGAGCCCAGGGGTGCCATGGGTCGTGAGAGATCCGTTGGATGAGGCGGTAATTTTGTGGCGTTTAGTTGTTGATTTTGGGGAGTGGACGAGGGGGCTTGGGAGTCTGAGGGCCATTGGAGATTGGGGTTCAGATCTCGGGGAATTGGAATTTTATTTTATTTTATTTTATGCTTGTTATTAGGAGGAGAAGGTTCGAAGGAGGTGGTGGTCTTTTATTTTACAATAGAATATAAATATTACAAGAAAGAGAAGAAGAGGAAAGTTGTTAAATAAATCTGGACCAAGGACCTAGGAGAGCTGCCCGCTGCCTGCTGCCAGTGTGGGTACGAAGTTTTTTTTTTTTTTTTTTTTCCTAATAAAATAATCCTTATTTAGTTACTAACCTCTTTTATGCAAAAAAAAAAACTATTCTGGTCTTTTCTCAACGAATCAAAAAGATATAATAGTGATGCAGATAAAAATTGAAGGTTTTGAGATTATTTACTGCTTCACTAACAATTCAGTATTGACATTTATTAGCTTTTCTCCAACTATGTCGAAGCTCAACTGATAAAAAATTTGAAACTAGTTGAAAACATTGCATAATCAGATCATATCTAACTTTCTTTGTCGAAATAACAAGTATGGATATCAGTTCCTTACAATCCCCCTTCAAAATAAGATTTGATCCAAAAAACTTATTTGAACATCTTTTGAGACCAACTAAAACAGCTTAAAAGCCGACAAAACTTCCTGCATGTTTGACTCTGCAAATGGCAATCTCGCTTCCTAATCCTGCACTACAAAACTGCAACAGCTATCCTTGAGTGAGGATCAAAAGAACCATCGAAATTGAGCTTGAACCATCCCATTGGAGTTTTTTTTTTTTCATGAGATAGTTTGAGTTCCACTAAACTCAACATCTTCAAGCCACACACCTGGTGAACCTGTGATCACTGCAATTCTTTTTTCTGCAAGAGCCACAACCTCACGGGCAACTGCTTCAGCAATATAAACATTTCCCTCAAAAGTAGAAGCATTTTTATCTTTCCAAATAAGCCATGCACAGTAAATTAAGCTAACCTGTCATTAAATATTTCTATTTTTCCAAATGAGCTATGTGGGGATAAAGTTACTATCACAACGATATGGAACATCATTAAGGATTTGTTTAACTCATTGTAAATGGCAGAGGCGGCGAAAGGAAGAAAGTAGGGTTATTTTCACTAGTTATATGTTTGTTTAGTCAAAAAGTAAAATAAAAGTAACTTCTATAATGATAAAGTTGATACTAAATGACATCCCCACTCCTCAACTCTACTTTATATGGATTTTGAGTGGAAGAAGAAATGGAAGTAAAAATAATTAATACTTTATTATATTAAGTCTTTTTCTCCTTTTGTTTCTTTCAGAAAATAAATAGTTTATTTTTCTTTCATTTCTTGCTTCTTCCAAAAAGTATAAAACAAACATCAGAAGTTATAATTCTTCCAACTCTTTATTTTTGGAAGTTAGTTCTAATTTTCTTTCTTGCGTTTACTATTTCCAAACACCCAAATACAACTTAAGAAGTAACTTACAAAATAGAAGTAGAAAAAGAGACTTCTTCTAGTGTTTGTTTGCTTATTTTTTAAAAAGGAAATTATGTTAGTAAGTGAAATGAGTATTATTTAAATGATTAAATAAAATTATGATTATATTATTTTATTTAGTTTTTATGTATAAAAATATAATTTTTGAATGATAATAATGACATATAAGTAAAATATTATCTTTTTGTCTTATTCCTCTACTTCCTACAGCTCTTCAAAGTCAAAAGTACAAAGAAGAAAAACTTGAAAGTGATGTGCCATATATACGCCGTATCACCATATAAGAAGTATTTTTCTATTAATTTCTTGATTAAACAAACACTTGAAATACTGGAAGCAGTCTTACTTCCACTACTTCTATTTTACTTCCATGTGAATAAACACACCCTAAATGGAAATAGATGCAAGACATAAGCACTAGTCGGATCCGTATTCTTTTCGGTTCATATAAAAACCTCCAAGTTTATACCTACATATTTATCAACATTTAAATTTCAAAGTGAAAAGGTTATTTTGATGCATAATTTCAGAATGAGTGTATTTCTAGTATATAAGTAAGATCTATGCATAATATATTAGATAGATAGAGTTAGGATACCATTAATAGATCCTAGCAACTCCTTTGCACATATAGGTCATCGATGAGCTACCAAGTGTTGGTATTTCAACATGAATCGTTACACTCGGAGATATAACACTCTGTTATTATATATAGAAAGATACATTAAATTACATGGACGTATAATTATGCATGCTTCAAGCAAAACAAACATCTCATATCAATAATTGATGTGATTTTAGTTTTAAATAATTACGATGAAACCTTGAAAAGAAATTTGACTTTTTATGGATTAGTATCGGATATATAAATGCCGCCCAACCTTGTATGTAGAATAATCCCTGACAAAACTAACTGCATTACTGAGTAATTTTTGTTAATATTTAAAATTGATTATAAATTTATTGATGGTGATGACAAATTCTCTATTGAGATAGTTGAAGTAGGTTATAAACAATTAAGTAATTATGCTATCATCAATATGTTTGAAGAGCTTGCAATATAACCACAGGGATGATGAACTAATATCCTAATTCACTTAGTTTATAGATAATTAATAGGTTTTGAATTTTCTGAAAAAATATAAAAGGTCTTGAAAACCTTTTAGGAGCGGTCTAACAAGTTTTTTTGGGTCAAAATACCTCCGAACTGTCCAGAAAGCTCCCAATTGCGTGCAGTATAACAAATATTCCGCCGGCTTGGACTGGGTCCGAGTCTGTCCACATCGCTTTTTTGAAAAATTCTGGGCCGGTCCAGCTGGAGGATTCGCCCACGGTGGCCCGGACCCCGATGGGGGCCTACAGGCCTGATCAACGGGAGTTTCTACAGGAGCAAATCATTTTTCTTAGTGAGCCCACTTTCCAATGATTTGGACTTTCAAAAATAAACTATTTAGTGGGCTCACTAGTAAAAGTGGTGTGCTCCTTTGGAAACTCCTGTGATCAACCGGCCGGCTAGACCAGACACAGGACCTAGGCTTTTTGGACAACTCTATTCTTCTCCTAGCATGGGTGGAACCTGGGAAATTCTAAATGCACACTCAACTTGACTTAGTGAGCACCATCTACTTAGTAAGCACCATCTAACTTTTTTAAAAAGTGCATTTTTCTTAGTGAGCACCAACAATCTTTCTATTTTAACCACATTTTATCTCTCATAACAGTCTTCTCTCCCAAATCTCTTTTCCTAGTGAGTACCAACCCTAATCCGCACGTTCTTCTCACCATGGTTGCCCCCAACCCCTCCAGCACTTTGCCCTCGTCGCTCCCCCCGCCCCACCCCACCCCACCCCACCCAAATCATATTATTTTCTGATGGGTTAGGAAAGAGAAGAAGAAATGTTATGGTACGAAAAGGCTGAAGGCCATTTGTGTCAAAAAAATAAAGTTGTAATTTAAAAAAAAAAAAAATAGGTCATAGTGCTCACTAATTCAAATTGTGTGTGCATTTAGAATTTCCCCTGCAGCCTTTTTGAATATTGGATAATATAATTTGAAGAAAATTGTTGTACAAGTTTAAACATTTTATTTGAGAAAATTGGTTGCAAATTAGTTGTAATGTTAACATATTAATGCATATTAGAAGCTAGTTATTATAATTATTTGTTTGCTTTAAACGGTAATCTAAAAAATTAGGGGGATTTAACTGTACTCTCAATTAGACAGTTCACTTTTACTTTAAAAAAAAAAAAAAATCAATGACCAAGATGAATTTTGTAGGAAAAATAAATAAGCGGGACAAATAAAACATAGGAAAACAAATAAATAGAGGTTCATCAACAAGGATAATTAGACGGCTTGATTTTTTCTTATAAAAATCAACACGTTTGATGTAAAGAAATAAATAAATAGAAGTTTATTAGGGTAATTAGACGGTTTATTCTTTTTTATGAAAATTGACGATCGAGATTATTTTTACATAAGCAAATAAGGAAGGGGAAGAAGCAGGGCTCCAAACTATTTGTTTTTTAGTGTTACAAAAAATTATTTGCTTTTAAAAATAGTAAAAGATAAATAGATAGACATGTGTTGGTCAAATAAAAGGGGATATAAATATGAAGTGACTTGTTTCTTTAAAGTAAGAAAGACAACTATAAATAATTTTCAATAATAAAGCATAAATTAAAGTATTGTACTTTCAAAATTCTTTTGTGTTTGTTTATTAATTTTTAAAAAGGAAAGTGATAAAAGAGAAATAACATACTTATTAAGAAACAAAAGGAGAGAAAGACACAAAATTATTAAATATTAAGACTTTTTATTTTCAATTTTTCTTCCAGGGGTTTTTATATATCGGTCCCTTATATCTTTACAAATTAGATTTTAGTTCCTAAAATCTTCATATTTTGATTTTAGTCCCCCAAATCTTTTAAGTTACTTCACTTTAGTTTTCTAGGTAATTTTTCGCCCAAATTTCTTTTTATACCCTTGAAAGGTAGGGAAATATTTCCCTCTTTCTCATCTCTTCCTCTTGTTATTAGATTCCCTTCTCCATTGGATATAATATTAGGCTGTGTTTGGATTGAGGGAAAATGAAGAAAAAGAAAAGAAAAAGAAAGAGAAAGTTGCTTTCCAATGTTTGGTTAGAGGGAAAATTAGAGAGAAAATAAAAGGGAAAGAAAGTGAGAGAAAATGTATTAAGTTTTTTTTCTTTTTCATTTTCTTACTCAAATCCAAGAGAAAATGAAAGAAAAGGAAAGTTGAGAGAAAAAGGAAAAAAGGAGAGAATTTTTTGCATAAATTTTCTTATAATTTTAGTCCCAAGATATTTTTAATTTTTATGAAGTTTGAACTATTTGGTTATCATATGCTTAATTATTTGAAAATTAAAAATTATATCAATAATATGTAAATTAATATTAAAATTCTCTATAGTTTAATTAGAATTATATTTTCCTTTTAATTTTCTATTGAGCAACCAAACATAAGAAACTACTTTTTCCTAAAATTTCTTAAGATTTTCTTCTTTATTTTCTTTCTAACCAAAAATAAAAAAGAAAACCAATTTCCATATCCTTTTCTTTCCTTTTATCTTTCCCATTCCTTTTCTTTTCTTTTCCTTCATTTTCCCTCAATCCAAACACAGCCTTAGGGAAAAAAAAGAAAGAAAGATGAGAGAGAGATTAATTAAGAGGGAAGAGAGAGAAGAAAAAAATTAAGAGCGAAAACCAATAAAAAGAGTAAGAGATGAGGAAGAGGGAAGGGAAATAAATAACTGATATTTCCCTCCATTTTAGGGGTATAAAGGGAAATTCATACTAAAAATTATCCAAGGAGACTAAAGTAAAGTAACTTAAAGATTTGAAAATTAAAATCAAAATATGAAAATTTCAAAGACTAAAATCTAATTTTTAAAAATATAAGGAATGGATATATAAAAACCCATTTTTTCTATTCAAAATCTATGTAAAGTAAATTTGAGAAGATACCATATAGGATTCAATTCATCCATCTTTCTTAACTAAATAAATATACAAAGTAATAAGAATAGTCTTCCTTCTGCTACTTTTGTACAAACAAATACATTTTTAGTGTTCGGCTGGAGCTTCAATCTTCTCCTTCTTCATCTTTATTTATTTATTTATTTATTTATTTATTTTTTTGGGAATAATAAGCCTTAACTTTAGTATAGTGTCCATTTGCATGAGCTCACATGTCTTGGCTTTTATTGTTGGACAGGTTTGTAATAGAGAGAGACATGGCTGCGACTGGTATGCCAGTTAACTGGAACTCTGAAGAATTTTTTTGCATAAATCCACAGGTGACAGGACCACCATTACCAAATGCTTGAAAGCAATTGATGGTTGAAAACTCCAAATAGAATTGAGTTAATTGACAGGAACAGCGGTAACTTATTCTCTTTAACTTCAAAATCTTCAGTTTAGTTCTTAAACTTCTAATAGTGTTAGTCAATGATTTGTTATTCTCATCTATTTTATAAATTGAATTGCACTTTTTCTTCTTATGAAAATCCAAAAATGTCCTCTCAGCTTAGGGTGAGTGTTTAAGTGAGGGAGCAGAGGGTATTTTGAGATTTTTATTAAAAAAAATATATATGGAATTCAATTTAAATAGGAGTGAGAATAACAAACTTAACACCATTAGAAGTCAATAAACTAAACTGAGAGTTTTGAAGTTAAAAAGTAATAAGTTACATTATCATTATAGTACTGAAAGTCTTATTACAATTAACCCAATAGAATATTCAGCTTTCTATGTGCAATATAGCCCAGTCCAGACATTTATATACCCATTTTGCATCCAACCTCACATATTATACTGGTATAAGAGATGTATTTGAATTTGCATGTCGAGGTAATTGAACGGTAGGTACTCCTACAATTTATTTGAAAAAGTTAGCAATAAATGTATTATTGACTAAGAGGTTGAAAATCTAATGCACATACACGGAGCAATATGTGTTAACAATCAGGACAGTCCCCAACACCCGAACAAGGAGAGCAAAGTTATTTGAGAATCGAGTTATCTAGATAACTTGTTGGAAGTGCAAAGGACAAGGTTAGGGGTGTGGGGGCGGATCTCCCAATCTTTTTTTTATATGCTATAACAAATAGGGATTCAATGATAAAATTATGATTTTGTAAGTCAATACATGACCAAAATGTAATTTGATGAAAATCCAAATCTAAAGATTGAATAAAAGAATTTCTCAAGAGGAGTTGGAAAAAAAAAATTGGAGGGCCAAAAACATATTTTAGTTTTAACTTTTCGGACTTGAGAGTGAGTCAACTCATAAAGTTTATACACATTAAGTTTAAAATAGTTTTTGAGGGGGTGGTTGTCCACCCTGAAAACGGGTGGGTCAACAATTGTTAACAATGAGCAGTAAATTACTGTATTTCTTCAACTAATAGTAATCAATTAGTCTAATAATTATATATGTTATCAAAAATTTAAGAAGTACATAAAAATATTTGTAAGCTAAGGAGAAATATATTAATCTCTCAAAAACATTAGATCATATATGCTATTCCTACTAAAAGTATTATGTCATTAAATTCAATGGTACAAAATATAGAAAACCATATTATAGAAAGATTTTCGTTGAGTTGTTTATAGAGTTAATTACAGTCAGAACCCATGTAGTATTGGGAATGTGTAATTTAACACTCTGGATTTTGAAACTCTAAAAAAACCCCATGAACCTTTAACACTGTTAATAAGGAGTTAGTTATTATCACTTTTTATGTTAAAATACACTCCTTAACTCTAATAACTATTTTACCATCATCCTTTTTTTAAGCAGCACACTCCCTCTCTCTCTCTCTCTCTCCTCTCTTCCTCTTTCACTCAGTCACTCACGCACCCACTTCATCTCTTAATCCCACCCCCTCTATTTTTTTGGATTTTTTGTGTATGAAACTCTATTAAACTTAAGATTTGAGTATGATTTTTCTTACATTTTATCTCTTACTCCATAACTCTCTTAAATCTCTTTTAGTTGCTGCTAGCAGCAGTAAGCAGAGCTGCTGCAGTAGCAAGCAGAGCTGCTGCAGTAGCAAGCAGAGCTGCTGCAGAACTAAGAGTAGCAGGTGCTACTATTTCTCATCTTCCTTGAGGGTATTTTTGATTTTTTTTATAACACGTGCACATCACGTGCTCTCCTAACTCACGTCCAGTTCACACTGTTAAAATGCTCAGGAAATTTTTTGAGAGTTTCAAATTTCAAAAGTGTTAACTTAAATAATTCCAATAGTATAGAGAGTCTGACTGTAATTAATCATTGTTTATAATTCACTGACAATTACATGTTATTATATATAGTTTATCCATAACTTCGTGTCATAATATCACCTATCCTACAAAGTCTACATATCTTTTTGGAGTCTTGGGTCCTGTCCAGGTCTTGGAAGTATTGAAGCAGGAAAGAAAATAGAAATAACTTTTAAAATAAAAGTTTAAAAAGAGATTTTTTTCCTTAGAATTCTATTGTTTCTGTTGGGAGTAAGGAGTGGGCTTGGGAAAATATTATTTTATTTATTTATTATTTAAATTATAATAAAAAAATAATTATAAAAGATAAATAAAATATTATTTTTTATCTAGTTACTTGAGCTTCAAAAGTTTTCCAACAAAAAAACAAAGAGAAGAAAAAAATGATAAGTGTACCATGTAGGATCCATATCATCCTCATACTAATAGAAGTAATTTCCAATTGTCTTTTTAGTTTAATAAACAAATAAAGTAGGGAAAGTATTATTATTTTCACTATCTTCATTTTACTTTCTTGCAAACAAATACAGTCTAAGTCTGATTCTTTCAACAACTTAGAATAAAAATTAGCGCGTCTTTTGTTGTTTACCCATCTTATTCAAATTTTTAAGTTAAAACTTTAAAATTTTAAATAAGTCTGATTTTGGAGCCATCTGTGCTCGTCCCTTTCAACCCTTCCCAAGAAAGAACCGATTTAATCTGATTCTTTCCTTTAAGGGGAAAAAAATACCGTCATAAAATACATCAGATACTCTTACAGCTGAAAAAGTTGGCAGCAGAGCGAGGGGCAAAAAAAAAAAAATCTCACTGCACCATCGTCAACAGTACTCCTTCTCTCTACCGCCTCCTTCCCGGTGGGCCCGCCACCACAGCGACCACCCTGCTTGATTCCAATCCCCAACCAGCAAACAATCAACCAACCAAATAAATACAAATCACAAGCCCCCATTCCTCTCCCCTCGCCCAAACCAAACTCCAACGCAAACCCCAGAACCAAACATGGGTCTCAACCCGAACTACCCTCAACCAGCATCCGAAACAGCCGGAAGCGGAACCCGATAACACGTCTTCGGGTTTCGGATCTGCTGCCGGCGGCGGGCAGGGGAGGTGAAGTGACATGTTGGGGTCCGGGCTGAATCTGGTGACCACCGTTATCGGGTTCGGGATGAGCGCCACCTTTATTGTGTTCATTTGCGCCCGCTTGATCTGCGGCCGGATCCGCTCCGCCGACTCTCGGGCCGCCACTTTCGATCTCGACATCCGCTCCGATCTCGACCCGGTCGGTATCTCAACAATCTGTGTTACTTAGCAACTCTTGGTTACTAAATATCTCAACAATTTGGGTTAATTTTAGTGTTAATTTTATGGGCAGCGAGAGCACCCGAATGCTGTTCATGGGCTGGAGCCAGTTGCGGTGGCGGCGATTCCGACGGTGAAATACAGCCATGAGTCTTTCAAGTCTAGAGAAGATGAAGATGCTCAGTAAGTGTGGTTGTGTGTGCTGCTGACTTTTTATTTTTTTTTTAAATTTTTCCTTTTGTGTGTTAAATACAAGTTTTTGTTGTGTTGTATGCATTTGGTAGTGATGGATGCGAGATGGAAACAAATTATGCTTAGACGAGATCAGTAATGAGTCATCTTTGTGCTAAGCTATGTCACATATCATTTAGACTCCTTAACCTTTTGCAATTATTAGAGTAAAACTACTGCCTTGCTTGGTAAGTGGAATTTGAGTGGGTATTTACTCTAACCTCTCCTATCGGGGCGGATCCAGGTATTCGAATAGGAGGGGCAAAGTTATTTAGGATCGAGCTGTCCAGACACCTCGTTGGGGTGCACGGGGCAAAGCACCAAAAACATTCTATATTGTAACAATATAAATTTGACGATAAAATTATAATTTTGTAAGTCAATATATGACCAATAAGTAATTTTATGAAAACTCAAATTTTGTCAGCTGATTGAATAAACGAGTTTCTGGAGAGTAAGTTGGAAGAATGCAATATCAAAGTGCAAAAAAAGAGCTTTTGTCTTGACTCTTAGAACTTTGTGGGGAAGGGGGGAGTGAGGGGAATTTGAAGGGTCTCACAAAAGATGTAGGTATTGAGAAAAATAATTTGCAAGGGGTGGGGGGCAACTGCCCACCCGTTATGAAGGTGGGTCCGCCTCTACCCTCGTAGTCTCGTACCTTCATCCAAACATGAAAAAAAGAGGAAGGAGTTGACTTGAAGATTGAGGGTTTTATTGGTATTATTGGGTATCCATTTGAGTACCTGCATCAAATGTAAGGGTGAAAATCAAGAGGTATCTACAAATTGATTGCAATTTTGCAAAGAATACCCCAATTTTCCCTCTCGAAGATTAGATTTAGGTCTTGGTGAGATGTTATATGGTCAATGGTGAAATAGTTTTTGCAACAGTGGTTTCTAAATTGATATGTTAATTGTTTTGATAGACATTAATAATAAGAGAAGTTTAAATTTCCAAAAAGATCAATTTTGTAGTTACTTAAATTTATAGGATACCGTGTTTGAACCCGAAAGACATTAATAACTGGAGAAGTTTAAAATCCCCAAAAGATCAACTTTATAGCTGCTTAAATTTATATAAATATGAAAGAAGTTGTCATAGGTCATAGGTTCTATGAGATTAAAATGATTCAACTATTCCAAGTAATGAGTTAAGGCAAATAATGAAAGGGCTTGTTGAGATAAGGAAGATATCCATTGCGAAACTATGACTTAAGTTCAAATTATGATGAGGAATTAGGGGGGCAACAAAAATAATAGACCTTATAACTCCATATATTGTGATTGATATCTTCAGAGCGCTATGTAGTATTCTACTTAAACAAGGTGCTTTGGTTATTATTAATTTATTACCAAATAAATATTGACGATTTTTTTAAAATATGCTACCAGGTCAAATATAGTACATATTTTTGCATCCTCGTGTACTAAACACCAATTTTATAGGGATTAAAATGTGATTTCTCCTATCCTAAACCAAATAGGATTTAGTGATGATGGTGTTCACTAAAATGATATGTGGTTATAGGCCCGCCTAGGTCCTCCCAGTCACCAACCAATCAAAACGTCTTGATGGCATATTGCTTAAGCGGCCATCTAGATTGCTTTTTTCGACACCATGTGTAGATCATCTTATAAATGATATTTGTTGCAGAAACAATTCGATGTTGAGCCTGAACTTTGATCTTAATTATTGTAATTGTCTCTTAAATGTTTTGAAGGGTAAGTAAAAGATTTGGAGAGCATGAATCTACAGTTGGTATATTTTGAGCAATATAGCCCCTCAAACCCACCCTACCCACCACAACAACACCCCCAACCAAAAAAAAAGGAAAACACGCACGCACAAAAAAGAAAAAGAGAAAGCACCTAAACAAGCTAATATAGCTTCTGCAAGGTATGTAAATTAGCATTGGCTCCCTCTTACTTTGAAGGGCCAATTTATACATTTGTTTAAGTAACGCTAGGTCTCATGATGGCCAATGATTTTAGAACCAAGCCAATATGGCTCTGTCACGTAATTTCTTGGTCCTCGGCTAGTAAGTATCAGGCAAAGTGTTGGCATCTAATATTTATCTAATATTGCCACAATACATTGAAGCATTTGTGCTGCGTAGTTCGTAGTAGGTTTAACATAGTAGAATTGGTATTGGTAGCCAATCAGTGATCTATGATATCAGAATCAGCAATCCTGGACATTTTATATCGGCAATATCGAGTGTATCATATCGGAAATATTGGATCAATGTCATATAATATATAATTTGTCGAGTACTTCAACATCCATATGATATTTGCAATATAAATCAGTATCGGCTAATATTCAAAACCTTGGGTTTATGGTCAAGAGATAGTAAACTTGTCCATCTATATAAACAATGCTTTCTTTATTGCATCTAAATTGCCCAACATTTTAGATGTTGACATCAAAGTGTAGTTAACTTACAAATCATCAGATTCAAGGCATTATGTAAAGGTGCACTTCCCAGTATCCTAGATGACTTTGCTGAAGAAACCATGTTGATCATGCACCACGTTTCGTAAGAAATGCTCATGGCATGGCAGGCACAGCTGGTAAGTCTCCATCTTCATGATTGAGGTCCGCCATCATATATTATGTGAGGCTTCATTCATAAATTTTTGTAACTTAGCATCTTTTGCTAGTTAAGAAAACAATTGGATTTGATCATGTCACTCCACATATGATACAATTATGCATAACTTAACAACTAGGGATAATAGTTCTTTTCAATGGAATAGATAGTATGCTGCCTTAGTGTGTTCCATTACAAGTTTCGATATGATAGAGAAGTAAAATAATTAAGAACACAAACTGTAAGCACTCTCTCCTCACCAAATTGAAACATTGCTTGCAAAATCAAAGGCCCTCTGTGTGGAGAGCAAAATTGTTAATAGACGCTCAGCTGAAAAGTCTCACAGAGGCATGTCCTCGTGAGCGTGAGTGGTAGTGGCATCTTGGTCTTCAGGCTCTTTTGAGAAATCTGTATTGAAGGGATGAGGAGCCTTCCCTCTAAGTCTTGTCATGAGTGTAGTAACTAGTAAGATTTGTTCAGGGAAAATTCTGGGTGTGATCAAGCATATAAGAAACATTCAATTCTTTTCTTTTCCTATTTCAGTTTCTCCTTATTAATTGGCTTGTACCTGTGATATTTGTTCCCACAAATTACAGTTTATCGCCATAATATCTTGGATTATGCACATAGAATGCAGTGCTTCTGTTCCCTCTGGGGATCCTTTGGTGAGAGTATTCACTTTGGACGACCAAATCATTTTGTTATACAAGAAGCATAGTTGCCAATGTTTAGTGGATTCCTTAGCTATTAGTAATGCGTGCTCTTATTAACAGAAGCATCCTTGTTAGCTAGCCAAAGAAGAGCTCTCACTTAAAGCAAGTTTTACCATAGCTACTTCTATAAGACAACCCCCAGGGTCAAGAAACATGTAATGGAGAGTTCAATGTGAAGTCCCATGAGTGACCTCCAGCGAGTCTCTTCATAATATCCAGAAGACAGCTCCTTGAGTTATGGAACTTAAAAACTGTGACGTTCCTATGTATCTCCAGTTAATCCTAATAATTTTGTTCACCAAATAGGTTTTCACTTTGAAGTTTCTACTTTACGCTATCTCCTGCATTGTTCTTCCAGTAGTTGAACCAGATCACTTCCTTGTGGAAGCTGGAAACTGTAGACTTGCATTTAAGTTCCTCGTACTGTAATTTATTGCCCGTATTGTTAAGAACAATGACAGCTAAGCTTTTAATCCCACGTCTTTAGATAGGTTTCACAAACCAAGAAGAAAATTATGCCGGATCGAGCAGATGAATTATCCTTTTCAACTCATTCTTATCGAGCAATATGTCTTCATTAATGCCTTTTGTATCCGTCTCTTTTCATATCACCTCCATCAATATTTTTTTTGGTTGTCTTTTCTCTCTTTTAACTTTTATCTTGCCTTTTATTGGTATGCTCCACTTGGCGAACTTATAAATTCGTAGGTCTATGTCGCACATGACCAATCGTATACGGTTTTCTCATATCTTCTCTTTTATGGGGGCTACTAGGTCTGCTTTCTAGTATTATCACACATCAAACAAAGTATCTACATCTTTGCTACACTTGTTTTCTATGTATGTTGTCTGTTTGCAATCTAGCGTCTGTGTCATATGATAAAATTGGCTTAATAATAGTCCCGATGAAATCTTCTCTTAAGTTTTTTTAATAGAATATTACGGCTGAATAAAACTCTAATTATGCTCTTTAATTTTAACCAGTCAGTTTGGATCCTATTGTTAACATTACTATTTATCTCTCATCCTTTTGGATAATAGAATGTAGGTACCTAACCGATTACTCATTAGTATTACTCACCTGTCCCATATCATAACCTAATCCCATATAGTTTCCGAATTCTTCTTTTACTAAATTTACACTCCATATACTCTGTTTTGGACATGCATAATTTATAACTTTGTGATTTCAAGGTTTGTCTCCATAGCTCAAATTTGACATTTAACTTATAACTTGTATTGTATTTGAGGTTAATAAGTTAGGACATGGGATTGGGCTAAGCAAAATGGTGTACCGCAATGAACCCTCAAATATTGTGGTATTCATGTCTTAAAGGTTAATAGCTCTAAGATGTCCTCTTCTTTAGGTTTACACAATGCTCTTCACTTAACGTGTAGATCCCCTCTTTTGGTTAGCTCCGTTCTATACGAATATTTTGGTGCGCACCACCGACTCATCTAAGTGTCATAATTCTATATAGTAGTAGGAAGGGGGTCGCAGAGAAAGGCATTAAGGAAGGTTGTTTCTGCCTACAAGGAAGAAAAACATGCTCTCCTAGGCTTCATGTGCTCTCAATGAGGGATAACAAGTCCCGGGGTTTGCGACTCGTCCGTGGGTTTGCAACTCTGAGAAAGATGTGAAACCCTAGATTCTTAAAAGAACAGGATTTTGGATGTTCAGTAGGCGTTGTACACGATGAGGAGTCATGAGGTCATATCTATGTACTTTGAAGATTAATTGTCAATCTTGATTGCATATTAAAAATTGTATAGGATCATTAGAGAACTGCTTCTGCTGTTTGAACCTCATAGTTAATAGGGTGGCATTTGGAAGTAAACAATGATGTTAATGACAAAATGGCTGCTACTCCCTTGAGTAGGCCCCTATACAACATATTTATTATCCTATTTAGACTATCACTTGGATGCAGAGGAGGCAAACATGAGGTTATATAGGGCTTATGCTGTGACTATATTCATTGAACTATTGGATTTGAAACAAAATCGACTTTTGCTTGAGGCTGATATTTGAGATTTACTTTTAGATCTTTGAGAATTGGATGGCTATGATTTAAAGTTGTTTCTAGGGTTAGACGAGGGTTTAAATATTGCTGATACCAATTTATATTGCAAGTATCATTTCAGATATGAGGCTGATATTGCTGTTATGAAATGTTGGATTATTGATTCCAATACCCTAGTCATCAACTGACATTGATACCAATTTTGATATCTTAAACCTTAATAGAGTGCTCTTTTTAGATATTTTCGTGCTTTCGAGTTAGATTTTGTGAAAGTTATTTTTTTTTTTTGTGTGTGTGTGTGTGTGTGTGTGGGGGGGGGGGGGGGGGTGGGGGGGAGTGTAATATGAAGTTGAAGGAATAAAGAGGGAATTTCTCATCTTCTTTTTGTATCTGTTTCTTTTATTGGGGATTTCTATACACACTGGTACCAGAGCTACCTAAGCTCGAGTTTGTTCGTTGAGTTTGAGGTGGAGAGATTTAGAGAAAGAATAATTTTGGGCTGTGGAAGGTGAAATTTGAGACTTGTTGAACTCCCAAGTTTAGACAAAGTGCTAAAAGGTAGATGAGGATCCGATTGGATATGATCTAATAGCTGTAACTACTACTCTTTTATGTTATGCGGATGGAGTTCTCTACTAAGTGTTTTGTGAAAGTCTATATAAACTGCAGCAATAGAGAACCTTAACTTTAAGCACTCAAGTTGTGGGAAAAGCTCATAAGTCTCCACATGATGAAGTCCAGACAAATATGCATTTTTTTAAAGCTGCGAGTTTCCATGTCGTCAATGCAAAATGGTACTCCTATCCGTGATAATCTTAATTTGTTTGATAAGGTTACTGCCAAATAACTATTATCGGGGTTAAAGTTGAAGATGAAGATAAAGCATTAAATTTACTAGCTTCTTTCCATCCTCATATAATAATCTTGTTCTGACACTTTTTTAGGGAAGGGATGCAAATAGTTTCTGGGAGTAAAAGTTTGAGAATATTGCCAAATGAGATGAACTCAGTCAACTATGGAGGAAGAACTCAGTCAAGTTGTGGCCTTTATAGCAATAGGTTGCCCCTGGATGCTTGATATAAGCCAATCTGAGCAGAGATGAGATTGAGTGTTTTGTGGTAAGAAGTGTCATATCATGTGGTACTGAATTGTTAAAAAGAATTGGAAATTTGAAACAGCTGAAACAATAATGATGTCGGTGATGTTTGAAGCCTTTGCCTTGAATGTGTTTTTTTCTGTTTATGAAGGTGATCATTATTCATCGAGGTCCTATATACTAGATTCGGGTTGTGTATTTCATATATGTTCAATGCAGTGGTTCGCTAAATATGAACCTCTTTTTTAATGGTACAACTCTTTCTAGGACCGAGCTGTAAGATGAAGGTTGTGGGAATAGTTAATTTAGAAATTTTGATGGGTGATTAGAATGTTTTATGTGCTGTATATGTTCTTGATTGAAAAGAAATCTTATTCTCAGGTTTCGAAGGAATTGGAATTGCATGTATCCCCCGATATGTCTGATATCTCTGTAATACCCCTAATCCTTAAGCTTTTATATCGGTTTATTCCGTACCATCTGTATCAACTCGAGAATCCGAATACTGATACGGCGAATACTGTATAAATTGAGTTATATCTTTCAATCTAGTTTTTAATTCAAATTATGCAGAGTGGGGATTTCTTATCTCATTATTTTGGATTTTTCTATATTTTCTTCAATTATTCCGAATCGGTCGATTTTCGGGCAAATACCCAATTAAAATAATCAAATTAAATAAAAAAAAATTAATTTTACACTTACACCAATTCCAAATTCATCTCCAAAAACTTAGTAGCCTTCATTAACCAAATTTGGGTTGAAATTGATTCCATGGCAATTTTGTAAATAATATGAAATTTAAGGGTTTTTAACATGGCTGCATACTTATATTTCAGCAGCAGTTTGACCAATCAAATAAATTTAAAAAAAATTAAAAAAAAACTAAACTTCTTCCTCTCGAGTTCCTCTTCATTGTCTCTTCAGACTGCGAACCATAATTTCTTCTCCATTTTCCTGAAATAAATTGCCAAATATTCAGCCTGAAAGTGGGCTGAAAATCAATTAAATTGTCTTAGGAGCCTTATTTTTGAGTTTAACCTCTCCAGTCTCCAAATCAACTCTAAACTTCTTCACCAATGTGGGAAAACCTTCTTCAGTTTTTACCGAAGTTTCCTTGAGTGATTCTTGGGGAATTTCTCCACTTTTGGGGAGCAATCACATCTATATCGGTTTATTTCCGATTCGGGTTCAATAAGAGATAAGAATACACTCTCAAATTCTTTAAACTTGTGTTTTCTTGATTAAATCTTCTCATATATGATAGTAGAAGTTGTATTAAGCCAATATTAGATTATACATGATCTAATTTACATTTATCTTGAGTTTCATGGCATATATCACACCGTGTATATCACATGTGCACATATCGTATCGTTGCACAGACCTATGCAGCAGCCTATCTTAAAAATATCATAACTTTTGCATTTTAAGTCTATTGACCTCATTCTAGTGCCATTAGAAAGATGATTTACTAAATTACAATTCATCCAATTACAGTGGATTCTAACAGTCATTTACCTAGCCAAAAATAACATGGAAGTTCACCCAATGCTGTTGTCCCAAGTCTGTCATTCAGCAGCACCATGTTTATGGTAAAATGACCATAATTTTTGATATAGAATTCCAATTGAGCTCATTCAAATTTTATTGGAAAACTAATTGAATTATTTAGAACTGATTAAAATCTTAGACTCTAAATTTAATGTTATTTTGGTCAAATTAAATCTGGAAGACATACATGTACTAGGTCCATAGTAGCAGCAAGATGTCTATAGTAAAGCAACCCTAACTTTTGCTTTGGAATTACAATTGAGTCCATTTAAGATTCATTAGAAAAATGATTGAATTCTCTACAACTATACCAAATGCTATCCTCTAATTCTATTTTACGCTAGCTAAAGAAGACCTGAAATTTTTGATTGCCCACTAAACCGCAGCAACATAGGCACATATACTATATCCGTGCATATATTTCTTGATTTATGATATGATACCTATATACGCATGTTTAATCTCTTTTGTTATTACCTGTACATATTGATCTCAGACCTGTAATAGCTCATGTTTTGGCATGCATTCTATGTTCGTGCATTTACCACGTGATACTAGATATGATATGTATGCACACATGTTTAATTAAGCATGTTATTACTTGTACATGTTATTCTTATTTGAAAATGATATTTCACGCATGTAAACATAATACATAACTTTTGTGCTTGCCTGTATCACCGTGCATATTATTTCATACTTACATAGTTATTGATACATGGTGGTGGAACTAAGTGCCACATGGAACTAAGTACTACTCAGAATAAAGTGCCACACAAATAGTGAGAAACACTTCTTGAATTCGTGCTAGCTACCTCTAGAATCCCTGGGGTCACCTCTAGAATCTGACGCCGAAACTGTGCGATACTAAGTGCCACATGGAAATAAGTACTATACAAAATAAAGTACCACACAGAATGTGAGGGTTACCTCTTGAATCCGTGGGATATAGCACTAGAATCTATGGGAGTCACCTCTATAATCTAATATTAAAATTGTATCGAACTAAGTGCCTAAGTGCTACACGGAACAAAGTGCCACACAGAAAGTGGGGGCCACCTCTTGAATCCGTTGGAGACATCTCTAGAATCCATGGGGTCACATTTAAAATCCAACATCTCCTCTAGCCAGATACCGTCCAAAAATGTACGAAACTAAGTATCGCAATGTAACTAAGTGTTATACGGGACAAAGTGTTATACAAAAAGTGGGGGTCACCTCTTGAATCTGTGAAAGTTATCTCTAGAATCCATTGGGGCCACCTCTAAAATCTGACATTGCTTGACAAAGTGTTTACTTGCTTGATCTTGTTTTATTATGTATATGATGCACCACATAATTCTTTTTATATTTGGCATATCTTATTTCTTGATCATGTTATACTATATATACCATGTACGTCATGATTCATATTATATTAGCATACTTTAAGATTCATCACATACATGTTTTGTATTGTTCCTTCTAGCATACCATACTGATATGATTGTAATAGAATTGCGCAAGTTTGAGTTTGTATTCTTGTTTTGGTTCTGATCCTTGAGATTATCACACGCTAGGTTTACTAGCAGAGATAACAATAGTAGAGAAGGACCAACCTCTTAAAGATTCACATATTCAGGAATAGGCCGAGCGTTAGTAGCCAGCTTCCTATAGAATCCTCATTCTTTTGTGTATGTTTCATTTTGGTTTATATGTGCATATATATTTTACTTTCTAGTTTGATCCGTGGTATCCGGACTATATGTTCAGTACTTATATTGCGACTTGTCTCTATATGAGCAATTTTTTTATATACATATTGTTTATCATTCCAATATATCCGTTTTTGGATATTGTTATAATCTTGCATGTGATATTGTGACAAATAAATTCAGACATGTGGTTTATATTATGTATTCACGCTTTCATATCTCTTACTTGTGTTTGTGTATTGAAAAGAAAAAAGGGGCCTTGTACACTTCGGTATTGAGAGTGCCCGCTGATGATACCATACCCTTTTATTGAGATACACTCGGGCCTATCTGTGTGGTTTGGGCTCGGCACAATAACGCTCAATATATATTATTTTTCGGGGGCATCCATGGTAATATAATGAAAAGAAAAGGTCAAATCCTTTTATGCACATATTAGCCAATATTTATAATATTGCTTGATATTTTAGCTCGTTATATCATCTCGATATATCAACTGAATTATCAAATGATGTAGTTCATTTTTTTCAATTGATTTTTTAACTTAGAAATGGGTTTAGGATTCATACCCTATATCACTCCGATGCATAAAAAAGCCCAAATTATTTTACCTTTTCTTAAATCATCCATTCCTTAAATTGTTGCGAACTTGCTATGAGAACTTAACAAAGAGAAACTTTCTCATATTGCCAAGTGCTAAATATACTCAAAATCTAAATTGTGGAGCTTCAATTATTACTCAAGACTTCAAACCTATATCTGAGAGTTTTCTTTCTCCATCTCTTTCCTCTTACCTCAGTTGCACGCTCTAGTGCTATTGCTATTATTGTTCTCGTTCTATTTTTGTTGTCAATTTGTCTCAACTACTATTATTGTCATCCATTAACCATGATTCTTGCTATATTTTATGTTTTCAACCTAAAGATTGAATATGTTCCCCGGGTTTATTTTATTGTGTCATATTTATATGTATGTAGATATATTTACATACATATTATACAATACTTGTTAGACAGACGAAAATTGGGATATTAAACTACCTTTAATCGTATTTTGATATATGTTTGATATGTATACATAATATTAGATATGAGCAATCGATATGAGTGTATATCCCCTTTATATCGTTCGATATCTTCTATAATCTTGATATCTGGTATTTAGAACCTTGAAACTAATCATTGTTTTGGAATGAGGATTGAGACTTACTTTGGCGTTGTTGAAATTTGGACCTTTATAATTTATAGTGGTCTTAGAATTTGGTTATGGTTAGATATAAAATGTTCTATTGAGATATTTATGATGGCTTGGTTTGAGATTTCGTGTGAGTTTTATGTGGAGAGGTATGAAGTTTAAGGAATAAAAAGGAATTTCTCATATTCCTTTAGTATTCTCTTTATTTCTTTTTTTTGGATTCCTTAGCTTAATTTTCAATCTTGATCCCATCTTAAAATTGTAGCGGATCATTTGGGGACTGCAGCTTATCGTGTTTGAATATCAAAATTAATAGGATGGCATGTGTAAGTTAGCAATGAAGTTAATGACACCTGTGGCCTCCACTCCCACAAGTAGGCCTCTGTCATGTTATAGTGGTATAATTCCATTTAGGCTGTCACTTGGACAAAGTGAAGGTGAAATAGGAGCTCAGATTGGGCTTACGCAAGGGTTATATCGTTAAACAATACCTAATTAAATAATTTTTAAAAAATGTTCAACATAAAATCCGTCCTAAAATATTCAATTAATATTACAGAAATGTATTGGATTTGTAAAATCACTCATTACAACTCCAGTGCTAACAACATTAAGAATTTAAATGAGATTATATAAGGTGTAAGGGAGTTTCTGTAGTTATTTTCTTACCCCACATAGCTACTGTTTGAAAGGAGTGGGACAACTGCCTAGGCACTGACTATAAGCCAAGAACTATAAGCCAAGAAAGAGGGGAAAGTGCCTGGACCTTGTTTGCCACCATCCCTCTTCGGTGAAATCCGTCCTTTATTATCATGTTACCTAGAGCCATCACCAGAGCGTTTGGTGCCCCCTGCGCTGTCTATGGCCCCAAATGCGAGAAAAAGAGGGAGGGGTTAGGATCAACCTTTTAACCCTTCATATATGAAGCAGGTCACGTTTGACTGGCTTGTAACTTAAACCTTGTCACTTCAATCACAATGAAGGGCAATAGAATGGGCGGCGAGAATGGTGAGATAGACTTTTCTCTTTTTTCTCTGAGTTTCCCTATTGCCAGCGTTTCAAAGGTGTGGGGATGGCTGCCATGATTAGGTACTACCGAAGCAAAGAAGGGAAGATGTACGTGGACACTGTGTCCCTCGTCAGCAAAATTCGTCGACTCCAAGTATCGTTAGAGCCTCTGGTCACCGCCTACCCTTTTGCTGCCCCCTTCCATTCAGAAAAGAAAGAGGTCTGGACCACCCACACTGCTCCTATATGAGAGGTTAGGGCTCGATCCTAACCCCTCTCATCTTTCTTTCTCACGCGGCAGAAGGAGCAAGTGGAGGCTCCGACAATGCTTTTGAGTCCAGGTGACAGAGGACAGCAGAGTCAGTTGCAACAATGAGAAGGCAACTTTTCTCTCTTTTCCTTCTTCTTAAAAATTGTTCCTTCTCGGCGAGTCTACCACCCTGCCCGACCCAATGCCATTAAAACATTACTCATAGCCTATGCAACTTCATATTTTTCAACAGGTAAACTCAGAAATCATATTTGCTAGAAACAAGTACTTATTTAGACTTCATGGTTGCTAACTTCATATTACCGGATAGAATTATAGGACAAAAAGTTGAGAAAACACGGGTTTCAACTATAATTTATTTTGCTAAGAAAATAAAGAAGGATAAATTTACAAAGTTGGTTCTATGACTGATGAGGATGTCGTAGTGTGATCAATTCCTTGAACAGCTTCTGGTACTTCGTATTACTCAAATTCTGTTAGACGTATTGTTGGAAGTTGAACTCTATTTGTATTTATATCAATATACATATTAGTTAAAAACTCAAGCTCATTATCCCGTCTTTATATAATTTATAGTATATCTGGCACCACCATTCATACTCCGTAGAGAACTGATAAACAAGGTCCAAATTGACTGGATAATGCTTTTTCTGTTCTTTGTTTATTTTGTTAGAGTTGTATTCAGAACATTAAATTTTCAAAAACATCAAATTTAAATTTAAAAAAATTACTATCTCAGTAGCCAAGAATTTTCGCCTAGATCCATTTAAATTTGGTGTTTTATGAGCAAAGTACTCCTGAAAGATCTAGGAATCTGCAAGCTATTAATAGGGTAGAGTAGACAAATGCATTGAGAACGAAAATTTTGTAAAGCCTATAGAGGCCAGCAAACTCGACAGATCCTGCAGACTACAACTTCATGCATATTCTTAATGTAATAAAATAGTTTCGCACGTAAAACTATTTATCCATACACGTAATAAACTAAGTGTGCATTGTTTGGCTTCATCAGGTGCTCAATATGCCTAGCGGATTATCAAGAAAAAGAAATCCTGCGGATAATGCCCTCATGCCATCACAACTTTCATCTCTCCTGCATCGATGTGTGGCTACAGAAACAATCAACTTGCCCCATTTGTCGTTTGCCGCTGGATGACACATTTGAAGTACCTCCTCTCTTCGGAGTTCTCCAACAGACAAACAGTGGTGAGCTTTCAAGTGATCATTCTCGCCAATGGTTGCTGCCTATCCACCGGCGCTCAGAAGGCATTGAGAATAACCAAGAGATCCAAGATTCTGTATCTATAAATATTGGAGTTTCGCACCATGAACCAGAGACAGGGACATAACTAGATGAAGGGTAGTGGAATTAGATTACAAAGCATATGAGTTTTCTCTCTGACAAGTTTGGTCTTATCTGCTTCCTCAGTATTGCCATGCAAACGGTTGTAGTGATGGGTTTTATTTGCCTTTCTTAACTGTTTGCGATGACAAATGACGGTCAGGGGAGGCTCATGAACGAACAAGAGGCAGATGCCCCCGGAGGTGAAATTTCTTTTCTTTTCTGCTATTTGTTTCATTATGTTTTCATGTGTTAGATTCAAGATAGAAAACCAACGTGTAGGTTTGAGCTTTAGGGAGTTTATTGTGGGCTTCGTTTTACGTTTATCATTAAGTGTTTGGTGGTACTCTAAATTTTTCCTCAAGCTTCAGATGGGTGAGTGGAAATCAATACTGTTATCATATGTAGATGTAAATATCTGTAAGATTGAATTTGTCATATTCCCATCCAAAAAGATATTCAAATTTGAATTTTTGTCGAGTTTCTATGGGTTCCATGGTTGCTTTAGAAATTAAATCAACACGGTCATTTCTCTGCTCTTGAGAAATGTGCAGCTGTGTACAAATCAGTACACGGTGCATTGGTAATAGAAGTGTGGATGTAAATACTTTTGTCACAAGGCTTCTACTGTCGGTTCTTTTTTGAGTCTTAAAAGTTTGAAATCTCAAGTTACTTGATTGCAACTTGCAAGTTGCGAACTTGTATGTCCTCTTTAATGGTGATGAAAGTCGAGATTGGGGATGCCATGTGGAATAGCAGATACAGTCATGATTCAAGGGGTTAGGTCCACTTACTTTTTTATAATATTAACACTATCCGCATTATCTACTGAAAAAAGAAGACTAAAACTTGATTTTCATGAAAAAGTCCTTTATCAGATTTGAACTGATGACTTATGCTTTACCATGGCGTTACTTTACTACTGCGTTAAAAGGGCCTATTCAATTCATGAATTAGTCATTTTCTGTTATGAGTCTACTACATATATACAGTAGACTCATAATGGACAAAAAATATTTATTTACCTGGAAAGTGGGTAAATTTTTTCTCGTTTTTAAATTTTCTGGCTTAGTGCGAGATAGTGATAGACATATCATATTACATTTCAACGAAGCAATGAGTGAAAATGGAAGAAAATAAATTAAATGAAACTAAATGGAGTTTTACCTTTCTTTTTCTGTCCGGCTAACCATTGTCTGAGCGGAAGAAATCTTATACTTCCTTTTGAAATCTTATACTTCCTTTTGTTATACCGAATAGTATGAGATGCTTTATGAATGAAGCATCGACCTCCCTAAGAATCATAACATAGAAAGACTTTTCGGATCTAGCCATACCATTAGATTATATTGAAAAAAACTGTTCATACTATCATCATAGTATGATGACGGTCGGGCCCGAGATTGGGGATGCCATGTGGTCACTAATCCTCTCTAACTCTCTAATGGTGATGACAGTCGAAATTGGGGATGCCATGTGGTCACTAGGACGCGGATATGGAGGAGGGCGATCATGTTTGGGGAGTTTTGAGTTGTCTGGTTCGAGTTGTTTTGTTGTTATTGTACTTCTTGTATATTTGGACAAGTTAGGGAGATTGTTATTGTAGTTCTTGGTTTGTTGTATCTTTGGACATATCCAATCGTATGATTATATCCTCGTTCAAGTTTAAAAATTACAATAGGAACTCCTAAGTTTGATCCAACTTCAAGCAACTTAGAATGTAGGCATCAAACTCGCGACATGCTAAAACATCACCACCACCGCATATTGCATACTAACTTCTCTTGGTTTATTCATCTCTTTGTATACCGAACTGGTTCAAAAATATAAATTTCTCAGAACGCAAGCTGTAACCATCCCCCACTAGTTCTCACAACCAGAAGCTATAAAAAATAGCTCTCTGCAGAAAACTTTTGCTATTAGCATCTGTATGAAAGTGGGCAAATGTCTACAGCTTAGGATTAGAACCTACAACCTCCAAATTTCAACCCACAAGAACAGAAAACAAAATCTACATAAAAGTATACATTAATGCCGAAACTGCAAATTTGAAGAGATCCTCAACGTCAAAAAAATAAAAAAGAAAGAAAGAAATAAATACCGCCAAAATTTGTATCGACATTGTGGCTGTCAAGCATAGAACTGCCGAAGCAAAACAAACTTTAATTATAGCTATAGTTGTGATGGGATCAAAGAATCAAAAACAAAAAAATATAATTTAAACTTCCACTGAGTTGCATCTCTACTCATCATCGTCGTCCTCATCATCATCATCGGCACCAGCACTTGAGTTGAGGGCATTCAATCTTTCGATGAGCTTGGCCTTCCTCTCTTCATATGTCAACTTCTTCAAGTTGTATCTGTCAAGAGGAAAAACCGGAGTAGGAAACAAACGAGTTATCAGCAATACAGAAGATACCAGCAAGGGACAATTCCATATCAGGAGGAACAAGTTTTTATACCTCTTGTGCCCCTTTGGCGGTTCCTTTGTGGACTTCGATGGTGTTGGATCTGCCCTGATGGCAGCATGCATTTTCTTATACAGCTCTTCCATGTTATCAGGTTCGATTCCTCTCTTGATATACTCACTAAAGTGTGACTGATATTTCTCTGGCTCATCCTCCATTAGCGTCTGGAAGAGGAATCACCAAATCAATTGGCACAAGCCCAAGAACATAGGTATGTGCATAGAGAATTATATACACAAAATGAGTTGTCAAAGGTGGCCCCAGAAGCAATATGCGCAAGAGACGATAAATACGAAAATATACACGAGGCAAGAATTTATGTCTCACCCTCATGTCTCACCCTCATGTAAGAAGCAACATGGCCACCAAAAATGTACTTCCTGTGCACCTTGGCATCCAGCTGCTTGTCATCCTTCTTGAAACCGGCAAATCTCTTTTCACTATGAGGAATGTCGAGACCACCATCAAGTGCTCCCTTTATTGATAAAATGACAGCTCAACCAAGCATTCCAAACATCAATCAATAGTTAAGAGATTCTAGGTTGCATATTTGACAAGCCTACTGAGAAATTCTAGCAATACTGCATATTTGACAGCTCACTGAGAAATTGTAGCAATATTCTTTTGAGTTAGGACCAGAACTAGTTTAAAAAGATATCAAAGTTTCTAAAGGTAAGAAGAAGGCCTTCCAGCATAAGCTACAACAACCCTCAGAATACACAGAGCACTGAATTACTCATCCCTTGTAGAAATCGAGAACAATATTCAGTAACTAAGAGGACACAAAAACATCAGGGACAAGAAACAATGAATTATCTATTGGACGAATGCTGGACATTAGGCTAACATGGATAACATCTGCTAAACAATTCTTATTGCCAAAACCAAAAATAGATTCCAGGGAAAAAAACATTAGCACCTAAACAATGATGATAGACTATAAATTCGCAATTCTGTACTAGCATTAGCAACAGAATTTTATTTAAAAAAAAAGTAACCCACAAGTTCATTAGATTCTCATTACATGTGCTTTATTTCCTAGATGCACAAATATCGTGGAAAAGCAGTTAGATTTATTTGTTTGTAGAAAAGTTAAAGTAGAAGTGTTATTTGCAATTTTTTTTTAAGAAAGGACTACTTTAACTCCAGTTTCTCTTTTAGTGCTGCTTCCAGAATTTTACACTGCCCTGCTACACTGACGATTAATATTGTATCATCATCCTTGACCGTATAATGTTTGTTTCCAGGGTTGCCTCATATAGAAAAGGTGAACTTTGAAATTGTTTCTCCTAATTTCTTTTTACTTCCTATTTACAACTTGCTATTAGGATTTTAATTCTTCAAATGAGACATCCAGCCTTCTGTAAGCTGAAGCCTCACTTCATCTCTTAGAGCCTATATGCACTGTGCCTTTATGCCCCCTCTTCTGCATTGCACACAGAAAACTTTGCTAATATTAGAATTGTCCACTAATTAAGAGATCACCATCCTAGTGTGTTCTTTCACCACGTAAAATGGACAGAAAGGATTCAAAGCATGCATCACTTGTAGCATAAAACAAATGAGAGGAAACTCCTACAGTATATCCTCTGCAGCCCTACATTTCTAACGAGTTTAGCAGACCTGATCTCTAGTTACTTTGTCAAATCCAAAAACAAGGTAGGGTTGGACAGGGACTAGGGAAAGCATTTTACAAGTACCGAAGTTGAAAAATGTACGAATGGACTGAGAAGCTATCTTCACATGGAATCATTAAAATGAAAGAAGATTTAATTCATATATAAAAGGATCTAGAAAGTAAACAATAATAACAATAATCACATTCATTTCTAGCTACAAGTATAAGAAGTGGAGCAAAGGGGAAAGAAAAAATGACAACCTTGATTATATAATATAGCTGACCTTACAAGGAAACCACACATCTGAAAATTACTCATAATCAAAAAGTTAATAATATATTGTGGATGCTAAATACCCGGTATCTGCATAAAGTGACTCTTACGTTAAAAAAAAAATTGCATCTTTACACTCTAGAGGATACCTCAACTTACGCTACAAACATGAGCTTGCTCTCTAATCTCTCCTACCCCAGAACTCCCCTAAAGTCCAAGAAACATACTATATTTATTTCACAAGATAGAATTACTTATATTTCACTCCAAAATATGCTCCAGCTAACTATTTATGCAATCAATAACTTTCATTTGCAATAAATAATTGACAACATAATATTTGATTCAAGCTTGTACCTTAAGAGCACCAAATACCCTGTTGCCTGTGGTTGTCTTAACAAGGCCAACATCCAGGAGAGCACGGAAAGGCCTCCTGCTCTCACCAGGTTCAACAGAAAAATCCTCCCCAGAAGCCTAAACAGAATATACATGTTAGCCAAAAGGTCCAAAGCTAACTAAACAGGTCGGAAAAAAAAAATTTAAGAAATACCTCAACATTCCCTTCGTATTCCTCATCCATTTCAAGCATCTTCAGAACACGACGAGCCAACAGAAGCCCAGTACAATAAGCTTATATTTGGTTATCACAGGTTAGAATATGAAACAATCATTGGAACATAAAAAATGATGGTTACCCAAAAATATTATTAACTACCTGCAGCATAGTTGGTTAGACCAACTTCAAGACCATAGTAAGGTAGCTCATGGGCATAGGCTGCAGCAAGAACCATATCCCCAGCAATGCTTGCAGATATTATTTGCGCGATAATATCTTTGTTGGTCTAATCATATAGTTAAGAATTTGCAAGCACAAGAATAATAATTCACACAGAGACAAAAACAAGATAAGCTTTTGGACTTAAAAAACTGGAAGCAAATTTCTGGATACAAATCGAACAACAAAACGATATTTAGGGGTGTTGTACTTGTTCTTGTCCTGATTAATAAGGCGTATTCTCGCCCTATAATCAGTCTTCCCCTCTGCACAATCAAAAAAGTTTGTCAATTTAAATAGAAACAAAAGGTATGAAATGAATAAAATGAGAGGTCTGTCGATGAGTACCTCTCCTTCTCTTGTATTTGACTTGGAAACGCTTAAAGTAAGCTTTGCTCTTCTGGGCTTTGAAGAATGCCTGCAAATCACGTAACAAAACTTGGATTCAGATACATGTGACTAATGCTAACATAGTAAGGGCAAGCTTATATTTTTGTTGATTATACAGCAAAACATGAAATAATACTAAAGTAATACAAGCCTTATAAAATTTGTTGACAAATATCAAGTCAATTTAAAATCTCGATTACACATTCTTGACATGACTCAAAAAGAAAAGTGAAATTTATAGTCTTGTAACATTGTAGAAATCAATCAACTTAAAAGGGAAGCATTTCTGTAAATACCCAAAGAAAAAGGTGGTCACAGATTAGTGGCATACAGAGATCAATGGATTAGTACAACCGTGCTATGAAAGAATCAATTTTGAACAAAATAAAATGAATATATAAGATAAGCCTCTCAAATCCAATAATCTAGACGCATGTGAACCTAAATTAATTAGAAGATCAACAATAAAATCTCAAAAGAGGATTAAATCAACCCCTAAATTCTTATAGCAGAGCTAAACACCTACAAACAACCAACAATTTAAATCCCCAAATACTTTCAAACTTTAATAGATTCCATGGCTACTTTCAAAAGCAACAAGTTACCTAGAAAACCCTAATCATAGAGTTTGAACAAATAGATAGACCCTAGATTTCTATTAAAGATGAAATAGAGACAGGAGATTAGTTAGAAAAGAAACCTAAAGCTCAAAATCCAATTAGAGATTTAGTCGAGAGGAATTAGACTTACCATTGCTATCCTTCGCCTCTCCTTCGACAAATTGGTTAACGGAGAAAAAAACGAAAAGGGGTATTTACTGGTTTGTCCCTCAAATCTTTATATATTATGATTTTGCCCCCCAAATCTTCATATTTAGAATTTTGCCCCCCAAATCTCATAAGTTACAACAATTTTGTCCCTCTCTCTAACACAGTTAAATATTTGACCATTTTACCCCTCTTTTCCACTTCTATTTTCCTCCTCTCTTCTTCTTCTCTCTTCCTCCTCTCTTCTTCTTCTCTCTTCCTCCTCTCTTCTCCTTTTCTTCATTATTTCTCCTATCTTCTTTTTCCTTAACTTCAATTGGTATCACCTAGGGAGATCATATACACAATCCATAACAAATACCAATTGAAGTTAAGGAGAAAGAAGAGAGGTGAAATAATGAAGAAAAGGAGAAGAGAGGAGAAAGAGAAAAGAAAAAGAGAGGAGGAAAATAGAAGTGGAAAAGACAGGTAAAATGGTCAAATATTTAACTGTGTTAGAGAGAGGGACAAAATTGTTGTAACTTATGAGATTTGGGGGGCAAAATCCTAAATATGAAGATTTGGGGGGCAAAATCATAATATATAAAGATTTGAGGGACAAACCAGTAAATACTCCAAACGAAAAATGCGAGTTGCTGCTCTCAGATTATATAGTGAAGCCCTAGATTTGTTATATCTAGGGTTTAATCCCTCTTATCTGATCCGACAGCTGAGACCCACCGCATGCGGGAGTTTCCAAGTAGCACACCATTTTTCCCAGTGAGCCCAGTTTTCGGTTTTCCCAGTGAGCACACTAAATATCCCAATATTACCCTCATTCTCTTTCTCTCTCCCTTTTTCCCTGTTTCTCCCCCACCTCCATTCTTCTCTCCCTCACCTCTTCAGCTCTATGAGCGACCAAATCTGGAACCCAAAAACCCAACTCTTCTCTTCCCTCCCCTCTCACACTTCCCTAATCTTTAATCTTTCTCTTTTACTTTTCTATCTCCTCCTCCTTCCAAATCTTTTTTTCTCTCTTTGATTTGCCTACCGCCAATCTCACCGCCGTCGTCGGTGATCCAGCCCACGCCACTCGCCCGCCGATCTGTCGTCACTTTTTGGATCAAGATGGGTGAGATCTCTTCCTCATTTAACAATTTTTTTTTATTTTGGACTTTTTTCTTAGCAAAGAATGGAAGGTTTTTGAATTTTGGTGGTCTTGTTGGGTTGGAGAGGAGAAAGAGGGAAGGAGGAGGAGCTGAAGGATTTTGATGATAAAATTGAGAATGAAGGGTTTTTTATCATAGATAAAATTCATACTTTGATTATTATTATTATTAGAAAAATTAAATATTGTAATGCTATTTGTAAAATATGTAAAATTCCATTAATTTTTCAATCGTGGACGGTAATTGTAAATTTTAATATGTCTTGAAGTTTCTAGTATTGTCGTAATGGTTGATTAATTAGCAAAATAATGTTTGAGTGCGTTTATAACTGTATTTTACATTCTACTGCAACATCAAAATTAGACAAAATTTAATATTTGTATCAGATGTAACTCTGTAACTACTTACTTAAACATAGAGAAATCATTGTTATGATAACTATCATTTATGAATGAAATTATACGTATTAATGTTATTATATTTGTATTCCATAGATGGATCTGATAGAATCATCTCGCGTACAACCAACTGCCTCGTTGAGGAGAAAGAAAGCAGCATCTCGGCCACCAATGTGTCGCCCGATATGAGAGAGAAGATAAAGTTGCTGTGGATCCTGAATTAAATTTAAAAACTCCTAATCTGCTCAAATATTAAAGTGCAAGATAAGAGGGAAATAATAATGATTCAGGAGGTTCTGAAGATAATCTTAAAGGGTCTATATATCAAATTATGGGCTAATTTGTTTATGATTGTCATTATATGAATTTACATTGTTGTTTGAATTAGAGTTTCGTATTTATGTGTTATTGATAAAATCTCTAGTTTGAAAGAGATAAACTTTGTGTACAAATTTGAGAAATGAATGAATTCTTTGTGTTTTTTGCATAATCAATTCTTGGATGCAATTATATTTTGATTTCTTTATCTAATAGGTTTCTATAACAAAAGGGTTTTCAAGAAGCAGCATGGGGTGTTGTTTAATACTCTTGCAAAGATTAAAAGCGTATAACATGTTATGGATATGTTATAGACTTTTTTTTGATAGACTTTATGATAGACTTCTTTTGTATTTGCTTTGTTATTGATATTATTATAAATTTTTGTGTTTTATGTTGTTCGAGTACTATATTTGCATAATATGTATTTAATAATTTCTCTAGTTTTAGACTAATATGAATTTTTAAAATATTATAGTGTTGATTCTATTGTCCTCTTTTATTTTTTTGGTTTCCAATTGGTTTCTCCAGTGATGATTATGTTGCTAATATTAGATGATTAACCTATCATTATGTGTTTCATCTAATTTATCTTTGGATTGAAATGAAATAGTGGCTGCAAATTGCAGTTTGTTGGTGGATAACACGTCCAAGATATGTCACAAATTTTCTTCAAAGTTTCTTGTAGATAACTATTTAATGTGGAATGCTAAGGAAAAAAATTTGAGTCAGGAATTTAATTAGATTCGTAATAGTTGCAGAAGAAAATGTATTTATTTGGGAAAATAAAATAAAGTAAAAAGGAATTTACTGTTGGCGAGGAATGAGAGATGAGAATACTCACAACTATACTACAATGACTTTATGGATAATAGGACGAAAAAAGACTTATTTATAGTTAATGACAAAAATTAACTGTCCGGACTTCCAGTTCGGACGAAAATAGGGTTTTTGAGTAAGTAAAGACCTAATAAAATCAATTTTTGAATTTAATTTGTGAGATAATTTAATATATGAAAAGATTTGATAGAATAATTGTGGATTTTAGATTTTTTTTTTTTTGATTAACTGAACTGGATTTGAGAAGATGAGAAAGAGGTTGAAGAAAGGGGCATTCTAGTCCAAAAAATCAATGGCAAACTTGTAATATAAAAGCAGGTTTTATGTTGGCTTACTAGGAAAAATAGTGTGCCCCTTTAGAAACTCCCCCGCATGCGGGCACTTAGATCCGGATCAACCCGCCAAGGGCTGAACCCGTTTGTGTATTATGTGTGTTTTTCTCCCTCTATTTTGGAGAGTTTCTAGAGGAGCACACCACTTTTCCTATTGAACCCAACTTTTCTATGGAAAATGGTGTGATCCTCTAGAAACTCCCCCGTTTTGGAGGGGTCTAATGGGGGAGTTTCTAAAGGAGCACATATTTTTTCCTAATGAGCGCGGTGGTTTATAACTGTTTGGACTTTCAAAATAACACTATAAAATGGGCTCACTAGGAAAAATAGTGTGCTCCTTTGGAAACTCCCATCTAAGGGCCGGGATCGGGCGAGACTTGGATCCATACCCACTATGAAATATAGAAATTCTAATTAGATTTAATTGGCAGGTTCGATTGGATATTGGAGATAAGCAACAGGCTAACAGCATTGCTTATAAATTTCATGAATTGTGCACAAGGATGGTTGTAAAGGGTATACAGGGGAATCAATTTATCATTCTTGATTCTGTTCTCGAAATTTTTATTAACCTTCCAGAATGCAATGCTTCTGTATCTCTCTAGAAATAGAGGGATTTGAAATATGGCTGTATTTCGATATCCATACCCGATAAGTTTTAAAGTATAGAGCTCAACCCAAATCAATTAACAACTAGATATATATATATATATATATATATATATATATATATATATATATATATATATATATATATATATATATATATGCAATTTTTATGAGTTTGTCCCATCTCAAATTTTAAGTTTGTCCGCCAATCAGATTGAAATAGATATAACTGATAGAAATCTAAGAACTCAAAATAGAATTATTAGGGACCAAACCAATAAGAATGGGGGCTTATCATTTGCTCTCCTCAGCCCTCCCTACGACCAACAGAACGAATGTAGAAGAGAAAAAGGAAAGATGGGCGGCTCCAATTGTTTACAGTTCATACAAAATCTGTGCTAAATCAAGGGTTTATCATTGATCCTACGACTGACACGTACATTGATTGGTGCATATCGAACTGTTTTGAAACTTTTTTTGAATAAAACTTGTTAAAGAATTATAATTTTAATCTTTTTAATAAGCATATCTCATCAAACTATCCAATTGCTCCTAAATTCATTATCTATAATATACATGCATGCATACATTATATATATATATAGAGAATATGAAATTCATCGGCGGTAAAGAGAGTTTCTTCACTACTGCTTAGGTGGCCCAATACAATTATTATACATGGCGCCACTTAAGATAACAAATAAAAGAACTCTTTTAACTGCTCTTTGAGTGGCGCCAAGTGTAATAATTGTATTGGGCCAGCTAAGCGGTGGTGAAGGAACTCCCTTCACTGCCGGTGAATTTTTCGTTTACCCATACACACACACACATATATAGAGAGAGCAAACGAGAAATTCACCGGCGTTGAAGTGAGTTTCTTCACTGTTACGTAGGTGGCCCAATACAATTATTACACATGACGCCACTCAAAGGATAGTTAAGAGAGTTCTTTTATTTGTTATTTTGAGTGGCGCTATATGTAATAATTTTATTGGGCCAGCTAAGCGGTGGTGAAGGAACTCCATTTACCGTCGATGAATTTTCCGTTTTCTCATATATATATATATATATATATATATATATATATATATATATATATATTCTCACACACACATATATGTATAATATTTGCGTGCTATATATATATATATATATATATATATATATATATATATATATATATATATGTGTGTGTGTGAATATGTATGCGCGCGTGTGCATATATGTGTGACATTGTGTAATTCGAGAAGTTTTGCTTGATTTTGATTTTCAAAGTTCAAAATCTAACAAGCGAAATTATTTTAGTTTAGTTGGATTTTACTTATTTGGATCGGTTTCTTAAAATTGTCTCAGTTTTAATCCAACTATTCTCACCCCCACTGATTTATTTTTATTAATTTTATTTTTTTAACCCTTGCCGCTTTCGAGTCGGATCCTCCAGATTCACTTGAAGACCCAAACTGACTCGCCCAGCGCGCAGCGGGGCGGCAAGTGTCAGCACGGACCCAAAAACGCTGCGCGAGCAGCACTCCTTGCGCCTTGGGGCCGAGGAGGGGAAGAAAACATAAAAAAGACGGTGGCCATGTCTCTTTCATTTCCTTCGCTCTGGCCCTCGGCGCCCTTTTCTCCTCAAACCCCCGGCGCCCTTTTCTCCTCAAACCCCCGCGCTTCTCAATTGGTAAGTCTGCTGCTTGAAAATTTTCAATTAGAAACTGGAGTTGCTACAACTGATTCTTCTGTTTATTTACATGACGCTGGCAATGGCAGCTTGAGCGCTGATCCTATTTGTCACAAGAATCAGCCCCATTGGAGGTGGCTGCATCAATCAATCACGCCAGCCGATACGACACCGATGCAGGATCCATCCTTTTGTCAAATCTAAAAGGTCACTCCTTTACTTGCCCCCTTTAATTCTTTATTTCTTGAATTCCATTGGGTAATTAGGGAATAGAGCATGAAATTATTAACCTGAATTAATAGGTTTTTTTTCCTGAACAATCCAAATACCTATTTTGTTTTTCTTTCCAACAACAACAAACACTTCAGCTGAGATATTTTCCCATCTGCATCTAAAACGTTCAAATATCCTATTGCATCAATCTTAGAGATGAGAATGGGCGAGTCTGATGGCCAATTCTTGGCCCGTCCTATTTAGAATTTTGAATTAGAAAAATAAAATTTTGAATATGGCGGACTAAAAATTGGCTTTTGACCTGCCCATTCTCATCCCAATGCACCATGCATAAAACTTTAAATCCTTGTATAGAAAAGATTATGATCATTTTCTTCCTACATATGCTTGGAAGAGTCAGTTTTGTTTGCATGGGAGTAATCCTAAAGTCCAAGGAGTGACTTTACATCGGCTCTTTCAGATGATTGTTTTTGCATAGGAGAGGCAAAATGAAGAGCTAATAATAATTTCAAGTGTATCTTATATGCCAGGTGCCATATAAGACTACTAAGTATTTGTTTTTGGAGAGAAAAGGACTCGGAGATGCTTAAAAAGTGGGAAATTGTGCATTTTTTTTATATGTTTTTAATTAGAAACTGTTTGTTGTGGAAGTTTTGATAACTAATACTCGGTTATTTCTTATTTACTGAAGAGCTCTCCGACATAGCAAACAAACGTCTGAAATGTTCATTGACATGTCCAAAAACCCAAAGTACCTATAAAATAGACTTCAAGACTCTGATCTTTTCCTTAGCTCCTAAACCTGTTAAACAAAAAGTTTTATATTCTTTGTATAAAAGTCTTAAAAATATTACAAGAGAATGATTTCTCGTTTACAGAAGAAAAGAAGAAAGGGAGAATAGTATCTTCTTTTTTTTTTTTAAATTTAGAGCTGAGGGTTCATAGTAGTAATGGGTGACGATCCTATTTTTTGTTGACGATCTTGAATATCGAGCTCTTGAAGTTGGAAGAGAATTAACTTCTAGTAGCTTCTCCCTACTTGGGAAATGAAAGTGTTGAACTCTTTAAGAGATAAAGAATCTCTCTTTCTTCTTGATGAAAGAGTTAAACTCTTTAAGAGATGAAATCTATGTTTTTTTTTGCACAAGTGTGTGGATAATCCAATAGGGATCGTCCTTCCTTGAGCCTTTAGCTTGGCTATTTATAGGAGTATCAGGGTTTTAAATTGTGATTTAATTGACAAATTAAATCCCCTTTTAATGGAAATTAAAGCCCCTTGTTAATTTGGAGAAAGTAGAGTGTACACCTACTTTAATTGTGCAAAATGAGGATTAAAACCCTTCATTTATTTGGAGAAAATGGAATGTAAACTCCTCTTTAATTGTCTAATGATTGTAATCGAAACGCGAATCATGGACCAAAATCCGCGTTTAGACTTTGAAACCATGGATATTGACATCTGAGCTGCGTTTAGACTTGAAAACACCGATGCTGACCTCTAATTCGCATTTAGACTCGAAAACACAAATGTTTACCTCTGATCCACATTTAGACACAAAAGCGTGAGTGTTGATATTTGATTTGCGTTTAGACTCGAAATTGTCCGTTTCCATCGAGAATTTGATCAGGTTTTTCCGTATTTCGATCGGAGAATCTAGCATAGACATTATTGTCAATATTCTGACCAAAAGATTAGACATTCTATGCCCTTGGAGTGCAAAGTCACTGTCATATCCTGTGTTTTTTTCAAACCCCAAAAATGAATTGGATCGAATTGACTTTCTTATTTGGATATAAGGGCTTCTTTTTGTTTAAAGAATCTTTGACCATGCGGAATCTCCATTGAATGTTGGTCTCTGATCTGTGTTTATACTCGAAAATGCGAATGTTGATCTTTGATCCGCGTTTAGACTTGAAAATGCAGATATTGACATCTTTTTCACGTTTAGACTTGAAATTGTGGATCTTGCTCTCCGATCCGTGTTTTTAATGTTCTTGCGTGATTTTCTTGTCAACAAAACCGTCTCAGTTGCCCCTATAAAGCTCACTTTCGACAATTCTAGTTGGATAGTAATTTCTGAAAATTTCATTAGAGTTGCCGAGAAAAATTATTAATTTTAGAAAAGCAAGAAATCTAGCAATTGCTGTAGACATGCTTTAACAATCTAATGGTGATCAAAATTCAGTTGTAATGGAAAATGGATGTTTATCTTAATATGTATAGTGTTGATGGGATGTTCTTCCACCCCTAGTTTTAAAACATTTTTTTTTTCTATCGAAATCATAAATTAAATATAAAGTCTTTGTTGTTTAATTATTTGATTTCTTTGGTAAATATAAAAAAATACTTGTGAGCAATACTTACTTCGGAAGGTTCAAGGTTGTCTCTCAATAACACTGGCACGGGTTACCCTATTTTCCTTACTGAAAAAGGTAGGCTTTAGTACATGGCAATACATGTGCTTGTGCACACACCTGCATGATTTTGTGCTCATACATGTATACAAACATACATAAAGCTTTATTGTTTCATGTGAACAAATTCCAAGATTTTTCTTCTTCATACTCAAACTATACACAAGATTCTCCATCTCGTGATCCACGCCTACAAAATGTATGTGTATATACAATGCCTTTTGCATATTCCTCCACAAAACACACAAATTTGTCTCAAAATGAATGGTTGTTTAAATATAACAAGAAACCATTAATGCGTTCTTTGAATAAGCATAATTTTTCTATGCTTTTTTTTGGGGGCCCTTGGATTAAGGTGAACAATGTGGGTCATGTTGGGGAAAATGGTAGTTCCCAATTTATATGTGTACAATAGTTTAGCAATTAGCGATAACAATTGTAATGATTAAGTTAGATAAGCCATGTACATTAAAAGTGTAGTTGTGCAGAAACTATTCCCCAAAAAAAAAAAATCACAGTATAAACTTTGAGTAATTTCATTATTTCAACCAAATAGTATGGTTTTACTCACCACGAAAGGGATATCCAACTTTCTAATTATATAACACCACAATCAAATTTAAAATATGATGTGAATCCCCTGAATAGAGTTTTACAAATGGAACAACATGATGTACTCTCTCTCTCTCTTCAGAGCTAACTTGCTTAATTTATTTATTTTTTATTGGTTCTTGACACACAACAATAATAAGCTGGTAGCACATATATAGGCTCAGGTATATAGCTTTCTATCACATTCTTGTGATGAAATACTATACCACCAATTCATATACTATATCATCTATTATGTCACTAACCATTCACATTATGCCACATAACCATTCAGCCATTCTTTTAATGAAATACTAAATCACCAATTTATATACTATATCATGATCATCTATTATGTCACTAACTATTCACTAACCACTCACACTATTACAGATATCACCAGTCGATTTTTTCTCATACAGATGAAACACTGTATAACAGTGTGGGGGACGTGATGAATCACTGCATATGCAACTAATGTCGGATAAACACAATACTACCAAGCTTTTTTAATCATCATTAGTCATGTATATTGGTTCAGCCTATTACTTATAAAGGTGAGTAAATATCTTACAGTGTAACTAATTGTTTACTCTTGACTTTCAAATCATCCAATGAGGCTCCTTGGAGGTAATTATGTGGCTCTTAATGGTGTGCATTGTTCACAGCAACAACTAATAACCTTATCTCCAGTGCCAGTTGTTCGAAATGATAGATGTTCTTAGGAGTAATCCAGCCAATCCGTGATTAGATAAAATACTAGAGATTGGTTGGTGACATAGTATATAGTCAATGTGAACATGAAAGGAAATAAACATAATTTTTGTTGGTTTTAAGAACTCTGAAGATCGAATGTAGGACATTCCTAAATCATTATAGCTTTAACTGACACAAAAGGAACTTTCTTTGACATAGAGGAAACACTATGTTACAGAATCTGAAAGCCTTACAAGTAAGGGGCATCCTAGCTTGGTAGCATATGAAGTATTGCATTGGACTTTTTAGACGGCTTTTGTTTGAGTTGATTACTTAATTAGAGGCTATGGATATAATCATTGAGAGTAAGATTTTTTTCTTTCCATATCAAATAAAACATTTCATCATCAGTATGAGTTTTGAGGTTATTCCATTTATACGTGTGTGTGTGTGTGTGTGTGTGTGACACAACACCATCAAATCTGATGGTAAAATAATAGGGTTAGGGGAATGACAATGAGATTTGGGTCTCCCATCTAGGTGAACCTCTCACCTAGTTTGCAAATCACCCACAAAAATTTAAAGAGTTGTTTAGCAAATCATCACGCTAAAAAAGAGTTCTATTTTCAATATCTTAATGGCTTCCTTACACACGCTTAACTACCTATTTATAGGGTGAAAACCCCTATAGATATTAAATACAACCATATTGACCCCTTAGAATTGTGAAAAGAAACCTCATAGAAATATTGACTTACAATTATGAAATTGGTTAAACACATGGGAAATAGGGAAAAAAAAAAACACTTGAGTACCAAACAGGTTTGATTCATTAAGCATGTACACCTGTCATTGTTTTGACCTATCTCTCTCTTGAATGCTCTGATTCAAGCAATGTCCGAAGCATTAGAAACTAGAATCAAGTCTCTTTAAATGCATATTAAAGCTGAAACTTTTGGACTTCTGCATGAGCACAAAATCCTGTTCAAACCAGGCTCAGTTTTTAGCATACTGCAAGTTTTGGATTTTTCCTGATTTGCATGTTTTTGGAAAATGGAAGATTGTATGCTCCAATATCAATCTCCTCTTGTTTGAAAAAACTTGTCCTCGATCTTGTAACAGAGAAGCATAATCTTTCCATGTATTCTTGGAAGTAAAAGGTAGTAAGCTTTCTAAACTTTGAGACCCAAAAAATTCATAAGCATCACTCGACCATTATGATTTTCCATAAGATAATAAAAACCAATAAAGTCAACAATTAAGGAGAGGAAACCTTCATGAATATCTTCTTTCTAAGGTGTCTCTTCGAGTGGCTCTTCATAAAAAATGTGAGGCTTATTCCAATCATCTCACTTGTGGAGAAACGTTCATCGTTGTGAATGGCCACTTAAGCTCCTCCATCTCGACGTCACAAAAACTATGCTCCCGATTTAAGGTATCTACGATTTTGAAGGCCTTATCAGTGCTGGAAGTGTTGGGGACATGAAGAAGGAAACCAACCATGACCACCAAAACTCTGATACCAAAATTGACACAACACAATTCAAAGAGATGATAAAATAATAAGATTTAGGAAAGATCAACTGGATTTGGGTTTTTCACCCAGGTGAATCTCTCACTTGCGATGCAAATTACTCACAAAGATTTGAAGAGTTGTTTAGCAAATCACAAGCTAAAAACAATATAAACATTAAATACAACCACATTGACCCCTTGGAATTATGAAAAGAAAACTCCTAGAAGCCTGAACTAACATTAAGAAATTTAATCGATACATGGAAAATGAAAAGATACTTACAATGCCAAATATGTTTAATTCGTTAAACATGTACACCTATCATTGCTTTGATCATATCTCTCTTAGAATTTTGAAGCATTAGAATTGGAACTGGACTTGATCTTCTTTTAATGCATATCAAAATTAACACTTGTGGATTTTTGTGTGAGCACTGAATTCTGTTCAAACCTAGCTTAGTGTTCAGAATGCTTACATTGTATCACTTGTAAAAATATTTACCTTAATTTAAAACACTTTACTTTTATTTGATGAATATACTAATAATTCTCGACTATCTGTGAAACATTTAAAATCCCAAATTTTTTTTATCAATTATTTATTTTTAGAAACATTTATTTTTACAAATTATATAAATAATGATTTTGTGATTGAAGAGAAGAAAAAAGAAAATATAATATAATATATATGAGGTGTAGGTACATGCATATACGTGAAAGGAGAGGTGAAATGTAAATGGAAAAATTATTTGGGGGTTCATATGGAAATTTTACAAAGATCTTCTACAACCAAATAAAGAGAGAGAGAGAGAGAGAGAGAGAGAGAGAGAGAGTTATGGTTTTTTCTGGAGATGGATGAGTCACCACTCTAGTAATTCATATATATACAATAACAACAACTAAGCCTTTTATCCCAAGTATTTGGATTAGGCTACATGAACCAAAAAAAGAATCACGTCGGATCGATCACTTTGATAGTCCTTCTTCATTCATTTCTATCAAGTAATATCTCCCCATTTAAACATCTAGAATCCATATATTTTCGTATCACCTCCATCCATATTTTCTTCGGTCTTCTCTTCGTTCTTTTAACTTGTCCTACATTGATAAACTTCTCTTGTCGAACTGGTGCATTTGTAGGCCTACGTTGCACATGACCAAATCATCGTAAGCGATTTTTTCGCATCTTCTCATCAATGGGAGTTACACCTATTTTAGCACGAATATCTTCATTTCTTACTTTATCTCTTCTAGTGTTGCCGCATATCCAGCGGAGCATGCGCATCTCTGCTATACTTATCTTCTGTGAATGACGTTTCTTTATAACCCAACATTCCGTGCCATATAATAAAGCTGGCCTAATAGCAGCTCTATAAAATTTTTCCTTCAATCTTAAAAGAATGTTACGGTCGTATAAAACTCTCGTTGCCCTCCTCCATTTCAACCAGCCAGCTTGTATTCTATGGTTAGCATCATTATCGTTCTCTCCATCATTCTGAATAATAGAACCCAAATATCTAAACTGACTGCTCTTTATATCTCTTGCCCATCCAGTTTTACAGCATTATAGTATATAGTCCATCGTTTACTAAATTTACACTCTATATACTCTGTTTTAGACCTACTCAATATAAAATCTCTAGATTCTAATATGTGCATCCATAACTCTAACTTGGCATTTACCCCTGCTCTTGTCTCATCAACTAATATAATATCATCAGTAAATAATATACACCAAGATATCTCATCCTGAATAGCTCTAGTAAGCTCATCCATCACTATAGCAAATAAGAATGTTATGGTCGCATAGCTCTAGTAATTCACATATATATAGACTAATTAATCCTTTCCTTGTTACTATTTATTCGAGAGCCCTCAATTCTTCCTCTTTAAGCTTTTGAAACTCTCAAAGTTTCTCTTCCAAATTAAATCCCATTTAAATCTTCCAATTTTCCCATGATTTTCCCCAATCAGTTTCTCATTAAAACCTAATCCTACACTTTTAAGCTATTCCTCATTAAAACCTAACCCTACACTTTTAAGCTAGTCTCTTTTCCCTTTACCTTCTTCTTTCTTTTTTCTCTCAAAAATTGATCTAACTTAGGCTCTGAAGGCCTCCGGTCACTCTTAGATTAAACCCAACCTAAGTCCAAGTTCAGCTTGCTCCACACCTGAGAGCAAGGGATGGTCAACCAGTGAAAATTTGGTGATCTAAGAAAAAAGATTATGCAGAGATTAAGAAACTAATCAAATTAAGCTCTAAGGATAAGCATATACCTCCTTTACGTTTCTTTCAATTTTTTCTTAATTGCCTCTAAAAATTTATATAATAATTGGAATTTTTAATTATACTATTAAAAAATATTAGAGGAAATAATGTCGACAAGAACGTAAACCATAGTGAAGTAAGAAGAATCGGAATATCGAGGCAGTGGGTAAAGTTTCTTTGGTCTTTCTATTTTATTTTTTTTCCCAATGGCCACGAGATCCTTAGTTTTATAAAATCAATTTGTTATCACGACATTGCTAAATCTCCATATTGAGCCATGAATGACTTGAAATTTGGAATTTACATTCAAAATGATTATATTGTATTTGGGATTTTAAAAATAAATTTGGCTAACTAAACTCTTGTATCAGTTTTATTTGTCAACTAAAATTGAAGTTGAACATTTGAACGTATGGTTCATATATATTATTCCCATGGTTGGGATTATAAAATATAAAGTTTGAAAGTCTAATTGGAATTAGGATGCAATATTTGTATGAGTAAATAGACTCTTAATACTATTGTATATCGCGTAAATCAATTATTTGACTGAGCCAACATGAAAAATGAGATACAAATTAAATTGGAAAATGATTCAAAGGTGTGATTGATTGCCTAGATGAATGAATATTGTATGAGTGATTGTGGATTCATGCATTATATACACAAAATGGAGGAAGATTTGTGGGTGAGGGAAGCATGAAGAGAAATTTGAATGTGTATATATATATATTTGTATACTGGAGGAAGGGCTTATGTGTATGTGTGAATGTGCATGGGTGATATATGTTGGGGAAACTATATCCTGTGTGGGGGAAGGATTAAAAGATGGGGTGGGGGGGGACGGAGTATTGTATACTTTTACATGTAATATATATTGCATCCTGGAGGAAGGTTATGGAGAAGAGAGGAAGAGGTTGCATTCATGGTTGTTTTTGATTCATGATGCATTGTTAATACTTATGTGTGAATGTGACAGAATGATATATGATATATTGTATATATCTTGCCAGAATAAATTAAGATATAGTTATATAATAGTATTGTGTATGGCAAACTATTCTATAGGAGAAAGGGGTTTATATACTAATATAGCTCATGACAAACCATTCTACATCAGAAAGAGAGAGTATATATTGATATTGCTTATGGCAGACCATTTTTTATGTGAAAGATGGAGTTATATGCTGATATTATTTAGTATAGATCTGTTTATAAAATAAATTTATAGAAAATTATACATGTAAAAAATAAGAAAGAACTGAATTGAACCAAATAGAAAGGATCTTAACACCAATGCCTTCATCACATGGCTTATTCTTTGTTATACTTGTGCATTCATACTTGTCCAGCCCATATTCAGATGCATGCTCATTATTATGTAACTATCTCATTCTTATATTGTTATTCATGTACACATTTATGTTGGATTTCTTTTCTAACTTAACTTACTAGGATATCGAGCTTACCCTTTAATTTAACAATATTTTCTGGTATTGATAAGGGCAAGGGCCCAATTTAGACACATATGCGCGGTATTGGAGAAGTTCATGGTGAACTAATCCTTCGTTTCATATTTTTGTATATAAAAAATATGTGATTTGTATATATAATATAGTTGAGTGTTGAACTGATTTTTATGTTTTGTAATGTCTTTAGACGTAGAATAGTTAGATAACATGAACTTGTCTATTTGGAGATATTGTGTTGGTAGTAATGGTTATTTGGAGTTCTATTTCAAAATTAATACCTTTGGATTGTGATATTGCCAAGAGTGGCACTTTCGGGCATATATATTATGTTTGATAATTTATCGAGATTTTATCTTGTTTATATGATAAGTATGCCGGTTGTAGCCGAAACTGTTATTATATGTTGTATGAGAAGTGAATAAATACAACAATAAATTGCTAACTAAAATTTAAGAATTTCTGGTTAATTGACAAATAATTAAATGGGACTGCCACAAACAAGTTTTGGATTGATGCTGATTTGAATGTTTTTGGAGAATAGGATTGTCGGTGAAAAATTCTGGAAAACCAAGCAGATCCACGAATTCAGAGACAGAAGCCCGCAACTCATCGGATCTGCGAATCTAAGAGACTGAAGTCCGCGACCCAGACGACATAACAGGTTCGCAAATCCAAAAAGTTGAGATTCGCGACACTATCTATAACTGTCGGGTAGGGGTTTAATACAAAGTCACCCGACCCGAACAGAATAATTCCCACCTCAGATCGTGGGACTAACTGCCAAACGAATGCAGCAGCATTACTTCGATCGTGGGAGCAACCGCCTGACAAATATGACGACACTTCTCGAGTAGTGGGAGCTAACGGTCAAGCAAATATGGCGGAACGTTACTCTAAAACCTCTATAAAAGGCGGGGGAGCGAAAGAGAGCAAAAAAGAGAAAAGGGAGGGAAAAAAGGACATACACGGAGACAGAGGAAGACAAGCAGATATCTTCTCCTAAGAGTGACCCCTTGTGATCAAGAGCCGAAAGCCTTTCTTTTTTTTTCCTTTAGCCAACTGAGAGGAATTGTACGGAGTGTCAATGGAGAGCAGGATCGTCCTCTATAGCTACATAAGAACTCAGCCTTAAACAAAAAGAAAGTCTATCTTCCTCATTTTCTATAAACGGGAAACCATTAGATTGTAACCCTCTCGTTGAAAAGACTTCGATATAAAGAGCGTTCAACTTTTATGGCGAACAGAAAATTGGCGACTCCGCTGAGAACAACCATCACCTCCTATGATCTGCTGGTAGCTCAATCCGACAACATTCCGGTTGGCAGTATGGTCGACTCACTCACCATTCATGTCGACCAGGAAATGTACGAAGAATTTCTTTCTTCAGGCTCTAAAAGCCCTACTTCCCTAAGGGGATACCGTAAAGTCTCCAAGGGGTCAATCTCCAAGGAGGTTTCAATGGTAATAACTCAGTCAAGGAAGCCGGTGGACCAAGTTAGTCCAAAACCCTCTTCCTCAACGTCGGGCTCTATACCAGTTTCGACTAAGGCGCTCTTGATCTCTCAAGCTGAGTGGACCAAAGTCCCCGCTTCAACAAGGGGGAACGACCACTATCCGCTCTGCGAGACTGTGATGCGGAGAAGGAGGTTCCTCTCACTCGTACAACGATACCAGTCTCAACTAAAACTCTTGATCTCTCAAGTCTTAGTGGACGCTAACGTCATCAAGCTCCAACAGCACCAGAAGAAGGTGACCGCGAACATGGTGACCGTCAAGTTCGGCAAAGCGCCCAACTGGATAGAGTCAACAGTTCAAGATGGAGTGCAAGCTATCCCTAAGGCACGATGCAGGTTGTAAATTTTGATCCGCACCAGCAGCGAAAGAAAGAATTATTCCCCTTTGAAACTGATAGGGGGGAGATACTATGGGTACATCCAGATCTCCTAAGTGATGAATAATGGACTTCAAGTTCATCTGGGAAGAAGCGAAGAGAGAAAACCTTCACCTCCAATGTCGTCTCCGTGATTCCCGAAGATGATGGAATCATTCCTGCTTTGACTGATTCGGAAGAGGAAATTGGAAATTCTTTGGTGGTTGATGCAGATCCTTCTCTAGCAGGAACCCGCTCAGGAAAAAATTACTTGAAGAATTACAGCCAAACAACAGATTCTCAACCACCTCCAGAGAAAATCAAACAAAAAGAGCTTAAGTTTGATAAAGTTCTGAAGAAGAAGGGAAAAGAGCTTGCGGAAAACTCGCGGAAGTCATTCCAGTTCGATATCCTAACACAGTTGGCTAATATCCCTGCAAGGATAACCTTGTACGAGCTCCTGAAACTCTCTAAATCTACTAGAGAAGTTTTAAGAGAAACTCTGCAAGATTCGAAAGTGTTCTTGGCGCAAATACCGGAGATGATTGAAGAAGAAGAGTCTCTTTGCGCGACATGTCACCAGGTCTCTGGTAAAAACATCCCTTCCGTCACTTTCTCTCCGGAAGACATGCAAGTCAGGAGTAATAAACATCACCGCCCTTTGTATTACAAGGGATACATAGGGTCTACGGAGATTGATCGCATTCAAGTTGATCCAGGCTTGGCCTTGAGCATCATGCCGCGAAGGATGCTACGATATCTTGGAGTGCCGATGAATAGATTAGCCGCAACCAACACTACTATCTTCGGGTTCAATACTAACGGCAGTAAACCTCTGGGTAAAATAAAGCTCAAGTGTCAAATCGGTGATCTAAAGAAGGAAGTCACGTGTTACGTGATAAATGCGGACACATCATACAATCTGCTATTGGGAAAACCCTGGATCCATAGCAATCTCATTATGTCCTCCACGTTACACCAATGCATGAAGTACGTCGACAAAGACGCGAACGTAAAAACACTCATTGCAGAAAAACAACCCTTCAAAGGAGTTGAAAACTACTTTACTGACGCATTGTTGTACAAAGATGCGTTCGATGTTTCAGATCAGCCCGTTCCAGATGATTCTGATAGTGGCGAGGAGGCTGATACAGAATCAGGATCTGAAGATTCGGAATCCGAGAATGTAATTTGGGACAGTGAGCCCATTGTGATAAATCTCGAAGGCCTTGATGTAAATAATGTCATTCACTCTGATGGTGAATGGGTGATATATGAAAATTTAGAGTTTGCTTACTCATCTGGTGTTGATTCTGAGCGCTCAAGCACTAGCACAAATGCATTCAGCGACTGTGTAAATGAGATATATTCTCTGACTTCTTTCCAAGCACATATCCGATCATCCTTACACGAATTAAGTTATGACGTGGAAAGTGCTAATCAGGTCATTTTCGAGGTCCCGCCCAAAAACGGAACCCAAAAGGCCATAGTATTTGGAAGAGCAAGTCACAAGAACAAAAAGAAATGCTTAGATTCTGAGGAAGAACAGGGAAAACCTGAGTTCTTCCATTATGATGAAAATTCTCGTAGAATAATAAAGAAAATGGGATACAATCTGGCCGAAGGCAGGGGGTTAAACTTTAGAAGAGGAAGAAGGACAATTCTTCAACTTTTTGTCCCTGAAGGGAAGATGCCAGATTATTACCAGAAAACCGACAGGAGGTTGGGATGCGTCACCACTCCCAAAAGCTCCTCAAGCGAGAAAACTGAGAAAGAACAGTGTGATCATTCGTCAGAATCATCATGCTGGAATTCAGATATCAGTACTGGTGTGATTTTCCGCGAGGTGTCCGTGAACATGGCTTTCGCGATCCAAGAAGACGAAGACTTAAAGGAAACTTCGCCAATAAGAGACGATCCTTGGGCCAAGCATCTTAATATGAAGTGAGAGATCCAGTTTAAACAATGTGAGCCCCCAACCGAAGATAAAGTGGTCCAAATTAATATGGGAGATGAAAAGAATCCTAAACCCATATTTATAAGCGAGAATCTATCCTCAGAAGAAAGGAAGGAATTGATATCCCTCGTTCGCAAATACATTGACATTTTCGCTTGGAGTTATGAGGAAATGCTAGGGTTGGATCCAAATGTGGCGATTCACAAATTGAAAACCGACCAGAGGCTAAGCCAGTAAAATAGCAACAACGAAAATTCCGCCCAGAAATCATGGAAGCTATAGAAGCCGAAATCAAAAAATTGATTGAATCAGGTTTTATTCGTGAGGAACAACACCCTAATTGGGTCGCGAATATAGTTCCCGTGACCAAGAAAAATGGAAAGCTCCGAGTTTGCATAGACTTTAGGGATTTGAATGAGGTTTGCCCTAAAGACGAATTCCTGTTACCTATCATGGATATCATGATAGATAATACTTGTGGGTATGAGCGCATGACGTTCATGGATGGATTCTCGGGGTATAATCAAATAAAGATGTACCCTGATGATGAGAAGCATACGTCCTTCAGGACACCACTCGGGGTGTACTGCTATACAGTCATGCCCTTTGGCCTAAAGAACGCCGGCGCCAGGTATCAACGCGCCATGAACATAATATTCCAAGAGCATCTCCGGAAAACAATGGAATGTTACGTAGATGACCTAGCAATTAAGAGCAGAAACAAAGACGATCACTTGAAAGATTTGAAGACAGTGTTCGACCTCATGAGGAAACACCAACTCAAGATGAATCCAACTAAGTCTTTCCTGGGGGTTTCCAGTGGAAAATTCCTCGGCTTTGTTGTAACGTTGAAAGGTATATATCTTGATCCAGATAAAGTCAAAACTATCCAAAACATGCCACCTCCCCGTAACCTCAAAGAGTTAAGGGGGTTGCAAGGCAGGCTGGCGTACATCCGCAGGTTTATATCAAATTTGTCCGGTAAATATCAGCCTTTCACCAGATTAATGAGGAAATGAGTGTCATTTGTCTGGGATGACGCATGCCAAAAGGCTTTTGAAGAAATCAAACAATATCTCACGAAGCCACCAGTGCTCGTATCCCCAGTTTCGGGAATGCCTTTCTTACTATATGTAAGGGCTATGGACCATTCATTGGGCGCTTTGCTAGCGCAGAAGAATGAGTCAGGCCATGAACAAGCTATTTACTATCTCAGCAGAATGATGATCGGGGCGGAACACCGGTATAATCCTGTGGAAAAAGAATGTCTAGCGTTGGTATTCGCAATACAGAAAATGCGACACTACTTAGCTGGACAAACCATCCACGTTGTATCGAGAGTTAACCCCCTGAGAATATTAATGACTAAACCCGGGTCATTAAATTCAAGACTATCCAATTGGGCTATTTTGCTATCACAATATGATATGCACTTTGTCCCACAGAAGTCTATCAAAGGACAGGCTGTGGCCGACTTCTTGGCCGAACATCCAATCCCGGCATCCTCGAAGTTATACGAACAAATTCCGGGAGAGTTAGAAGAATGGGACTTGATTCCAGAAAAGGATGACTCGATAAGCTCTTCCGAGGCAAATACAGTCTCGAAAGGTGTATGGCAGCTTTTCTTTGATGGTGCCTCCCGAATGGGATCCGAGGGAAAGATGACAGCGGGGGTAGGAATTGTTCTCGTCTCTCCCCGCAACCACATCATTTCTCAAACTTACTCATTAACAAGTTCGTGCTCCAAGAATGTCGCGGAATATAACGCCCTCCTAATCGGTTTAAGAATAGCCAAACAACTGGGGGTCGAATATTTGGAGGAATATGCGGACTCTCAACTTGTTGTGAATTAAACAAAAGGGGAGTACGAGGTCAAACATGAAGACCTCCTGCCATTTTATCGCGCAGTGATCAAGATCGCCGATGGTTTCGATGGTTTCTATATCAGCCACATAAAACGCCACCTAAATAGTTATGCAGATTCGCTAGCTTCCTTGGCTGCTACATTAGCCTTTTCCAAGCATGCTAAAAGGCAAATTATGGTAAGCAGTAAGGAGTTGTTTTATTCAAAGGACAAGCTCAAAGAAGAAATGAAGAAACCACAGGAAGACAAAGCTGACGCTTTCGAATCAAGCCTAGAACCAAGGGATTGGCATTTTCCTTATATAGACTATGTCCTCTACGGGATATTACCCGAAGGTTCAAAAGAAGCCAAGGCCGTTCAGAGAAGGGCTATCCGTTTTTACTACAACGCAAAACTCCAGACATTATATAGAAAATCCTACGACGGAGTTTTACTTCGCTGTCTCTCCAACCGCGAAGCACAAAAGGTACTCGAAGAAACTCATGCTGGCATCTGCGGGGCACACCAGTCAGGGCCAAAACTCTGGAATAGAATCCGAAGAATGGGTTATTACTGGCCCAAGATGATGACAGAAGCGGTTAACTACGCCAAGAAGTGTAGGCCCTACCAAATACATACAAACTTTATGCATAAAGCTTCGGAGTATTTTCACCCAACAGCTACGTCATGGCCATTTGAACAATGGGGTATGGATATCATAGGGCCAATTTCTCCGCTATCAATGAGAGGACACCAGTTCATTTTAGTCATAACTGATTACTTTTCAAAATGGACTGAGGTCATTTTCCTAACCGAAGTAAAATCGTCAGATGTTATCAAATTCATCAAACACCACATGCTTTATCGCTTTAGGGTGCCTAGAAGAATAATTCATGACAACGGACCTCAGTTTGTGAGCCAAGTGTATTCCAGATTCTGCAACAAGTACAGGATCGAGAATGTGGCTTTATCGCCATATTACCCTACAGCTAATGGTCTAGCAGAAGACTTCAATAAGACTATTATAAAACTTCTTAAAAAGTTTGTGTCATCCAATCAATGGGATTGGGACGAAAAGCTCGGAGAGTGCCTGTGGGCATATCGCACCACAATCCGAACTCCCACCAATGCCACGCCCTTCTCCTTGGTATACGGATCAGAAGCGGTCCTACCTTTGGAAATCCAAATCCCGTCATTACGAGTCGCGTTAACAATTAGAATGACGGAAGAAGAAAGGCATCAGCAAATGCTTCAAGAGTTAGAAGCCTTGGATGACAAGCGCTTGGAAGCTCAACAGAATATCATGCTATACCAGGCACGGATCTCCAGAACGTTTAACAAAAAGGCTAAACGAAGAACTTTTAAGAAGAGTGATCTGGTCCTGTCAGTTAGAAAACCGATTATAATAAGCCGGAAGCCTACGGGAAAGTTCCAGCTAAAGTGGGAGGGACCCTTTGTCATTGATATGGTCTACTCCAACGGCGCGTATCGGTTAACAAAGCCTAATGGTGATAAGGTCCTGATGCCAATCAACGGCAAGTTTCTGAAGAAATATTATTCTTAGCAAAATTGCAGAACACCAGTTATAATACAGTTTGGGTAGTTTTATGCAAGTTATGAGCAAAAAGTTTCTCTGTAGTCAGAAGTTCATTAATGGAGGTTCTTGGGTCCAGACTAAAAGCCTTTAGTTCGCAAACCAGATTTTCCTTTTATCAAATTTGCCAAGTTAAATAATACCTCTGGCGAACCAGATTTTCTTTTTATCAAACTTGCCAAGTTAAATAATACCTTTGGCGAACCAAACTTTCTTTTTATCAAATTTGCCAAGTTAAATAATACCTCTGGCGAACTAGATTTCCTTTTATCAAATTTGCCAAGTTAAATAATACCTTTGGCGAACCAGATTTTCTTTTTTTATCAAATTTGCCAAGTTAAATAATACCTCTGGCAAACCAGATTTTTCTTTTATCAAATTTGCCAAGTTAAATAATACCTCTAACGAACCAGATTTTCTTTTTTTATCAAATTTGCCAAGTTAAATAATACCTCTGGCGAACCAAACTTTCTTTTTATCAAATTTGCCAAGTTAAACAACACCTCTGGCGAATCAAATTAGTCAACAAGAAGTTTTTTCATCCACAGTAATTTCGGGTACTTAGAAAATTTTGATTCATTTTGAGGTTATCAAGTTAACAGTTACATCTGGTAATCAATATCAGAATTATTCTTCAGATACTCTTAGTTAAGTAAAAAGAAAAGAACTTCTTTATTCATCATCAGAGCAAAGTTACAGAGAATTCTCTAAATGCTATACAGTCAATAAGAGTGGATACAAATCACCGATAAAAAAAAAGGAAACTTGCTTCTGAAACCTTCTCTTTCAGCATGGTTCAGATAAAAAAGTTTGCTTCTGCAGGCTCTTCTTCTGGAATGACAGACTTGCTTCTGTAACCGTCTCTTTCGGCATGGTTCAGATCAAAAAGTTTGCTCCATGGCCTCCACTTCCAATTTGCTCTTGTAGCCTCCTTTTTAAGAACGGCTTAAAAGGCATAATCTTGTTTTTTCTTTCCGACCACAATTAGAGACCTCCTGGTTGGTTCACCCAGTGATGTTGCCAGTGACATGATTAGTTCAAAACTGGGCATACCAAATGCACACCCCAAACGTATAACGTGAGGGTTTGCACAAATTTAAGGTCCTGTCATTAGTACCCCAACTTTGTGGGATACTAGGAAAGAAGAAAAATAATGGCTCAGACCCGAAATCTTTTCTTTTATGAAAAATACATGAGACCTTCCAAGCCCCTTGAGGCATTGGAAGCAATTACGAGCCCATCGAGTCTGGGTCATTGTTAAGGAGAATGATTACGGTTATCTCCTGCAGCCGAAACAAATCCTTGTTAAAAGGGAAGAAAAAGAAGGAAGAGGAGGGTATGAATCAGAAGAAGAGATTTATCTTAATTAAGCAAAATGACTACGGTCAGAAGGACCTTTTCGGTGAGACACCCCGCTGGATTGATGCAGTCTGGAGGTCTTGTGACATGCCAAATATGGCTGCACTGATGGATCGGCTACAAAAGAAAGAAAGAGAAGAGAGTCAGGAAGAAATTTTCTCACCGCTGAATAATCTTCCATTGAAGAGATCATGTGTCTTATATAGACGAGCTGGTAACTGTGATCTCCTGTTTAGAAGAGATAAAACCGAAATTTTCGGCCAAAATCTTCAGTTCAGATCTCAACAGAATTTATTGATGTTGCATGGGACGCTTAGATATCGCAACCCGGAGATCTCGTCATTAATAGAGACATGCAACGCTTGGAATTCCACGCCCGACGGCTTCATCCCGAGAATCGTAGAAGTCTCTACAAATTCTGAAAGAATCTACGGTCTATTCTGCGAACCAAAATTCCGAAATCGGGTTCGCGGGTTAAATATGAATCGTGTTAATACGCAAACCCCTAAACTTCACGTGATTTAAAAAATCGCGGAAACAGATATACAGATACCAGAGTCTTACAGTGGTTCGCAAACTTCAGACAAAAGATGGCAGGTTCGTTACAAATCTTTAAAGAACAACTGCAAAACCGTATCTTGGAAGGCTAAAATCAGGTTCTCTATAAACGACAAGGGAACTATTACAAAACAAAAAAAAAAGAACTAAAACAGGTGTATACAAAGTTTTACAGTTCACTGATTCAAAAGGGCTTTTATTTTCTCCTCCGTATCGTCAATGTCTTATTGAAGGGTCTCATAAGCTTGAACAGCAGCTTGATGACGCAATTCCTCGTCACTGGCGATAACAATCTGCACTGCAGCAGCTTCCAGTGTGTCCAATTCAACTTGTATCGCCTGGAGATCTCTGGTTGTATTATCCCTCTGGCATGATAAGTTAGCAAGATTCCTCATTGATTCATCACGCTTCTTGATAATTTTGGCCAAGAAAGCTTGAGCCTTAGCGATAGTCTCTTGAGTCCTGGAAATGGCCTGATCATGGTCCCTAACAATTGAAGTAGCGGCCTCCACTTGAAGAACTAGAGATTCGCGGTCTGATCGACCCCTTTCTAAGGAGGCTTTGCAAGTATTCGCCTTCTCTTGAGTCTCCTTCTGGAGCTTAAGCTGTTTCTCCTTCAGTTTCTGAAAAAGGATTTCAACTGTCTCAGACTTATAAGTACTTCTGGCTTTTGACGGGGATTCAGCATGCTTTTGAACCTGAGTTATCATAAGCCTGAAAGGAGCAGCTTTATCCTCTCCACCAATGCTGACAATACCAGTTAAATAAATGTTGAGAACATTGGCGAGTGAAGCAAAATAAACCCCTTCAGTACCTTGTCAATACAGCGATCAAGGAAATGGAGGAAAGTTTCCACCGTATCCTTCAGCAAATCAACCTCAAAAGCATCAACCTCTACATGAGAGGGATCAACACTGGTCGAGGCAGAGACAGTTTGAACTGTACTCTGCTGCACAGAGGCAACAATGCCAACATCAAGAGAAATGGGACCTCTGAGAGCTTCGGCAGAACTATCAGCTGCAATATTTTGAGCCAAAGTAGCGGACGGAGCAGCCATGGTCGAAACCATGGATGCAGTAGTCTCTGGAATTGCTGCTTCTGTAATACCAACAACAGAAGTTGTAACCGTGCTCACTTCATCGGCGGCAACTTCCGCGACAGTGTCATCCAGCGGAGTTACCCTCGCACCCATGCACTCTAAGTCTGGGGTCGAAACCGAGTCTGACAAAGAAGGAGAAAGTCGATATAAAAAAGGGGAGTTACAGCATCAGCTGATAATAACACAATTGTTGAAAGAGAAAAGATGCAAACCTAAAGGTTGAACACCGGATTCTCCAGGTCCGTACACTTCAGGTCCAAACACTTCAGGCCTGTAAACCTCAGTTCGAACGTCTTCACTCAAGTAGACGTACTTACCATGGTCCGACAGAGGGGTTGAAGATAGAAGATCATCGCTGTTGACATCATAGTCATTTTCCCAGTCGCCCTGATTTTCTGGAGGAGGGGCTACTTTTGGAGAACCTGAGGCGCGGGTTTCCCCAATTACCTGTATTTCACCTTTCGCGGGGGTTTGATGCACGAGAGCCGCAGGATCCTCCCGTGTAGCAGAAGAAGCCTCTACTCCAGTAACAGATTGATGCACGAGAGCTACAGGATCCTCCCGTATAGCAGAGGAAGCCTCTACTCCAGTAGCAACCTGATGTAGGAGAGTTGCAGGATCCTCGTGAGTATCAGGAGTAGGATCACTGCGGAAAACGGGTCCTTGACTTCAGCGTCTCTTAAGAGAGCGCAGAGTTAAAGATGAGTCGTCTTTACCCTCCTTAGGTTCCTCCGTGAGGGTCTCGAAGACCAAATTGGATGCAGCAGCACCAGCCCCAGATGTGATGTCCTGCGAATCAACGCCCCGCGGAATGGCAGTTAAGTCACTGAGGCACCTCAGTCTCTTTCGCTTATGGAAAATCTTCTTTGGAGGAGACTGCGGTTGAGGAGAAGTTTCCTGCAAAGTTGGCAGAGGAGAAGCAATAGGAAAAGCAGGCTGAATTGATAAAGCCAGTGCATTGTTGTCCTCCTCTCCTTGTTGAGTCACTGATTCCGACTCATCAGAAGTGTTTTCTGCCCCAAAGTCTTCCATCCATGCTACTTTGGTGCTGCCAGCCTTTTTCTTCTGAGCATACCAGGCTCTGATCTCCCTCAAGCAAGTAAGATTTATATTGAAATCATGAGGAGCGGAATTAGCATCCGCGAACCACTTGCAGAAACTGAAGCTCATAATCGAATTTGGGGTCTTGAGCGGAAGATCAAATCGGGCCTGAGTTCCACCTGCGACGAAGTGAAACCAAGCTCGAGCTCCCTCAAGAACATTCCCAACAAAACTTAGCTCTCTATTTGGATTACCAACATAAAGCTGACCATACCCGAACTGTCGAGCGAAACTACTAAGGTAATAAGGCTCTATGTAGCAATGGTTCCCCAAACGAAGAACCAGATGTTCTGGACGGATGTTTATCAACTACCAGAAGCACCCCGAGGACAGAACAGTAAATTTATCGGCACCGGTAGTATCCGTGAATTCCTCTCCGTACTCGGCATTTGGGAAGTACGGAAAACATCTGAACAATTTGAAAGTTGAGAAATGACGAAGGGTCTTGCGGATCGCGGCCATGTAGCCCCCTTTCCACTGTGACCTCTCGTAGTGCTGCACTTTTGGAGCACTTAAGTCAATCTGCGAGTCTGCAGAACTCATCAAAGTAGGACAATGTAGAACCAGCCAAGCCATCAAATAAGTATAAGGAAGTTCTACATGCAAATTGGGAGTCTTAATGACCGGATCTCCTTTCTTCCTTGGCTCCTTCTTCACCTGGCAGAATTTATCAGATAATCTCCTCAGTCCGCTTTGAATACTGCAGACCATCGCGGGCAACAAGCTGAGCCGCCTATTAAGAGCTAGTAGGATGGCTGGGTATACGACCCTAATAGGTATGTTTTCCTGTGAAAGAATAACACACTTCTTCAGCCACACTATCAAATAACCCGCCAAGAAGGCAGGATCAGATAAAGGCTGGAGGGCCTGATAGTGAAAACTTTCAAAGGACGATCCAGTCTTGAAGACGTTCTCGTCAGATTCAGTGACATAAGCATCTGTCCCGAAACTAGCGATTCTTCTCTCAACTTCCTTTTCAGAAACCGGAGGAAGGCGAGTAAAGTTCGGATTACTCCTAGAAAAATTGGACAGAAAATACTGCAGCCACTTCTTTGCCTTCAAACTGCGGGTGCCGGATGTATGAGTGCAAATATAATAATGGTAGAGCAATTTCCAGTAAGTAGCGTAAGCCAAAGGATCCTGAGTTTTCAGCAGATGAAGTTATTCCCCAGTATGGACATACTCTTCATACGGGATGTCTCCCATGGGTAAGCCCGAAATTTCATACATTTCATGGAGGGCAAAACCTAACTCACCACGGGGGCTAAAGACTGTACAAGTATCAGGATTGTACAGTTCCAGTAAAGCAAAAAAATAAAATCTACTAGTAGGAATACCATGCTGAACAGCCCTGATAGCACGGTGTAGCCTCGCATAATGAAGCTGATCCCCGAAGGTTTTTGAGAAGAAATCAGTCAAGACTGCCCACTCTCCTCTTGAGGAGCAGTGAACCCATCCAGGGGGATGAAAATCCTGAACGGGAAACTCCCCTTGCGCATTGGTAAATCGGTGCAAGAAAGTCTGCGCGATTATGGAAACCTCGCCTCTAGGGAGGTCATGTTTAAGCAGTCCCGGAAGCAATCCACAAAAGTGTTTTCCACAACCACGAGGAAAAGTATCTTGAGCGTTGAAGCCCTCCAACAAGATGCTGTCTTGCGGCCTGTTTATGTGCCAGTCCATTTGTCTGGGCACGGAGAGGGATTGAAAGAATAAGAGCGGATAAGACCTTTCTATGTTTGGGAGAAACAAGTAACGACCTTCAACTTGACGGAGCCACTTGTAATCTCCATCTTCCAAACCGCTATCAGGCACGGAAATATGGTCCCCAAACAAAAAAGTGGGTTTGCGTAGCGGAGATCGATCATCTCCTTCGAAAGGTGCATTAGTCATCAGTTCTCGCAATACATAGCGAGAATGATGAGGAATTTTGCCTTCTCTCTCTTGGCTGTCTGATGTTGTACAATGTGGAAAGATATGACCAAATCTGAACTCTTTCTCTCCATCATAACCATCGGAGTTCCGAAATAATAGTCTTTAGGCTAAGGATTCAACGCATAGTCGACTGCGAAAGACATTCAGATCAAGGTAAAGAAAAAATGATAAGAAAGGGACTGCCTTTCGAAAGTTTTCTTTATTACCTCCAATCAAGGGTTCCTACCGAACCACTATTGAACTGGAGGTTACTCGAGGATCTTGACGACCACTAGCAGCAACATCAGAGGAAGAAGTTTTCTTTGGCATCTTTTGCAGATTGAGAAACCCTTCGAATCAAAAGCTATGGGAGATTGAAGACGAGAAGTCTGAGGAGCTCTAATGAAGAACTCAGATTTCAAATTTCTTGAGATAAGAGTAGCCTCTCTCGTAAAGTGGAGGTTATATAGTCGATTATTTGACGGCCGAGATCTCTAGACAGACGTGATATCTTGCTCGAATCTCGTGAGTATCTTTTCATTTGATGCGGCTTAGAGAACGTCTCAATTCTTACACCGTAGAAAACAACCGCCTTCCGGCCTTCTCGATACAAAAAAAAAAGTTTGCGACCCTAATACAGAGCCGCTTTCTTCTCAAAAAGCGAAGTTCGCGACCTTAATATAGAGCCACTTTTTTCTCAAAAAGCGAAGTTCGCAACCCTGATACAGAGCCGCTTTCTTCTCAAAAAGCGAAGTTCGCGACCGTAATACAGAGCCGCTTTCTTCTCAAAAAGCGAAGTTCGCGACCCTAATACAGAGTCGCTTTCTTCTCAAAAAGCCAGAGTTCGCGACCCTAATACAGAGTCGTTTTCTACTCCAAGATGAAGGCTCGCGCCTCTAATACAGAGACGTGTCCCTTCCGAAAACAGTTCGCGACCCTAATACAGAGTCGTTTTCTACTCAAAAATGAAGGCTCGCGCCCCTAATACAGAGACGTGTCCCTTCCGAAGACAGTTCGCGACCCTAATATAGAATCGTTTTCTACTCAAAAATGAAGGTCGCGCCCCTAATACAGAGACGTGTCCCTTCCGAAAATAGTTTGCGACCCTAATACAGAGTCGTTTTTTACTCCAAAATGAAGGCTCGCGCCCCTAATAAAAAGTCGCGCTCCTTCCGAAGCGAGAGTTCGCGACCCTAATACAGAGTCGTTTTTTACTAAAAAAATAAAGGCTCGCGCCCCTAATACACAGACGTGTTCCTTCCGAAAACAGTTCGCGGCCCTAATACAGAGTCATTTTCCACTCAAAAATGAAGGCTCGCGCCCCTAATACAGAGACATGTCCCTTCCGAAGACGGTTCGCGACCCTAATACAGAGTCGTTTTCTACTCCAAAATGAACGCTCGCGCCCCTATACAAAGTCGCGCTCCTTCCGAAGTGAGAGTTAGCGACCCTAATACAGAGTCGTTTTCTACTCCAAGATGAAGGCTCGCGCCTCTAATACAGAGACGTGTCCCTTCCGAAAATAGTTCGCGACCCTAATACAGAGTCGTTTTCTACTCCAAGATGAAGGCTTGCGGCCCTAATACAGACGTGTCCCTTCAAAGGCAAAAAAAAAAGAAGCAACAGTGGCGCTAATACAGAGTCACAGATTTCTGCAAATGCAATGGAGATTCTAATACAGAATATTATATCCAAAGTATTCCGAAACTCCTCAAGAAATCATGAGAGCTTTGGAAACTTTGGAGGGGGTTTTGTCGGCGAAAAATTCTGGAAAACTAAGCAGATCCACGAATTCAGAGACAGAAGTCTGCAACTCATCGGATCCGCGAATCTAAGAGACTGAGGTCCGCGACCCAGACGACAGAACAGGTTCGCGAATCTAAAAGTTGAGATTTGCGACACTACCTATAACTGTCGGGTAGGGGTTTAATACAAAGTCACCTGACCCGAACAGAAAAATTGCCACCTCAGATCGTGGGGCTAACTGCTAAACGAATGCAGCGGCATTATTTCGATCGTGGGAGCAACCGCCTGACGAATATGACGGCACTTCTCGAGTAGTGGGAGCTAACGGTTAAGCAAATATGGCGGGACGTTACTCTAAAATCCCTATAAAAAGCAGGGGAGCGAAAGAGAGCAGAAAAGAGAAAAGGGCGGAAAAAAAGGGACATACACGGAGACAGAGGAAGACAAGCAGACATCTTCTCCTAAGAGTGACCCCTTGTAATCAAGAGCCGAAGGCCTTTCTTTTTTTTTTTCCTTTAGCCAACTGAGAGGAATTGTACGGAGTGTCAACGGAGAGCAGGATCGTCCTCTATTACTACATAAGAACCCAGCCTTAAACAAAGAGGAAGTCTATCTTCCTCATCTTCTGTAAACGGAAAACCGTTAGATTGTAAACCTCTCATTGAAAAGATTTCGATATAAAAAGCGTTCAACTTTTATGGCGAATAAGGATGAAGGGATGCTCCTTCATCAGTGTGTGCGCGCATCCCTGTCGGGGTTAGGGATGGAGATCCTGAAGCAAAAGCAAATTATGTGTTTGTATTATATGGCTGTTATGTAATTGTATTTTTCATTATAATACTAAGTAATAAATAATAATATAATTTTTATAGGTTGCTCTTTATTTTGAAATCTTGCCAAAAAAATTGCTGCTTCTATCCCTAACCAAAACCGAAAAATTATTTTTTTTTGTTTTTTTTAATCCCACTATCAGATATGAAAACTCCTAATCCGATACCAAGCCAATATATTATATTTAGAACACTGGTAATAGTATTCATAATCTGATATATGTCAGTTAAAAAAAATTTAAATGTAGAAATTAAATATCTTGAGAAATTAATATAAAGTTAAAGCTTAAATATATTACTAAATTAAATTTTAGAAAATTGAAAAATGTTAATTTTTAATGCCGAATTAAGTAGGAAAACTTCAACATAACCTTTCCTATTTTCTAAAAGTTTAGCTTTATCAAATTTATCTTAATTCAAGTATATGTGTTGAATTCAGCTGTTTTGGTTGAGTAAACTTGATTGCAGGATGATCAAGGGGGAGCATTTTTTTCAATCTCAAGGATCATTTGTGCTTCTTCTATTCTCAAAGAGAAGCTCTGCTACAGGGAAAAGGAAGAAAAAGAAGGGCAGTAGAATTGATGAGGTCGCAGTCTTCGTCCCGATGCTCCAAATTCCGATGCCTGTCGATCTTTTTCACCTGCTCAGAGGATTAGTATCTTGAGAGCTCATTGATAGACTGTCTTTGCTTAGAAATTGGGTTGTGTCATTGAAAGAAGAAAATGGCGTATATGGTTGATGCACTTTATTATCTCTTGATTGTGTTTTTTATATTTTACTTCTGAGTTCCAAGTTGAAATTCTATAATTAGATCTTGCTGTTGTGCGTAATATTTAGAGACTCCAGCAAGCTCTCGAAGAATATCTGCCTGATCTTGGTTTTGACTGTAAAAGGTATCAGCTTTACTCTTAGGTTTCTTCTCGGCAACTGGTGAAGGAGAGGTACTTGAAGGTCTTTTCGATTCAACATAAAAGATAATGTCTTAGAAAGATAAAACTGAAATGCAACCTGTCGATTTATTTGCTCTCGTTCAAGGCTCCTCCACTGACATAAGTTTTCCCGTATTATGAAAGTTATTTTTTGTTAGCATTGCATCTTTTTCAGATTCAAAGAAAGTTGTTGATTTATTGCTCGAGGATCTGGATGCTTTGATTATTGTGCTCGTCATACTATGCTCAATTTGCCTCAGCAAGTCAGGTACTCTTCAATGCTTAAAAGATTGCATCTGCTCTATGAGCAACTCCGTGGAATATTTGTTATCATCTTGTGTCTTTTATTCTACAGCCATATTGCTATATTATAATTGGGTGTGTAATCTGAATTGTGGAGTATATAATTGTAGGAAAATTTTGCAAAACAACCTGCAAGAGGGCATGTTGGAGGCTGTTTCCATTCAAACACTGGCACAGGTAATCTCTTTCTATGCAACTTTGTTTGGACATCATTAGCATAGTTGGATAGTTTTTGTTATAAAATGTTTCCAGAATTAACCTGAGGCATTTGCAATTATGGAGCAAATGTTGCTCCTAGTTTTAGTAGGATAAGAGGAAAAATTTTGGTATTTGGATCTCTAAAGAAAAGTTGAGAAAGCTTTAAAGAACTGACTACTTTTTTAGAACCGGATGCCGAGTAGCACTCAAAACGCTTATATTAGCCGAAACTAAAATACAAATACTATGAAGGATTCATAATTTAACACTAAAACAATAGAAACTACGATTTTTATCTAATGATGTTCTGTAGCAAAAGAGGAAAGAATAAAATGCGCACAATTGTAAATGAAGGCGGTTTAATTGGTAAAAAATAATATACTCAGGTTGAAAATTATGAGTCACCTATTTACTCCAATTCTTTTTCTACCTGTTATATGTGCTTCTAGTTACATTAAATTATGTTTTACATATAGAGAAGTTAACAACAGCCGCTTTATTAATATACTGTTGATTTTTAGGCTTGATAACCAAATTTCTCCTCTCTATTGTATGGAAACGCTAATTATGTGCATTTGTTTTAAATTCAGATCATAGAAATGCAACTTGGTATGGCTCTTGAATGTGAAAAGGCTACTTTGTCTGTGAAAAAAAAAAGGTTAGCCTGCATGTACAGATGAGAATTAGAAGGTCTAAGGATTTTGACCCACTCCTTTCAAAATTTTAAATTAAAAAAATAAAAATTTTATTTTTAATTCAAAATTTTGGATAAGACTGTTGATCCTTGAACCTGTCAAATCTTATCCCTACCTGCTGGTAGGGGAGATTTAGTATTTTGAGTCTTTGATTTGTTTTTTGGCATTTTTAATCAAGCATTATTATTTTAAAACTGTACTTTAGGAAATTTAAGTTCTAGCTCACAAGCTGGAATAGATGATCTATTACGTATCTTGTAGATGCTTACATTTTAGTGCTACAACTGTGTAATTATCTCTTGTTGGAAAATTTACTCCTACCATGTAAAATTATCTTTTTTTTATTCCCCAAAACTTTGTAGAAATATTTAATTGAGTATTGACCTTAATTTGTGACGTACTTCTAAAGTCTTGGTGTACTTGGGATCTTGTTTCAACATCTTATATGACTAGTAACTGTTGCATATTTTTGTTCTATTACAACGTGAATTTCAATTTGGTATTCGAATCTATCCTTGCCCATTATTGTGCTTTTGTTTAAGATCATCACTCATCTAGTTAGAATCAACTAGGCTCGATCTTTAAAAACAATCTAACTGTTTTTTTAAGATTGAATTGGATCAGTTATCACCATCGCAAGACGCCTAAAAGCATCATTGCTAGGGAAAATCTTATGAAATGCAAGTTATTTTAATTTAAACTATTATTATTTAAATTTAGGTCTGATATTTTGGATAGATTTTTTTTTTTTTATAATTATACAAGTTTTCTTCTATGATAGGTAGATTATGGTATGAAATTTAATATTTTAATTTTGATTTTTTTGTAAGTTATCATAACATTCCAATAAAATTGTGGTTGTAGCAAAAAAATTAATTAAATAAATGAAAATTACCATTTGAATGCTCATTTATAATGGTAATTATTTATCTATTTAATTAAATTTTTTATTTAATTTTTTTTAATTTTTAAATTTATTATGATAATTCTCAATATTTTATTTCTGTAGGTGGGACAAGATAATGATAATCATATTATAGAAATAGAAAATAATGTTCAAGACATGGAAAGAGATTATGCGTGAAAATCTAATTTATTTTCTATAGTGAAATTAGTTTTTAATTTTGTTGAGTAATTATAAAAATATTATTATTATTATTATTATTTTGGGGGGTGGGGGGGGTGGGGCTGAGATTTAAGTACAATAATTTATACTTATTTAGATTTTCATGGATAATTGAATATGTATAACTTGATTGTGTAATCAAAACTTGTTTTTTGTTATATTTTTATTTTTATAATTTATTTTATTATCATTGAATATTATAAAATACAAGTGATTATACAAAAAATATTATAATATAGATAATAAATAAAATTTTAAGCCAATGATTATATAATTGTTGCAATATATCTATTAATGGTTGCTCATTATAACCTTAGCCATATGTTTAGTAACAGTTGCTAATTACTGTTGCAATCGGTTGAGCAATAGTTATGTATAACAGTTGCAATTTATACAACCATTGTAATATGTTGAGCAATGGTTTCGTGTAACCATTACAATAACTTTGAAAGATTTCTTTTAGTACTGTAATATATAAGTTTACAATGGTTATATATAATTATTGCAATAGGTAGTGCAAACTATTACGAATAACCGTTACAATATAGTTTTGCATCAGTTTCTTGTAATTGTTACAATAAGATATTATAACAATAATATATAACTAGTGAAAGTTGTTGCAACCACAATAGTTATAATAACCATTACAAGAGCTTCTCAAAATCTGAGACATTTACAAAAAGATTAGCAACAATTTTCTTATATGAGCCAACAATCGTCAACCGTCACAAATAACTCTAGTTTCTAGCAATATTCCTTTTAATATATTAGCCAAAGATTTATCAATATAATAATTCCTTTTTAGAATAAGTAATTATTGAAAATATATAAATTATATGTTGATCATAATTTTATTTAGGAATGATGTTTTGCAAATAATATATTAGTCTCTCATTTTTTATATTTTAATTCAATTTTATTGTGGGTTTATTTTTTAATGTAGAATAACCATTTTGTGTTTATTAGGTTAATTACATAAACTAACCATGTACTATGTGTCACTAATATCCCCGACCACCGTTAAAGATATTAATACATCAAAATTTATTGTTTTTATTGCACTTAAATCTCTTGTACGGTAGTCTCCTTACAAAAAGAAATTTATATGAATTATTAGTGATACATTCTCAATTCTCAATGTATGGATAGTTATTGCAATTAATTCTATTTTTAGTAAAATACAAATTAAATTATATTTTCCACTAAATAAAAAAGATTGATTTGTCATAATCCCTATAAACAACCAAGAAATCTTAAACAGCCATCAATTAATATTTGACGGGAAAAAACGTTTACGAGTTTCAAGCAGTAAGGAGAGGGGACAAGTCCTTGTAAAACTATGACGATTTGATTTACGGGAAATTCACCCCACTTGACTTAGTGAGCACCATTTTCCCCTATGTTCTAAATCACTTTACTATAGGATGTGGGGGAATTTCTAGATGGGCACAGTTTTTGTTCCTAGTGCGCCCACTTTTCCTAGTAAGCACACATTCTTTTTTTAAAAAAAGGGTTTTTCATAGTGAGCACACCAATATTTTCAAACTATCATCCCATCTCTTCTCCCTCTCTCCTCCCACCCCACCCTCTCCCTCGTCTCCTGCTCATGGCCCGTCTCCTTCCCCAACCTCCCCTTCTCCTCTTCTTTTCAACCTCCGCTCCTATCTCCACCTCCCCCCCTCTCCCGCCCTAATCCTCTCCATCCCTCCCCCCCTCTCCCTCATGTTCCTCCTCCACCCCTCCTACCCCCTCTTCTCCCTTCCCCTCCCAATCCTCGGCGCCGCTTCCTGTCCCCTCGGTCCCTCTCTCTATTTTCTCGGCGGATTTCACTCTGGTCTCCTCTTCCGCTCCGTCACAAGGGCGGGTTGAAAGGAAGAGAGGAGTTAGTAGTTTTTTGATAAAAACGTAAAAATAAAATCCTAATTTTTTGTGTTAATTTTAGCATTTTGATTTAGGAAAAATTTTGAAAATGAGTATTGAATATGAGTGTTAAAAATGAGTGTTGATGAGAGTAAATTTTCTGACTCCTTGATTTGGCCTAACCAGTCAGGATCAGGTCCAACCATCCGGAATTCTCTGGTCCTTTGATCTGGGCTAGCCAGTCCGGATCAGGCCCATCCATTCGGGCTCACAGTCCCGGATGGCTGGGAGAATGAAGGAGGAGGTGAAGGAGGGACAGTTTTAACCGAGAATTTTGATGGCAAAATGGTAAATAAAGAGAAGGTTTTAAGTGTACTCACAAGGAGAAAAGTTGTGCCCATCTAGAAATTCCCAGGGTGTGGTGCTCGCCAAGTAAACTGTGGTGCGCATTTAGAATTTCCCTTGATTTACAGTCTCCTCGAAAGGACAGAAAAGCAACAATTGCTTTCGTACCATATAAGATATAATTTAAGACGTAATAATGAGCCACTAAATTGTATCGATATCATATGAAATATTATTTAAGACTTAAAAATTTTCATTGGTTTTGCGGGTGATCACACAGACAAATATTTATTATACAGCCCCTAAAAAAGGACATTTGTTAGATCCAACACTATGTAGAAATTCTCTAACTTGTTATACTGTGTACGCTGTACACAAATAAATGCGTAAATGGGCTTTTTTTTTTTTTTTTCCCCTAATCTTTCGTAAAAACTAATAAATTTTTTTGGCATAAACAACAGGTATATAGCAACTAATAATTTGGCCGATACTACCAGCGAGATCACGTATTTTGACCATCGTTGCATGCAACCCATGCACGTCCACCAACAACGTCCGCAACCAAGTGTTCATCGCGAACGAGGTAGCTCCCCTCCAAAAGATCAAAACTTATCCATAATCTTCAAGTTCTCACATAGTTATAAGTTTTCAGTACTTCGCATAATAAGAAATCAAGAAGGGAAAAAACAAGAGGTTAATTTTAGGGAGATTTTCTAATGGTGATAGTCAACAGTTTGTTATTTTCACCTCTATCTAAATTGAAGTACATATTTTTTATAAAAACTCTAAAATAATTTCTTCTTCCTCACTTAAACACTCATCATAAATCAAGGGTGAAAGGAGTATTTTGAGATTTTTATAAAGATATGCAATTTTGATATGAATAGGAATGAGAATAACAAGTTGTTAATGTTATAAGTTTAGGAACTAACTGAAGTTTTGATGTAAAGGGTAATAAATTATGCAGGAGTCTTATTAAAATTAACCCTAAAAAAGAAATAAAAGCAATTTAGTCCCCCAAATCTGTTTTAAAAATAAATTTTCATAACGAGTCTTTTTACATATCTGTCCCTTACATCTTTAAAATTTAGAATTTAGTCTTCCAAATATTCATATTTATAATTTAGTCCTCCAAATCCTTTAAGTTATCATAATTTAGTTTCCAGTCATATTTTTGGCCCGAAGTTTCCGTTATACTCTCGAGTTATTTTACTTTAATCATCTCTTTCCTCTTCCTCCTCTCTTCCTCTTCTTATTTGGTTTCCCTCTTCATTCTTCTCTTCTCTCTCTCTTTCCTTCCAATTAATCTCTAAAGTGAAGTAATTCAGGAGAACTCAATAAGAAGATGGAAGAGAGGGAAAGAGGGGAGGAGAATGGAGAGGGGAAACCAATAAAAAGAGGAAGAGTGAATGGAGGAATAAAGTGAAGTAACTGATGGGTATAACGGAAAATTCAGGTCAAAAATATGAGTGGGGGCCTAAATTATGGTAATTTAAAGAATTTTGAAAACTAAATTATAAATATGAAGATTTGGGGAGACTAAATTCTAATTTTTAAAGATGCAAGCGACAGATATGTAAACCCCCCGCCCAAAATAAAAGGCGACAGAGAAAATGACTCGCCAACAGCCGGCCGTATACGTGGGCTCGCTCTGGGCCGCGACGCCGATGTCGGCCGAAGCAAAAGCCGCAGTCAAACTGTTGCTTGTTCACCTTCTTCATTCAAACCTTTGGGAGACAGCGGGTAGTGACTCCCTTTTCGAATCTCGACCAGCCTCCAACCTTTTTATTCTCGCGAGACATATCGATCCATCGATACCTTTCAGTCCGATTGGTGTATGACTTTCTGCTGGATCAGCACTCGCCGACCTCTCGACAACCCCTCACGTTCCTGTTCTCAAAAGGCAACTTGCAGAACTTTAGTCCTTGCCAACACCTACCCAGCCTTGTGCTCGCGCACTCGTGCAATTTTGTTACGTCCACAATCAAACACGTCGTCTACTCGTATCGACCAGCAAAATCTATGGACGGACCATTCCAACAACTGATCGAATACATCGAACTTTGGAATTCAAAGTTTAAAATGACAAAATTAAGCCACATCCCTTATCTCAGCATGGGCAGCCTCCCCATTATTTTTCAAAAAAAAATAATAATATTTATTGTATATAATTTTTATGAGTCTGTGCCCTCAAATGTTAAGTCACTTTCGTATCTCAAGAATCAAAATCTCAATAATCAAAACCAAAGATCATTATTGATCCTATGATATTGCATTTTTTTTTTTTTTTTTTAACTTCCTCTTTGCAAACTCTTTTCATTAACTAGTTAGCTAGACTTAAGTTTTAATCAAATTACTTCATATTGCCATAATATTAATAAAAATGTTGGAATTAGGAGCTCCGCCCCTGAACCTCAAATAGAGATATTTCACTCTATACACCGGACGAGCTGTCAACAGCTCGACTTCCGAGTAACTCTGTCCATCTGGTTTGTTCGGGTTTGCACGCACGTGCATGATATTTTGAGCTGAAAGCAACATCAGTTTTGTTTATAGCATTTTGGGGTTACTAGGTAGATTAATGTTGGCATTTCCTCTTAGTTGGGTGTCAATGGAAACATTATTGATGTTGTAGTGAGAAAATTTTGACATTGGCGGAGCTTAATTTCGCTTGGCTCATGATTTCGACTGTGGCTCGTCAGCATGCAGACTAAGGCTAGCTGGCACAGAAAACAACCTCATTGAGTGGAGCTGATTCGTTTTTTCCCCCCTCTCCTTTTTGTAGATTTGTCAACATCATGAGGATCGGCCCGATGTGGATTGGGTCCCGTGTAGGCCGACTGCAAGGCCACCAATATCTCCTCACCAAGGAAAAGGTGGCCGGGCCGAATTTGTACAGTTACCATTATAATGCACGTGTGCATAGTATTTAGACCAACAGGGCAAGTGAATGCATCAAATTTTAAAGCTAAGATTTGGAATTTTCCTTTTCATGGCCTCTTCAACAAGAGGACATGGGGGATCGATCAGGAAAGAAAGAATAATTAAGATTTAAATTCAAATTTTGTTGAGTCGAAGTTATATATTAAGTATCAAAATATAAAAATCAGAAGTACAAATATGATCTATGACTACTAAATAATATCATGTTGATTTTAAAATGCTGAACCTATGAAAAATGACTTTAAAATATTTTTATCTCGCTGTGCTATATTAAATCTGTTATTTCCTAAGATCATCTTTCATAGTTAAATAATTTTAATCTTCTGAGCTTTTTTTTTATATATATATTTTGAGCTATTTAATGATAGATCATATATAATTGACTACTTGACTTTAAAATTTTGATGCTCCAATATATAATGAATTTTGTTTATGAATAATATGTCACATATAATTAATGGAATAAAATTTTATTTTCAATTGTACACTTTTAGATCTTGGTTGATATTATTCAAAATCAAGTTCCAAACATTTTCCAAAGCCTCCATATACTTCCTGGCAGATTACAATTATTCCAAGTATTTTCCAATTTCATATATGTAGTTCCAAAATGATGCATGAAATCATTACGAAAATATTTTCTAGAATTTTTAATTTCAAATCTTTTTATAATTTTAAATCTCTAGGTGATCAAGTGACTACATATACCCTGACCTTGAGAATGAGAGTAATCTCACTGGTAACTCTGCGGTTTCTAACTGTTAAATGTTTAAGGGATATCTTCTAGAAATTTAGAGTGATCAAACACAAATTAAAGAGTATGCATTATATTTTCTAAGAGAAGTCATGGCGACCACAAGGGGAGGTAGCGACCACAAGGGGAGGTATGATGTTTTGCATTCATATTGCATTTAACCATCCAAATACACTGAAGCAAGTAAAAAAAAATAAAAAATAAAAAAATAAAGTTCCATTCTATAAAAATAATCTTCTAAGTTATTCTAGTATTAAACTTTGAATGAGTTAGAGGACTAACTCCTTCAAAAAAATTATCAAAAATTTCACTCCTTCAAAAATCTACCAACTTGCTTTGCTTTTATTTTCTTCTAAGTAAATATCAAGTATTTTTCTACTACAATATTTCCTGGATTAAAAGCATATAAGACTTCGTTATATCCAGTCTTACACCCTCACAACTACAACTACTCGATGCTCCAATTATTAAGGATAGACTCCTTATGATGTCTATCTAGAGTAGTTAACGGTGCTAATTATTATGAACCGTTAGAGGATCTATGAGGTATTGATGAAGCATATCATATGGACTACTGAAATGTTTATTTCTTTTGGTAGACAAACTCATTGATGCTCTAATAGTTGGATTTGAGAATTAAACTTGACCATGGGATATAAGCTATAAAGTGTGCTCCCCATTTATCAGTGTTCTGCACAGGTAGAATTATTTGGGTGCGGGTGAGAACTTTATGACCTCAACGACGAGCAGGAGACATCCATATAATTTTTGTATAATGAGCAGGCTGCAACTTGTTAATAAATACGCTACATCCTTAAATAGGTTTGCAGAGCTTTGATAATGGGTAGGGTCACCGAGATAATCTCTATAGCACTATGAATCCACACTTGAGAGCTAGCTGAAATCTACAAGAAGGAATATTTATAAATTACTTGACAGATTTCTCCTGGAATTTTTATAATGTGATCTTCACAAGATTTCAGGTATATTTACAGGTTGTGCACGAGGTGGATCGAGCTTTGAAATTACAATTAACCTTCTTAAAAATGAATGCACCAGAGATATTATATAAGTTCTTTGTTTTGAGCAAATAACACATTAAAATTGCTACTTGTTTTGCCGCTGCACGATTGCAGTTAATCGATGAAAGTGAATTAGCTACTAAAATATGACAGACTTCGAATAATGGTAAAATGATATATAGACTGAGCTATGGGAGGTCTCAAAATCTATATGGTCTTTGAATTATCAAGAAGTAACGGCTAGTATGTATAATCTAGACCTTTCTTCTTGTTCTTACTTATTTTTTCCGCGCTTTGAGAACTAGGAGAGAATCAATGGTCTGCAGTGAGAAAAAAAAATTTAAAAAAAAATCTCAAAGGAAACCTAGAAACGAAAAAGGAACAAACACACAGACAAACGGATATATATATATATATATATATATATATATATATATATATATATATATATATATATATATATATATATATATATATATATATATATATATATATACATGAATTATAATGATGATTATGAACAATATATATCAATAACAAAAATAAGAAGAAGCATAAATATAAAGATATGATTACAATATTCTGGACACTTATTTATTCCAAATTCCCAATTTATCAATCACTAGGGTTTTTCCAGGAGATTATAATAATATAAGAACAATGAACGTCTAGTGAATATTATACAACATAAAATATGGATACATTTATATGTACCAGTTTAATTTCTTGAACATATATATAGAACAATTCCTTATAATAGTCATGACCATCACAGCTAGCATAGAAAGCTGAATTAAGATATAAAATATAAATATATTGGAAAGAAATTAAGTAGTTAAATTTTCAGTTTCAGTCTGGTTCTTGCTTTCCATTTAATAAATACTGAACCCTTAGTTGTCTCCATGTAGCCTACAGTAGAGTAGAAACTCTCGACATAATGACTCTTTAAGTACAATACCAATTCTCGAAGAAGATCATAAGCTTGTACTGATCATGTGAAGCTTACAATATATTTATCAACCCTCGCATTTCTACTTGTGATGAGTTAAATTCTCCGCAGTAGAGGATGAAGATAATTTGATCTGAGACACTAAAAAACCCCGTAGCAAAAACAAGCACAAAAAAGCTTCAAGGCTAATTAATGGCAAGCTAACAAAAAAAGGCAAACTCTCTCTCAATCTCCCTTTTTCTTATTCCATTAATAATCCCATTTAGTTGTTCTTACTTACTGATCATATATAGCTCCACAAGCTCTCCCCCTCTGATGCATCTGGCGAGTCATCGGACCCGTTAGGGCTCAGCCTGGGGGGGCTCATCAGCATCCCTTCCGCCATGTCCGCTAGCAAATTTGGCATATCGAATATCTCCTCCTCGTCTATAAACTTCCTATCTGCCTCTCTTGATGATGACCCCGATGCATCTTGTTGAACACGCTGCTGGTCGCTACCTCCCACTTTAGGCATCAATTCAGCCGCTGCTGCGGCTGCAGCGGCACGAATATCCGACGGAGATGCGGACGCGGGCACGGGACGGGACGCCACGGTGTCGGGGAAGTTGAGCACGGCATCGGAGCCTCTGAGCGCGAGTGCGGCGACGTCGTACGCGACCGCAGCCATTTCTGGGGTAGGGAAGGTGCCGAGCCAGATTCTGTTGGCCTTCCTGGGCTCTCGGATCTCCGATACCCATTTCCCGCTGCGGCAGCGGATGCCTCTGTAGCTCTGGTGCTTTCCGGTGATCCCCATTCGACGAGTGGCGGCAGGAGAAGGAGGGGGCTCGGGCTGAGGCTCATTGCTGCTGCTGGTGGCAATATGAGGAGAATGAGAGTACTGTTCAGGTGAGCAGCAGCTGGGGACGCCGATAGGCACATGTGTGCTGCTGCTGCTGCTGCGGCTGCGCTGCACGTGCGAAGGGCGCAGGTGGTCCCCGTGATCGGCCATATATATATGCTGTTGTTGTTGTTGTTGGTGGTGGTGGTGAGAAAGAGATAAGGATTGATGATGCAAGAAATTAGAAAAGCATAGATAAAGACGGTGATGATGATGATTTTGTTGACCAAGGAATGTGAATTCTATTTCTTGCTAAGTTAAGTTTGTTGGAATGGGGAGATGAGAAGAGCGTTAGAGCCCGAGCTAGTATTTAAGAGAGCGCGGGAAGCGTGGGGGTTGCGATGGAGTCGATCAGTAATTTGGAGTTTGGATTGGATGGATAGCTAGAGATTAGCTGGTTCCTTATATGCAACCACAAGTCACTAGCTCGTTGGTTGGTTCGTTTATTCACTTCACTCACCATCATCTTTTTTAATTTCTTTACTGGAAGGAGTCAGGATATGTAAAGTTACTCGGTTTGAGGTGGGCCAGGCAAGGGAAGTAAGTAGGGGCTTCTCAGTGTGAATTTTTTAATGCGATGGCGATGGCCCGTTCGAGCGAAGGAGAATAGAAAGGAGCCGATTAATTTTGGTGTAGAGTGGGGTTATCGAATCTTTTTCCAAGTCCTCTTGAGGCTCAGCCCTAGCTAGCTAGCCGCTACATGTCTCATGTAGGCAGTTGTTTTTCGGGGAAAACCGGACAACTTTACTTTAAAACACGCCGCCCTGTTTTTGTTCAGATGGGATCGAGACAGCAAAAGTCTTTTTCTATGTCGATGGCAAGGCATTTTAAGTTTTTTGCGCGTAACTTGAATTGTCAAAGATAATTTTTGAGTCACTCTTCACGGTTATTTATAAATCCCAAATTGTTGAGCAAGTTTCCTTATAAATAGGAATATAATTTTCTTATAATTTTAATGAGATATTTGAAAAAAAAATTTAATTAGATTTGCTCCTAGATTCGTTGTATCTGGTACTGTTCTTACATCCAAAAATCAATTAAATTCATATTAGAATTTACAGAATTATCAAATTCAAATAGAAATTAATTCGAATCTTACACCTAAAAATTAATTTGATTCATATTAAAATTTGAATCTAATTAGAATTTGTAAAGATTGCAAAATAGACCGGACCAGGAGCTAAAATATATTGCGCGCGACGGAAGCGGGGATCACTGTGCGCGAGGTGGGTGGCGCTGCGCGAGACGGGTGGCCAACCCGCCAGCGAGGCTGGCCTGGCCAGCGTCGCCCCTAACCATTTGAATTAAATTTGCAAAACGAACACCCAACTTCAATATTCTTAATCAATATAATATTAGGTGCCATAACAACCACTTAAAAGCGATGCACCTTGCACAATCAAGACCGTAATTAATCTCAAGAAGGCAACACATGGCAACTTGAATTACTAAAATTTGTAAAAGCATTAATTCTTATTTTCATTCAAACTTTGCAAAATGGTAAGCCTCGCCAGCCTTGCGAGGCTGCCTTGTTCGTTTGTTTTTTTCTTCTGAGCGCGAGGCTCATGATTTTTTTTCCCCTCCGCAAGGCTCCTTCTTTCTCTTCTTCTGAGAGCGCGAGGCTCATTTTATTTTTTTTTTCTTTTTGTTTTTGTTTTCTCGGTTTTCTTTTTTTGGTTTTGGCCTCGCATCAGCGAGACTTCCTCTTATGATTATTTTTTTAAATTTAATTATTTACTTATTTATTTATTTGTTTTTACCCTCCTACAAACATTAAGCTACAATATTGAGTGTGGCTAGCTTCTTGCAAGCTGAACTAACACTGGCTCGTAAAGTTCTTCTTTTTTTTTTTTGTAGTACATATTCTCATATTAGCCACAGAAACTCACAAAATGAATATATTTTTTTTATTTTAACACGAAGGCCTATATTTGTTTTCGTTCCTCTTTTAAGTTGAATCAAAGGTGGTTCGTATTCTGACCTCATTTATATTTGTCAGGAAGTCTTTCCACTATCTGCCTAAGCTGAATATTGTTGAGTTCCACTGGTTGAATATATATATATATATATATATATATATATATATATATATATATATATATATATATATATAAGAGAAAAATGGAAATGAGCTAATAGCTCACGCAAGTTACCCGAGCTGCAGATCATTTCCACTATTTTCAATAATATTTTTTTTTATAAAAATCTTTTGTATTATGATCTCGAACCCCTAGGGTTCACTCATATCCAATTTCTTGAGTGTTAGTTTTGATTTAGACCTCCATCAAGTTAACACAAAATTAACGATTTTCAATGAATACAACATTTTATATGCACTTGACAAAAGCGTAAATGAATTTCAAAATTTATGAAAATTTAATCTGAAAGAAGTTAGGGAGACAGAGATAACAATTGTAAAAAAATATTGAAGAAAGATCATACGATCGTTATAGTTTAGCCGCTAACTCACGTAACTTTTCTTGAGCTGGCGGCTCACCTACAGTAATCCATATATATATATATATATATATATATATATATATATATATATATATATATATATAAGAGAGAGAGAAGGGGGGGAGGGGGTATTACTGTAAGTGAGCCGTCAACTCAGGAAAAATTATATGAGCTAGCGGCTAAAATACAGTAATCCAATAATTATTTTTTTCAATTTTTTTAACGATTATGATCTCTACCTTTTTAATCTTAATATAATTAAATTTCATGAATTTTTGAGTTCATTTAAACTTTCATCAAATTGATACAAAATATTTATTTATTAAAAACAGACCAAATCAAAACTAAAACATAAGAAATTGGGTATAAGTAAACCCTAGGGAGTCAAGATCATAATTCGAAAGAATTTTTTTTAAAAAAATTATAAGAGATAGTGGAAATGAACTGCAACTCAGATAAGTTACATGAACTATCAGCTTATTTCTATTTTTCTAATATATATATATATATGGATAAAGTGTATCTAAGGTGACGTCATATGGAATTGTCTATGGAAGTATCCTAAATCTCAATATATATAATATTTGTGTAAGACCCAAATTGTTAATTGTAGTCTCCACATTACAAAATAATGATATACAAAAAATTATCATTTTAGGTATATTTTGACCGTATTTTGAATATGTACAAAATGAACAGTTCAATCGAATAAATTAAAGCCTCTTGATCGATAATAATGAAGTGTCTAAATCGCATAATTTTGTATATATCATCTATTTTGAACATATAAATTATAATCAACGGTTCAGATCATTTATACGCACCATTTATATTGAGATATAGAACACTTGTTAGGAAGAAGAAGAAAAAAACTCTTCTAAGTGGGCTTATATGCTTATGAGATATGTCATGGACAATAAATACTTGTACTCTCAATTGAAGGGGCTTATGGACAAATTGTGGAAACCAATGTGCAATAGAAATAGAAAATATCTCCAACAAAAACAACTTCTGTTTATTTTTTTTATTAAATTCTGGACAAAGGAGGAATATGATGATTTCTTACAGAGAGAACTATAGTTAATTGATGGAAATATGATAATTCTGAAATAATAGATGGAATCTAATTTCGAAAGTGATTTAGTCTCCTCATAGATAAAGAATAACCAATTGCGTATATGGATTCATTTGTTTTTAATTTACTGTTGGGAATTTAGTTAATTCTCATTAGATTGGTAACTATAGATTTGTTATATTTCCAAAATACTTATCTTAGAAATATTCATAAAATTAGTAACTGCAGATTTGTTATATTTCCAAATCACTCATCTTGAAAATATTTACAACATTATTAACTGTCCTCATATATCTATAAAAGTGAGATGGATTTAAAAGTGAAGATGATTCAAAAAATAAGTCATCATCTAGTGAGTCTTCATAGAGAAAGTATTATTCAAGAGTGTTGTTCTCTTGAGAAATACGTTATAGTAAATTCTAGAGAGAGTTTTATAATTCTACCTTATTATAGTAAAAATTATTTGGAGTTCGCCCTGTGGTTTTTTCCCCTTAACATTCAAATGGTTTTTCAAGTAAAATTTGTGCCTCTTTTTTCTTTTCTTCTCATTCTTATGTTATTATTTTCTCTTTATCTCTCACTCAATACATTGCAGAAATTAGAGTGTTATTCACAACATTTACATCTTAAACTCTAATATTATGAAGCTTATTGTAGTAATTATACTCTTTATAGATAAAACAACAACAATCAATGTAAAACTCTCTCTTCTAAGATGTTATATCAAACTAAGCGCCACCATAAAGAAAATAATATTCCCTTTAAGATTGAAGTTGAACAGTCCCTTAAGATTGCAGTGGAGTTTAAATATGTGCCACCTTTTTATAAGAAATTTAAAAGTTTCGGCACTCTTACGTGATCTGTTCAACTGTATAGTAAAAATAAGGAAGAAGATTAGACGTAACTTTTAAAATAATAAAGTGGAAATATCATATTTCATATATTTTTAGTGTTTATTTTTTACTTTTTGGAAAAGAAAAGAAATTGAAGAGAAATAAAATATTTTTTTTTGGAAAAAAGAAAAAGAGAGAACGATACAAAATAATAAAATATTATTACTTTTTTACTCCCAACTCTATTTCTACTCAAAATCAATATGAAGTAAAGTTGAGAAATGAAGATGTCAAATAGAATCCATCTCACTATTATTGAAGTAATTTCCACTTTACTTCTTATCCAAACAAATACATGAAATAGTAGAAATGACTTTATTTCAACTACTGTCTTCTTACTTCCATGCAAACGAACACACTCTAAATCCAAACTAATGAAACACATGAAATAATAGAAGTAAATTTATTTCCACTATTTCCTTTCTTCTTCTATGCAAACAAACACATCCTAAATCCAAATTAATGAAGAAGAGCATGTGATGCTATAAAAAAATAATAAAATAAAAATGACCATGTCGGATGAAGCTACTAAAACTAGCGATACTAAGGGTGTGTTTAGGTATTTAGAAGTAGTGGAAGTAAGGAAGTAAATTAGAAGTTACTTCTAAAAATAAAGAATTAAAAGTATTACACTTCTAATACTTCTAGTATTTGTTTATTACTTTTTAGAAGAAGAAGTAATGCAAAATGAATAAAATAATTATTTCTTGGAAGAAAGAAAAGAATGGTAAAATACAAAATAATAAAGTATTAATATTTTTTACTTCTAATTCTCTTCCACCCAAAATACATGTGAAATAGATTTGAAAAGTTTGGTTGTCACATATGATGCACATCATCATTGTACAAGTAACTTTCATTTTACTTCTAAACCAAACAAACACATGAAGGAAAAGAAGTGACTTTAGTTCCACTATTTTCTCTATAATTCCATGCAAACAAACACACCCTAAGAGAGAAAAGAAAGATTTTAGTGCACAGGAAACAAGAAAATTCAAGATTTGAAGATCAGTAAACAAAGAAAATAATATACAAGTAGATTTCTAAACCTAAAAAAGGAGTTTTTAAATAACTAAGAATTTGTTAGGGCTATTTTTGTACCGCCAGGCTGTCCACTCTTAATTCTAGCTATTCTTACATTGTCCAGTGTACTGTAATTTAAAAAAAAAAAAAAAAAACTTTTTTAAGATTATCCCTAATATTTGCAGTTGAAAATGAAGATGATAAACCGAAACAGAGGAGCAAAAGTTAATGAAGGAAGGAAACAACAAATCTGTTTTAGTTGTAGACAATATACAAAATCAAAGAAAAATTCTTTGATAATTAGCTTTTAGGAAAGGACTGCACTAAAATTGAAATACAAGCCATCTCCTCGACCATTTAAAGCAAGATATTTTGGGATTGCTTGTACTTAATTATTAGGTTTTGATGTTTTAGTTTTTCTTTAATTCGTAAGGATTTTTATAAATTATTATATTTATCATTTTAGGGTATTTCTATATAACCAACTTATGAAGTTATCATTAGATTGCTTTTTTGGTGCTATTTTTTTGGTGGCATGAAATTACTTTGCTTAAAAAAAAAACTTTTTCTTGCACAGTAAAAACCAAGACTATTTGGGCCTTTATAGAGAACCTTGTTCGAGACTCGAATAAAAGTCTGGGGCTTTTAATATGCCTAAAGCAGAAGAAACCCCACGAAGTATCAAAAGTTTTCTAGAAAACCTGTAAAAATATTTTTTTATGTTAACTTCATGGTGTTTCAAATTTCATAAAAAACCCCAATTGGCATAACAAATAAGTTAATAGATCGATTTAGAAAAGCAGTAAATACCTCATCTCCGACGATTTCGAATATAAACTTTTTGAGTAAAATATACTAAATCAAAAAGTGAGTATGTTAAAAGTTCGAAGAGTATTTGCTACATTTTAAAATCGACCCATTAATCTATCCATAATGTTATTTGGGGGTTTTATAAAATTTGAAACTCCGTAGAAATTTACATGATATAAGATAGTTTATGGAAATTTCATAAAAACTTTGATAGTTCGTGGGAGGAAGTTTCTAAAGGAGCACACCTTTTTTTCCTAGTGAACCAATTTTTCCTAGTGAACACTCTCTCTTTTGAAAAGAGAGTACTTTTCCTAGTGAGCACACAATTAATCTTAAAAAACTCTTCACTGGCTCTTCTGACCCACAATCCCATCCATGTTTTCTCACCCATGAGCACACAGCTCCCTCACACCCGTGAGCATACATCTCCCTCACACCCGTGAGCACACATCTCCCTTGCACCTCTCACCAACAATCCCATCCATGTTTTCTCACCCGTAAGCACACATCTCCCTCAGACTCGTGAGCACACATCTCTCTTACACCTCTCCATCTTCCTATTTCTCTCTGCTCCGCCTTCGACCGCCACTTACTGTCTGTTGTCGACCACCGCTAATCCCTCACTTTTTTTTTTTCCTTTTCACAGCTCTTGTAGAGCAAAAATAGAGAGGGAAAAGAGATGTTGAAGACGAGGGCAATTCTGTTCAAAAATAAAAACAACAAATTTGTAATAATAAGTATGCTAAGTAAGAAAAATGTGTGATCCATTGGAAATTTCCTTTGTGGGAGTTTCTTACGCCTTACCCTTTTAATATTGGCTGGATGCTAGCTTGAGGCTCTGCCAGCCGGTGCTAACCCAAACTCCTTTTAATGGGAGTTTCCAAAGTAGCACGGCATTCTTTCTGGTGAGCCCACTTACTCAAGAACGGACCAAAAATACACCTGCCTGGTGGGCTCACAAGTTAAAGTCGTGTGCTCCTTTCGAAACTTCCCCTCTTTCCGGGCTTAGGATTTTTCATTAGAGCACAAAACAAAAACCAGCCGCGGATAACACATGACAGCTCGAATCGCTCCAGGAGTGAGAGCGAAACTTGTCTGGAAGGTTGGGCGGGCAGCACTCCACCGAGAGGAACCAGGGCGCCACCACCTATGTCGGCGATTTCGACCCCCCAGGTACTCCTCCCTCCCTTTCTCCCTCTCTGCCTCCCCCCTCCCCTCCCAACCTAAATTTTAGTTTCTTGCAGCGATTCCATTTCTAGGGTTTCCGCAACTAGGGTTTTAGTTGCTACACTGCTGCGGAGATTTCTCGATGCAATGGGGGTTCACGATAGCAAGAATTGACGGCTCTGAGGTTGAAAAATCTACTCATGATTTCCTAAATTTTAGTGGAAGAGAAAGAGAACTATTTTAGAATTTTATTAAAAATTTTATTGGTCTGTTAAACTATCGACCACATCCTAAACGAGGAAATGGCTATGTTTGGTTTGAAAGAAAAGAAAAGAAATGGAAGGAGAGAGAAAATCAAATGAAAAGGAAAAAGGAAATAAAATAATTTCCTTATATTAATATGGATTTTTCTATCTATGGTCTTACTTCTTGAATATTAATATGGTGAATATCGTTCCTCTTCTCATCATGAACATTGGGAAGATCAGCTGTTCCTTATCTCAATAGGCTTGTTAGAGGATCGTCATCAAGTCCTCATCTCTTTATATTAGTTACAGGAACTGTTTTGGTATGCCGGCGTTGCAATGTAGGTGGCCTATATTTTGTGATAATGTCATGTTAGTTGATAATATTAAAGTCTCTTCTGATACACCAAAACTTCACAGTTATGTTGATGATTGGGTATTATTGTTTTATATTCTAAGTTTCTAACGTGTTTCTATAGGTCGAGCACCCTTTTCGAGCACCCTTTTTGGACCGAAATCTAGGCTTTACACAATGATATTCCATTTTTTAAGAATTTAATATTGAATTTGCGTTCGATGGGATTTCAACTTGGGTTGCTATGATATTATATCAAAATCCCTTCCAGTATATCAAAACTCTAAAGTTGTGGCAAGTATTGAGGGTTATTGTTTTTATATTCTAATATATCAGCCTATGTAGGAGGGATGATTTTCTAATGCCTTGGAATCTAAAGAATTTAGAATTAAAATAATGTAAACGGAACATATAGATTCTAACTGAGATAGTTGTACAATAGGAGTTATAGGATAGGAAGTGAGGGTGCCTTTATTAGGCAATTACAATAGCGATGAAATACTTAAAATTAATTATTTGTGCTTAGGATCCACTATTTATCATGATAATGAAGTTGAGAGATATTGCACATAGAATCAAAGTGTGATGTTCATAGTGGATAAAATTTCCTGAGTATTGCATACTATGAAATTTATTGGAAAAATCTTAGGAGGCATCTTGACAATCAACCATCCTTGCATTATTGGTCAGAAATATAGGAGTTAAAAACATGTCGAGAACTTAGAATAATAGTCTGAGCTGGGTGACTTTAAAAATACTAAAAATATGAAGAGAGATGAGCACATCAGTTAGAGACTTCAACAACTGAGGATAAAATAGGAGAAGTACTTGAGATAGTTTGGATGACCGTTAACTTCACAATATAGGTGCGATAGGACTATAGTTAATGGAATAAGAATGATTAACTGAAGGCCTAAGGAAAACAGCTTAGTCATCAAAATATATGGTAGTTGTTAAGTTACGAGTGGGAAAAATTGAAAAGAGAAAAATGATTAATGTGATAGACACTAAAGTTTGGGATAAAAGCTTCATTATCATTGTTTTCATTAGCTCATCAACAATAAAGTCAAAAATGCTGCATCATCTTTTCATTTCACTCTAAAATCAAGATGTACATGTTGATGCAAAAAAACCTTTTCATAAAGGTTGACCACAAAATAAAACTCTTATAGTTAGGTTCTCATAATCTAACTACAAAAGTCCACAAGTGAGAGCAACCTCAAGGAAAGCAGAGAAGGAGATGATTCACTGATTTTGTTACATAATAGTTAGATTACTAGATGACATTTTTCATTATACCATGAAGTCTTCAAAAATATAATAATTTAATTCCAACTACTATTGCAGATGATGCTATGAGAACCTAACTATAAAAAAAAGGACAGAGAACCTAACTATAAAAAAAAGGACAGTCCGGTGCTACAAAACTCCCGGTATGCGTGGGGTCCGGGGAAGGGCCGAACTACTTAGGCTGGACCACTTAGGTGACCTAAGTGGTCAGACCCTTCCCCGGACCCCACGCATAGCGAGAGTTTTGTAGCACCGGGTTGCCTTTTTTTTATAGTTAGGTTCTCATAGTATCATCTGCAATAGTAGTTGGATTAGATTATTATATTTTTGAAGACTTAATGGTATAATGAAAGATGTCATCTAGTAATCTAACTATTGTGTAACAAAATCAGTGAATCATCTCCTTCTCTGCTTTCCTTGAGGTTTGCTTTCACTTATGGACTTTTAGCAGAGAAAGAGAAGTACTAATAGAAGAAAATTATTGGGTGTATAAAAGAAAGTGATAAGGTTTGCTCATTTGTCATTCTACGTAAATGAAGATTGAAGTGATTGTAGACAAAAAGTGATAACCAGAGGATAATGATATTCTGATCTCGTGCATGCCTAGGAGTGTGAGAACTGTTTACGTAAAAGATTGTAGATTTAGAGGAATTATTGGAAAATGCATTGACCCTTCATACGGAGTATCGTAGATTCTTTTTCCATCTCCTTTTCCTTTTTGACATTTCTTTTTCTTTGCATTGTGGCACACAACTAAATTCTGTAATTTGTAAATGGTGCATTTGGTTTGGTTGCATATGATTGCCACAATCCTATCTTGTACTAAAGTGTGGCTTTTTTCTTCATCCATGATACCTTCTCTTACGAGAACATATTTTAGCATTATGTTTATAGGTTAACGTCTTGGGTTTCTACTACTGTTATACCTGTTCTTAAAGCTAAGGCATAAGACCTTAGCCTAGACTGACCCTTCCATAAGGGTCTGTGCCTGATTTATGACACTTTTGGAAAATATACATGTATGTTGTTAACATTTAAATTTGAAAACATTTGAGAAAGAAGATAAGAAGTTCTTACATTAATCTCATCTTTGTTTGATCTTTCAACTACAATTGTAGTCTAAACATGAATTGATTGGGGTGAATTTTTTTTTTCCCCAATCTTGGTTGAGTTGTTGAGTAATACTAGAATAAAACAATTCAAATGAATGGTTTAATATCATAAATTAGGAAGAAAAGGAAGTATGCAATATTTTAGTTGGTGTCATTTTGCTAGCAAATAGAGAGATGAGATACAAGGTTTTTGGTACTTCGTATGCCCAAATGTTTTCCGATATTGTGTGGATGCATATTCAAAAATAGCTATCATTTGACGGTGTAGCATGCTGTATATGTATCTTAATGATCAAATCAGCATATTTGGTTAATGTTCTATCCTATTCAACTAAAAACACCTTGGCTATTCGTAGTCCCTCCACCATTAATATGGCTGAATCAAGTTTTTCACTCCAAAGTAGGATCAAGTCTTCTCTTCAACTTACTCATGAGTGTTTTGACCTCATCACAACTAGGGATGGTAATAGACGCATCCATGGGTTAACTTTTAGCCCGCTCTATACAAATTTTGGAATTAAAAATGAAATTTTTATTTTTTTTAATTCAAAACTTTGTATAAGGCGGATCAAAAACTGACTCATGGACACGTCCATTACCATTCCTAAGAATCACAACTCACAACTGAACTACTTGACTAATCATTAGTTTCCGTCACTATAAAAAAATCCATGTAAACTTCCTATGAAAATGATTCAAACTTCTAGATTTTCATCAGAATAACAATAATATATTAATATTTTTCTTCCTAAGTTTTAGTAGCTACTGTTATAGTTTTGGATGCATACATCAGAATCTGAGCTAAGTTTATGACCATATTGGTTTCATAGTAGTACATGTTTTTTGCACCTTGTTTTCATTGTTCTCTTGAATTTGGACATTTTCAGGGAATTATTCTCTTCTTGTAATTAATATTGATGGTGGATAAGGCTCTATTAATTGTTTTCAATTATTCTATTTCCAGATTGTTGTAACGGTTCCACTTCTAGAAGAAAAATCTCATTTTCACCTTCACGTGTTATTTTTTATTTCATAGCTCTGGTTCATACTACAAATAACTTTATTGAGCTATCCATTATATAGCAACATTGTGATCCATATTCTTCTCAATATGTTTATCGAAGAATATTCAAGATAGAATAGTTTCTGAGGCGGCATGTATAGTGTTGTAGAATATATAACAACATTGTGAATCTGTGATCTATATTTTCTGCTATTGCTTCTAATGGTGAACTCTTTGATCAGTTAGGATAGGACATCACACTGCTATCAGTTCAGATAGGACATAAACACTGCCATCATGAAGTAGTGTTTGTTGATGTGCTTCCTTCATATGTACGTTCATATTATATATGAGAGATAACCTAATCCATTAAAATTGTTGGCATGATTTGGATTTTGCTCATAAAACACGCACACCATATAAATGACGGTGTTCCCATAAAATGCTTCCGGATGGTATTTACACATACTGTATGTACATAAGATTGGGGTTTTGATATATATACGCTCTTGACCGACCGAAACCTGAAATTTCATCTGGTCTGCTACCTGATCCATGTGACTTTCATTCAGCTCAGGTTCGACTATTTAAGTCCTCTGTGGACAAATTGTGGGATTACTGATTAACTTGGCCCACCTGCAGTCGTAATGAACTTGCTCCGTGTTATTTTATCTATAATATTTAAACAACTATATCTCTATGTGCATGCTGGATGGACCTCTTCCACCTGCCATAGTCAACTATTGGTTCATATTAGGTCATAGTTCCAGATCAAGGTGATCCCATCACTAATATTATATTACCATTTATGTGGTTATATAAGTCACATACAAATGCCAACACGAGAAAATCACATGATCCAAAAGGAAATCATAGAACTGCAAAACTAATATCATTCCTTATCATATCACTATCAGGTGCATGCTTTCTTAAACCAGTTTTCATGGGTTTCATCATTACGTATTTCTTGCTAATCTTTTGCATGGTTTTAAATATCGGCCAACACCAATACATTTTGCCAATAATATCAGATTTTTGGTACCTATTGGACTCTACAATATTTGTTATTGATATTAAATATCTGCAATTGTAATACCAAAAACATTCGGTCGGTACCTATAATTATTCAATTTTAAACCTTGTTTTTCTGATCTCTCAATAGCTCATAAATAAAAGACAACTCTATTATTTGACTTTGTATGATTCTAAAGCAATTATGAAGCAATTCATTTTGCAGAAATTCAACTTCCATATTATGAAAAATCTCATCCTTGAGAAAATCCAATCATGACATGTATAGGGAATTTCTCGTCATTTTAAATATGTTAAAAACCTGAAGGAATTTGGTTTAGACTTAAGGACCTTTTTTATCTAAGCAAGGAGAATGCAGAATTGTGTGAAACATGCAAGTAATTAGATTGTTGTGTTGTTTGAATACAGCAGTATATTCTGTCAAGCATATAAAACATAATGTAGCAGTGATTAAATTTGTTGGAGCTTTTGTTGAGCTAACAACAACAATAGAGCCTTGTCCCAAACTTTTGGGCTCAGCTAACCTTTGGTTCAGTGTCAACAACAGAAAATTAATAAATGTCCATATCCAATAATAAGTGAGACATCCAACCTGTCTGTCTTTGTTTTGGAAGTAATTAACATATAATGTAGAAGCCATCAGGAAGTTGCTATTGATAGATTAGCTTTGTATGTATGTTGATGTTGGACTTGGACCACATCCTAACAGCTCGAGCTTTTGAATGAAGTGGTTGCTGATGTTGTAATAGGGAACCATGCTTTTTAACCTCAATTCTACGACAGATAAGGAGTCCTTTTCTTCCCATTTGTTTCCTTTTGAAACACGCGTAAGAGATGCACGCAAGACGTCTGGAGATTTTAGTTAATGCGATATATGTTGGTCCATGGCTGACTAGCTTGTCTTTTGGTTGAAATTATTGTTTAACATAATAATTGTGTATACTATGTGCTCTAATTCATTGATGTACATGTGAACCTAAATTTGTTCATTTAAGTGCCTCTTCTTGAAGAGGTTAGCTAAATGAAATACCATCCAATTCTTAGTATCAAATTTTATTTTCAGTTTGCATCATGCATGAATTTGTAGTTTCATAAAAATATGTTATTAGTGAATTGTATGGAAAAAAGCAGAAGTCTTATATTACTGAATTCACAATTTTATTGTTGAAGCTAGTTGTTTAGAAACAACATGTATATGTTTGCATTTCATTTTACGGAGCCCTCAAGCAGAAAATATATATAAACTTACCACTTTGCCACTTTCTAAACTGGATTTTTAGTTGCGCAACCACACATGCATTTTCTTCTCATTTCACATTTGATTGGTCTTTTCTTCAACTGGCATATGTAGGCCTGTTCTATTTTGTTAGCTTCATGCGGGATCTAGGATTATGAAATATAGTTTTAGGATAACACTTTTAGTTTTTTTTTTTTTTTTTTTTTTTTTTTGGAATCATATAATACTCTTATTCTATTTAAACTATCTCTATTACCAGAGCTAGGAGTAAGTAATGAATTTGTAGGAGAGAAATAAGATGGGAGTTCATGTCCCATCAAGACTTGAGTGAATTCTAACTTGTGTGGAATTCACATACCGGAACCCACACTCAAACAGTTACCAAACTCAAACGAGGCAACTATTTGCATTATCATTTTAAGAAAAAGAAACAATTCTAACCTCGGACCCCTATATCCTAACTCCTTGCCATCTTATTTTTGGCGGTTTAGCTGGAGTTAGGGCTTAACATATAAGACATTAGGCGAATAATATTTTTCAGTGGACTATATTTGATATACAAGTGTGGATTCCCAAATTACCAACCATATGTAGAGACTTTTATAATTTACCTACTTTTATGAGTGAGGCCTTAAATTCTGTGAAGTATGCAGAAGGATGCAAGGTACGAGTAGATAAGGAACAGACATGATTTCTTATCTAGGAAACAGGTACACCATGGATACTACAAAGTTTAGATGCATCAAATCACTGTTCGGGTACATGAATAGTCATATAAATCAAGCATAGAACATCATTAACTTGACTACTTTGGAAGGATTTGGATCTGAATGCTTCCCATTCGAATTTAGCGTTTGGTCATTCATATGACCATCATCTTCAAAGTTCTTTATCATTTGAAGTGCTCAAAGATCCTAAAACAAGTTTTTTGAAACTTTTTTCTTTTTCTGTTGATCAACTAGACATAAAATGGAAGCCGAGAGTAGCATGTCACTTAAATCTATAATTGAGGGCAAAGAAGTACTTAACCATTTGGTCAATGATCTAAACAATCACTTGCACCGTATTTTGGACAGTTCAACTGAGCAACTAACTTTTTACACTTTCAATTTGCGTTTACTTGTTGCATGGTTGAAAAATCTTTAGAACACTAGAGTTTTTGTTTTTAGGCACTTTAAACAATTCAAATCAACTTTAATGGAGTATATATTAAACGTAATTGTCCATTGTCGAGTTCGAATGGGAAGGATTTGGAAGATCAATTATGAATGGGAAGGATTTGGAAGCAAATCCTTCCAAATCCTTCTCCAAAGGAGCCAAGCCCATCTCATTTCACATAATTGCATATGCAAATACATGCGCGCGTGCATAGTTATGCGTGATGCACAATACGACACTATATGATTATTTAACATTCTTTTGTTGAAGGGGCAGTTTTTTTTCTCTTGAAACAAGATCCTAATTAAATCTACATGTGTATTTAGTGGAAGTTGCTCGTGTGCTATATACGCCATTCGAGTTCCTTTTATTATTCTTGTTTCAGGTCGGTGAGGAGCTACTATGGGAATTATGTGTCCGAGCAGGACCTGTTGGTAAGTATCAGTTTTCAAATTGACATATTGTTTTGTACTAGGACTCATTTTGTAATGTCACATGCACGTGTTTAGGAAGCCAATACTGCTTTGTCCATAACATGTAGAACTTGATCATGGACGTGATAACTGGCCGTAGTTTGATTGTTTTTCTCTACTATATATAGCCTGTAGCTCAGAAATGAGGTAATAGCTTGTTTTTAATGCTTGCCTCTTCCCTTTCCCTTATACTTGGGCTCTTCTCTCTATCCTATCATGTTGTTATTATTCTTTGCAAGTTTTCTGACACATTGATGGGGACTAAATTTGATTTAGATTAGATTTAGTAGTTCTTGATTTTATTTTAGGGTTAATTACAGTTAGACCTCCTACCCCCTGTAGTATTGGGAGTGTGTAACTTAACACCCCTGAAGTTTGAAACTCTAAAAAAACCCCCCGAACTTAGTTATTTTCACTCTCTTTTTTTTACTAAAATGCACTCTTGTCCCTCAAATTCTTGTTTTACCCTCATTCCTCCTTTTAACCAGCACACACTCTCTCTCTCCTCCCCCCCCCCTCTCTCTCTCTCTCCCCCTCTCCATCCCTCTCTCAGTCACTCTCTCTCTCTATCCCTCTCTCTCAGTCACTGATAAAGAGGGGTAGAGAGGGAGAGAGAGAGACAGAGGAGAGAGAGAGAGGAAGTGTGCTGGTTAAAAGGAAAGATGAGAGTAGAATAGGAATTTGAGGACAAGAGTGCACTTTAATAAAAAAAGGAGAGTGAAAATAACTAAGTTCAGGGGTTTTTTTGAGAATTTCAAACTTCAGGGGTGTTAAGTTAGACACTCCCAATACTATAGGGGTCTAACTGTAATTAACCCTTTATTTTATTTACAGTGAGTTTGATTAGGTTTCTATTTCTATTTGGTTTTATTTAGTTTCATATATTATGCACAATGGCAGTTCTTCTATATGTATTGCTATGTAGACAGGGATGGTAACAGGCCCGGTTTGGGTCGGATCCTCAAGATTCACTTGGGGATCGAGTAAGATTTGTAAATATCCGGTAGGGCCTCAAACCCAAAAAGGGACAGAGGATCCTTACCCAAATCCAAGCCTACAAATTTTCATATTCGCACTTGGGTTTCGACCATCGAAATTCATTTTAGTTCTGTAAGACATCAGTTTTAATTTGAGAGGCTAAAGTACATATCAGGCGATACATATAATTCGAAGAAATGCTTGATGACAACTTCTATGGAGATCACAAAACGCAACTATAATCATAAAACATTAAGCATAAAAAGTATATTGGATCACGAATTAAAAGTTTGTGTTTTTCCATATCTTGTGGAACATTCATATTGCATTAGTTATTCTTATTCTAATCAAAATATAGATATCATGTTCTCCCCAAAAGAAGAAGAAAAAAAAATGCGCATCAGTTTCTAGCAAATACATCTGCATATAGCATATATGTGGCTTAATGTCCCTGTAAAAAAGCACCATAACTATATACTGCTTATGACACTCAAACTTTCGGTTCCTGCACAAAAAGGAAATGCGAGAAAAACAATCATTTCCAGCTCAAAAGCAAACAAGCTCTTGATTTTACTAATTATGAAAATCTCAAATGTGTAGTTTCATTATTGCAGATTTACCTCCATGACATACTACTCATCATTGAGTCATACTATGCTTGTCATCAAGATCACCATCAAGTTTCATGTCTTGGGATATTGTTGGGAGTTTGATATCTGATCCTTTTGGAAATTGTTCTCCTAAGTTGATTATGATAGTTATCAAGATAGCTCAACCATCAATAAGAACTAGAGATACTAAGTACCTACTTTAAAAAATAAGATTACCTTGAAGCTGAGCACTTATACAATTCTGAGTACATATTAAGACTTACACAGTATTTGGAGTTAAGCTTCCACGATATTCATCAGGCACTTTACCTCCGGTGCTATATTCAGACATGCGACAGTTGCTACATGTATCCCTATAGTTTCCCGAGCCATCAAGGGCAGAATAGGATCTTCGGTGCATTAACCCGCTATCAAGTTAGCACATCAAAGTTATCATCATCAATGTCATGATTAAGGGCTCTTCATATCTAACTCGGACTTCGTTGGTTGGCTTGAGAAGTTTCAAATTGAGCAAGTCTCCATCTAGTAATAGGAGAAGACATGGGAATAGCCAAATAGCTTTCATGATGTGACCCTTTAAATTCATCATTACCAAAACATTTGAAGACATGGTATGGTGTAACAACTCTTTTTAATCATAACTTAAATTTTTGTTGTCAGATTAATCTCGGAACGAGTGTGTTATACTCCTCTCATGTTTCTAAATTTTTGGCGATTTTTTTTTTGAATTTTCTAAGTAAGAATGTTAAAATAATATTATTTTAATCACTTCGGGTCTTATACCTGTTTTGACTGTCCACATACTTTCTTTGGCTTATTAGATCCAGCTTCCACTTTATTGTGGTTGTAGGTTATTGATGGCTACTAGTTTGACTCTTTGGCATCATGGATGATCTCGACAAGTCGTTCTTTGCTTCTCGCTATCATTTGTCCTTCATAAATTTGGCCCGTTAAAAATATAGTCGCTAATCCGACTCTTGTAAATAATCTTTTATCTGACATTATCTCTTTTATTTCATCGTACATAGTCGGGCACTGGACAGTGTGCTTTACCTGTACTATCGGCTTATATATATGAAAGTGATTTTATGGACATGTTCATGTATATTGTAGTAAAACCTAATTTTCAAGATCATAGATATGTTTATGTTGGGTTTAGTTATTCTGGTCTTGTATGTCTACTTCAGGCCTCATGCATACTATTTTCCTTTTATATATTATCTGCCATTTATGGATTTCCTTGAAAAAACGGAGCAATGGAGCATATATAGTGATATAATTAGCTTTGCCATTGGCAGATTTATGCAAGTATAAGTTGAAACTAATTTTCATGGGTGCTACTTCAATTATGGTATACGAAAATCATCAAAATTCTCAAACTTTTTTTTATACTGGCATTTTTTTTTTTGCCTGCTGTTATGATGTAGATAGTTATTAAACAAATCGAAAGTAAATTTCATATTTATTGTATGATTATGATGTCTTAGTCCTAACTCTCAAGGCTCTAACTCATCTGTTAGTCTGCTTCAAATTTCAAGCCAGAAGATCAACTAAAGATGATCCATTTTTCTTGTCAGTTTGCAAATCAAAGGTAGCCATTTTATGTACTTCTATAATCGGATATTTGCCTGAGTAAGGGTACATATAGAACTATATATGTTGCCTTTCGCAGTAAATATATCACATTTCATTATGAAAATTTTTATTCATTATTGCACTTGAATTTTTTTCTTTTTTTTGGGTTGAGTTATTGCTCTTAAATTGTTAATATTATCTTGTAGGGTTCAGTTCCTCCACAGTCCTGGGTATTTGTACATACAGGTCACGAAGATAAATGATTTGACTGGGTGCCACTGAACTGACTTGAGTTTTTTGGGGGTACTTTTTCTGAGCAGAAAGGGAGAATTCAATTCCATTTAGTTTGCATGCAGCTGGGCTGTTGATGGAGAGTTTCTGGCCACAGTGATACATTATGCCCCTCTTTATGGTCCAGCCTAGAGTGGCAAGGCAAATAAGTGGCTGTTCAAACCACATATCATTAATCACAAGTTACCCTACACCCAGCAAAGTTGCTACCTACATGGCATCGCAACAAATGCTGCTGTTGCATTAGGTATGAGGGTAACTTTACAATTTTTTTTATAATAATATCAAAAGTCTGATTAATTATCCAAGTTAATTGTGATTAATTATCCAAATTAAACCTCTTAATTGATATCGCTACTTAAATATGAATTATCATTTTGGGAGTATAAGGTGTTATCAATTGGGCTTACCTTCTTTCACTAGTTCTTTCATCTCTCTCAAATAATTCATTGTTCGTTATCATTTTTACATGTGAATATTGAAATATAGATATTTTAAGGATAAATATAGAATGACGTATGAAAATAGAAATATGAACACTTTAGAAAAAGTTAATGACTTGGAAAAAAATTCTGGTGCTGATTCATTTAATTTCAGCTATATCAGATATTTTCGAGCATGAAAAGTTGGCATTTTGTTTGGATATAATAGTACTTTCTCAAGATAAAGAAAATGTTAGAAAAAGAACGGACCGAGAAAATTTAAGAAAATTAAAACAATAATCCCAATCTTAACCATAGTCCTCAAGATGTAAAAGCAGAAGATTTCATAGAACATCTAAGAAATTTATCATTCTTTAACCTATAGTCCCATTCTTAATTAGTACGACACATATTTATCAAAATGCCAATGGACAGAGAAATTAAAAACAACGGACAAATAAATATCTCGTCATAATCCTAAAATACGAGCTATAAGCCTTTAATTACAATTGACGAGACAAAAGGTATTATAAAAAGAAGGGAAAGATAATAAATTTTGCCAATATGCAAATTTGATCCTTCTATTTTTCGTGGCAAATCAACTCCAAATATTCTTATTAAGCAAGTAAGAAACATTAACGGAATTCCCTCATGAGTGCTTAATGCTAGAGTTCTCGCAAGATGAGGAAGGAAACTTCGAGATTGGGCACATGACATGCTATGCTTAGTCTTAACAAAAAGAATCCTAAGTTACTTCTTGCTCGCACTATGAGACAATATTATCAGGATAATGACAATAGTAATGGGACAGGTTGGTTAATTTAAAAAACCCCCGGATGTATGCATGTTCCTCATGATTCTTGCAAAAAGTGGATGGACGTTACAGCGTATGTACTCATACTTGGAAATAATTAGGGCAAAAATTAGACACATGCATTGAATCATGATACCAAAAAATAGGAATTTCGTGGCAAGAGACGTCTATCGTTCTGACAATTTTTGCTTTCCTTGCTAAATATTTATCACTAAAGTTTCAGATTTCTTGTAGTGTCAAGACACACTAAAGTCAAGAGACAAAAATTGAATAAGTGGTGAGTTTGTCATGGTTGCTTCCCTAACTGCCAGCAGCTGATCCTGGGGCCAAAGATTAGGCTTTACTGTTAAACTGCCTGCAACTCATGCTTATAGTTGTAGCACATTGATTTCCAACACAAATCTAGGTTTAAAGCGTGATCAGGTGAAAATGACCAGGCATTGGATTCTCTAACTCATGTTTAACCCTGAATCTAAACCATTGGGTTTACACTAATCAGGTCCAGTTGACTTAACCAGACCAGATCTGACCCCACGTGAGTCATCTTCCGTTGTAGTACTAAACAAATTGTAGACAAGGAGATCTGCAGCAAATATTTATGTAGCAAATAAAACCTCTTTATGTGTAATTTTTTGTACAGCTGTGCTCATACCTTAAACAAAGAGACAACATTCTGATTTTGCACAAGATCTGGACTTTGGACCTTTGTGCAGAAATTAAGGACTTGATTTTTGCGGATCACTGGATCTGGACTCAGGTGTATTAAATGAAGTTCACGATTAATAAATGAGCAGAAAGAGCAGGTAAGTTCATAGCTATGTTATCTAGTGTAGACTTACATGACTAAATTATTACTGCAGTATTCTATTCCGAGTACAAAGCTTGTTGTCTAACCATCTGATATGGAGGTCCAGATAAAGAGGATCAATTAGAAGTGATCATTGATTGGTTTCGGTTCGGTTTTGGCAAAACCGTACCAAATCGATTAGGAATGGAACCGTAACTAAATCGAACTAATTCGATTCGATTTGTTTAGAACTGATTTTTGAATAAAAATTGTTTTAAAATTATATTTTAATTGTTTTACTTAAAGTATCCTGATATGTATATAAGTATATATGTGTTTATATATATATCTATGCAACACGTTTGCGGATAAATATATAATTTTTAAATAATTCAGTCGGTTCGGTTTCGATATTTCAAAACTTGAAACCGAAAATTGATAAATTATTTTGGTTCGGTTCGGTTTTACTTATTCAGATCGATTTCAATTGCTTATTTCGATTTTACCCAAACTCAACTCACCCTAGGATTCGTTCCAACCAAGTTCTATAGTTCTAGGATCACAAGAAGAGATATTTCTTCGGTGATGGGTGATGGTTACATGGGACGCCTCTTCTTTTTTACTGGCCTATAAAAAAACGGAGTGTGCTACCTGCAGATAGAATCTAAATCTTACTGGCGTGCATGATGCCCTAACCCTACTTTTGACCTTACAGGAACTGAACTGGAGAAATATCTATGGGAAGAACTAAAAAACTGTTAAATCTTCTTTACAGCTACTTTTGAGTCAGCTTATTTGGACGCCACAGTCAAAAAAATGTGATGGTTCTATTTCACTTTATAGCCATATCTCATCGGTGAGTCCATCGGTGATCTCAACGGTGGATGAACTTTTTTTTTTTTTTTTCTGTCTGGGCCTATCCATCCATGTCACTATTAGTGACCTCACTGCTAAACCAACCAGTGGATAAAGTGTTCTTTAAAACCTGAGCTTGGCCATCGTAATACTGCAAACCCGAACTTCATATCATTTTTAGAGTAAATGAGACAAATTTGAATTAGTTTTGGATTCCTTTTTAACCGTGGATTTCTATTCCTCATCAGATCTAAAGAGGAAGGATTCATGTGAGGGATTTGAAGTTCTATAGATTATATTTAGGGTTAATTACAGTCAGATCCCCTGTAGTATTGAAGATGTGTAACTTAACACCCATAAAATTTGAAACTGTCAAAAAACCTCCTGAACTGTTAATACTGTTAGTGAACGTTAGTTATTTTCACTCTCCTTTTTTATTAAAGTGCACTATTGTCTCTCAAATTCCTGTTATACCATCATCCTTCTCTTTAACCAGCACACTTACTCTCTCTCTTTCTCCTCTCTCTCTCTCCCTCTCTTTCTCCTCTCTCTCTCTCCCTCTCTCAGTCACTCACGCTCCCTCTCTGACTAAGAGAGAGGGATAGAGAGAGAGGGTGACTGAGAGAGAGGGATAGAGAGAGAGATGAGAGAAAGAGAGAGAGAGTGTGCTGGTTAAAGAGAGGGACGAGAGTAGAATAGAAATTTGAGGGATAGGAGTGCACTTTAATTAAAAAAAAAGTGAGTGAAAATAATTAATCCTCACTAATAGTGTTAACAGTTCAGGGGTTTTTTTTTTTATAGTTTCAAACTTCAAAAGTGTTAAATTACACATCCCCAATATTACGAGAAATCTGATTGTAATTAACTTTAAGTTACACATCCCCAATATTACAGGAGGTCTGATTGTAATTAATCATTGTATTTAAATCTCATAATTCTGGTTGAGAGAGTCTTCAATCTCTGCAATTTCTGAAAACTTTGCGGGAGAGGTACCATCCCATCTTCTTTAAGAGCAGCATCTCTAGTTTGTTTTTATAAACTCCATAACTGTGTACGAAACTCCATAACTGTGTACGAAGGAGGAGGGGCAGACTTTACTGATATGCCATGAGAAAAATGGATTTTGGGTGTTGGCCGTTGCCAGCGATGCTAATACATCATTTTCTTCTGTTATTGGGCATAATGATGACTGTTTTCTTTTCTTTGTTTTCTTTAATTTGTTCTTTTTCTAATCATCTATTTGTAATATACAAAGTAATTAAAAGGTCCTCAATGATGAGGTTTTCGTGATTGGCCTGATGATCAATAACAACTTTGCAGCCAAGTAGCTGGAGGATATATTCATCAAAATTGATATTTTGATAACAATTTCCTTCAAAAGTTCAACTGCGGACATCAATAACAATGATGTGTTACTAAAAACTTGTGCGATGCCTTCCCTAAATATAGATGTCCCAATACATCAACATGACATCTAGGGGGTTAACTCAACCTATTCACCTTCTTACTTTTTCTCTTTCGCTTGCCTAATACAAATATACAATCGGCGCTTCCTCGGATTACTACTCGTTAGTGAGAAAGTAGTGGGTCAGCCGACCTGCAACAACCTATTTTGCGCACCCGTACCAGCTTGGGAGTGTGTACGTCAGTTGCGAGTCTAGTTAGGCAGGCTAGGGTTCGCCATTTCTACTTGCCATTTCTACTTTATATATATATATATATAGAGGAAACGGGAAATACACCGGCGGTGAAGGGAGTTCCTCCACCGCCGCTTAGGTGCCCCAATAAAATTATTACACGTGGCGCCACTTAAAATAAAAAATAAAAGAACTCTCTTAAATACCTCTTGAGTGGCGCCACATGTAATAATTTTATTGGGCCATTTAAGCGGCGGTGAAGGAACTCCCTTCACCGCCGGTGTATTTCCCGTTTACTCATATATATATATATATATATATATATATATATATATATATATATATATATATATAAGACAAAAAAAATTTAAAAACTTAATTTTTATTTAGGGATTTTTACATATCTGTCCCTTAAATCTTCAAAAATTTTGAATTTAGGCTCCCTTTTCATATTTTAAATTTAGTCCCTCAAATTTTTTAAGTTATCTCATTTTAATCCCTAGCCATATTTTTAGTCTGAATTTTCCGTTATACCCCTGAGTTATTTCACTTTACCCCTCCCTTCCCTTTTCATCATTTCTTCCTCTTCTTATTGAGTTTTTCTCTCCATTCTTCTCCTCTCTCTCTTCCCTCCCAATTAATCTCTAAAGTGAAGTAATTCAGGAGAACCCAATAAAAAAGAGAGGAGAGAGAGAGGTGAAGAATGGAGAGAGGAACTCGGACTAAACTGAAGTAACTCAAGAATATAACGGAAAATTCGGATCAAAAATATGACTGAGACTAAAGTGAGGTAAGTTAAAAGATTTGGTGGACTAAATTCAAATTTTTTAAAACTGTAAGTGACAGATATGTAAAAACCTATTTTATTTAAAATTTATTTTAAATAATATAGATCAATTTCAATAGAGTGAATAGTGGAAATGGATATTCCATAATCAAAATCACCGAAGCATTGTTTTTCGTGGGTTGAATTCTAAAAATATTTTTCTTGTTGCCTCCTAGTTCTCCGTTTAGGCCAAAAATATGTACATACCAGATGATCCTTGAAGTATCATTGTGGTTCTTTCCTTTGTGCTCCCATTGCTATATCTAGTCTCATCTTTTGATTACTCCATCTAAAGGATAGTAGGTACGGAATTTTTCTTTTTCATTAGCATAGTCCATGAGATTCATGAGACCAATATTGAAAATAATGCGTTATGAAACCCGTTATATTGCATTATGAAACCTAACAGAAAGACAACGTTACTTAACAGTAAAAAATAATCCAATGCACCATAACGGTGCATTTTTTATATTTTTTTTATGTTACATTACCTTAAATTACATTATATTACGTTATTTACAATAGTTTTTATATTGATTTGGATTATTTATTTTAATTGTTAGCGAATTGCTGTAGTTTTTTTTCAATTGACGGCTTGTGGTTTGCCTATTTGATTGTTTGTGGCATCGTTAGGTTGTACATCCTTATTTACTTATTATAATTTCTTTCCAATTACTGATTATTTTTTTTTATAATTATTTTCCAATTACTAAAATTTCTTACTTGCTGATTAAATTGAATTATCAACTAATCTAAAATAAATAATTAAAAATAACATAAATTGATCATTACAAACTATAAATTACAATAATAATAATAACTGAAAATAAATTTGAAATTTTATTTTCTTATTTAGATGATGACTGAAATTATAGATGTGAATGTAATTTAACTCATGAAGATAAATATGAGATTACTGTGAAACTTGTTAGAAATTTAGAATTAAAACTGGGATATAATTTTTTATATTTTCTTTTAGAATTTTTAATCTAATTTTCAATTTATAAAATTAATTTTATATAGTTTTATATTTATTTTTAATTAAATAAATAGAAAATCATATAACTTACGTTTAGCGTTACACTATATGTTATATAACCTAATAAAAACAAAATGTCACCTAACAGAAACAAAATGTCACGTGATCGTTATCGTTATTTTAAACATTGCATGACACCTCATAGTCTAGGAAGGAAACCCTACAGTAAGCTCTCAATTTATCAGTAAGAAAATTCTCATGACTAAATCAAGTAATAACTGTCATGAACTGCTTGGCTCTATATACTGAAGATTTATATACTCACAAACCACTAGCCATAACTAGTAGCATTCGTACTTGGTGATCTCGAACTTAGGCACAGATTTATTTATTTTAATGCCCCTCTACAAATTTAATTAGATAAAATGACTTCACACTGATTGATGAGGATATTCGAACCTATAACTACCAGGACTATCATGAGACAATTAGGAAATAATTATATATGTCCTACTTCAGTTGTTAGATTTAGATGCTACTGAATCGTGATTATTCCATTAAGAACGTTTTGTGTGAGAAAATTTTCAAATTTTACGTTGTTATCGAATAGTTATATTTGAATGATGCTTAGCCTTAACCAACCTTGGTTGAAAGATTAAAGTGGCTAAATAATTTATTTTTATTGCTAGCTATTTGGTTTTTTAAACAAATTTGCAATAAACTAAGTCAATCATATTCAAGTTCAATTTTTCTTTCCTTCTTATAATACCGGGCTATATACAGATATTTTATTTACTACATATTTAGATGTTATGTTGAAAACAATATTAACTTTCTTTCATCAAGAATTATATCTTTTCGTATCTACCACAAAAAACGTTCCATATCACAAACTCCACAATACGGTGAGGAAAGTTACCTTACTATGCCACTCTAGATTCTACTATCCGCTATGAACCCTCATTAGTAATGAAGTCGGCAGTCTCCAAATATGTTGTATTAATTATCACTTGCATAAAAGGAGCAATTTGAAACTATTCACTTGCACTCCGGAGAAGATATTTCTTTGATTCGCGGGCTTGCATGAGTCCTTGCCATCTAACCTTAAAAATTTATAATAATTAATATTAATACAAACTTATTGCCTACGTTAATTAATTCACCAAGCTAATATTAATAATTTCTTACTCGAAATGCCTACGTATTGGCGCGAACTTTCGCCGTTCATCTTGGAGCACGAAACAAGCAATGGCGAGCGCTGCACGATCCCCCACACGATTCCACGGACCCGCAATCAATACTAACATCGGATCCCGATCACGGGTTCAGCTTCCCGCTCCCCCTGTCGCCTTCCACCGTCGAATACCCGCACGTGCTCCCCCACCCCCACCCTTTTACCTGACTGACACACGTGTGTACGACCCCACGAGAACACGACTCTCTTCTCTCCTCTTGTTACTCCTTGAGCGGGGGAGGAGAGCACTTCAAATTTTCAAATTACCTCGGCTATTAATTTCTCTTCAAATGCATCACTTCAGTAATTGCAAATTTGCATTTAAGCCCTATAGCGAGTCAGTGGAGTTACATCCCGACGCGCCCGTCAAATACTAGAGAAAGAGGGAATAATTATCAAAATTACAAACAATAAAAGCGAGGCTATATGTGCAATTTGTCAAAAAAGATTCCTGTCGCTTCCTTTGGGAATTTCTAAATGAGCACACTATTAGTCTAAATGCAAAAATCATATTACAAAATAGGGGTATTTATTGGTTTGTCCCTCACATCTTTATATATTATGATTTAGTCCCCCACATCTTCATATTTAGGATTTAGTCCCCCAAATCTCCTAAGTTACTACAATTTAGTCACCATTTCCAAATCCCTCAAATTTTTAACCTGATATTACCATTTTACCCCTCCTTATTTATTCTTTCTCTTCCTCCTCTCTTCTCCTCTTCTCTTCTTCCTCTCTTCTCCTTTTCTTTATTATTCATCCTCTCTTCTCCTTCTCTCTTCCTCCTCTCTTCTCCGAATGAAAAAAAGAGGAGGAAGAGAGAAGGAGAAGAGATGAGGAATAATGAAGAAAAGAAGAGGAAGAGAGGAGGAGAAGAGAGGAGGAAGAGAAATAATGAATAAGGAGCGGTAAAATGGTAATATCAGATTAAAAATTTGGGGGATTTGAGGAGGAGGACTAAATTGTAGTATCTTAGGAGATTTGGGGGACTAAATCCTAAATATGAAATTTTGGGGACTAAATCATAATATATAAAGATTTGAGGGACAAACCAGTAAATACCCCTACAAAATAAAATGTCAAACCGGCAACTTTTTAGTTTGGGGGTAATTACAGATTTGTCCCTCATAAATTATAATTTAGTCTCCCAAATCTTCGTACTTAGGATTTAATCTCTCAAATCCTTTAACTTACTACAATTTAGTCCCCTAGTTTATATTTGGACCCGATTTTTCCGTTTTATCCCTGATTTTCTCAATTCCCCTTCCTTCTTTCCCCTCTCTTCTCAGTTCTTATTGGATTCTCCCATTGTTCGTCTCTTCTCTCTCTATTTATTTATTGGGTTCTCCCTCTCTATATTGAAATCAAATGTATTATTCTCCACTAAATGTATTAAATCTTTTAAGTATCAATATAAATTCATTTATTGGGTTCTCTCTCTATATTGGATAAATTCACTTTTAGGTTTAATACATTTAATGGAGAATAATACATTTGGTCTCAATATAGAGAGGGAGAACGCAATAAGTGAATAGAGAGAAGAGAATAGAAAGAAAATCCAATAAGAACTAAGAAGATAAGGGAAAGAGAAAAGAGAGAATTAAATGAAGGAAATCAGGGGTAAAACGGAAAAATCGAGCTAAAATATAAACTGAGCGATTAAATTGTAGTAATTTAAAAGATTTGGCGGACTAAATCCTAAATATGAAGATTTGGGGGACTAAATTATAATTTATAAAAATATAAGGCACAAATCTGTAATACCCTTTTTAGTTTTAACACCTGACTAATACCAGTGGTGTGCTCACATAGAAACTCCCCTTCTCTTGCGTTTAAGAACCGCATGTAGGATTGAGAAGCATCCATGCGCTTGCTCTCCCTCCCTCTGTAATAATAGTCTCTCTGTTTTTATTCTTTTTTTTTTTATATATATATAAATTCATATTTTTTTTTCTAACTCTGTTGTCGTCCTGAGCTCGATCGCAGGCTTCTCTTCTAGAGATCTCCATCCTCAGAAGCTGCCTCATCCCTTCCTCCCCTCATCCTTTCCTTACATAAAATCCCCTCCCCATACTCTTCTCTCAAAAATTAAACACTACAGTTTTCTCCTTCTCTTGCTTCGAGTTCCTGCGGTTATAGATCAACGATGGCACAAAAACTACTCCTCCTCAAAGACTACCTGGAGCTGGACCCGAACTCAGACTCCTGCAACAGCTTCGCCTCCTTCCCCCGCAACCCCGCCTCGTCCACCACCATACGATTCCTCCTCGAAGCCGAGCGCTGCCGAGCCCTCGACATCCGCAGCAGCGCCGCATCCCCTTCAAAGTCCAGCAGGGGCGCATTCACCAAAATCTCCGCCGCCATCAACAACGCCGTCAAGAACTTCCCTCTCTCCTCCCCAACCAGGCCCAGGCCTAGGCCCAGCAGAAACGGTGACGGCGACAGCAGCCGTCTCCTCTCGAGGAACTTCTCCAAGAAGCTGACCAAAAAGTTTTGGAAGAAGAAGGAGAAGGAAGAACACAAGGTAACTGTAAAAGACATTGTGCGATCAAACTCGTTCGAGCTGTGCGGCGAGAGCAAGTCGCTCTACTACCCTTCGCCCGTCGTCAGCAGCCGCAGCAGCAGCTGCTGCTCCGACGGCGACGAGGAACGGTCCGAGTCATTCCTCTCGCTTTCCTCCTCCAGTAGCAACTCCATAAATTCGTCCCGCCTGCGCCGGAGCCAGGACCGCTGCTCCGATGGCGATGAGGAACGGTCCGAGTCATTTCTCTTGCTTTCCTCCTCCAGTAACAACTCCATAAATTCGTCCGGCCTGTGCCGGAGCAAGGACAGCCAACGATCACCGGCGGTAAGCTTTTTTGCTCTCGTCTCCCAACAACAATTCTACGAGTTCATCCACTGTTTCAATTGTTTATTTGGCAAAATAAGAGAAAGTTGAAAATTACTTTTTGTATAAATTGAGATAACACTTACTTGTTATTTTACTTTTAAAATTCCCATCTATCATATTTTTATTTGGAAAAACTCACAAACAAAAAAATTAATTTTTTATTTACATATTATTATTACCAGTATTATTCAAAAACTATACTTTTATACGTATAAAATAAGTAAAATTATATAAATATTATTTTATTTAATCAATTAAATAATATTTACATTTCTTCTTAATACAAATGTTTTTCAAAATTTAACAAATAAATATAAACAGATTTTTTTTTTTTTTTAGAAGTTACTTCTTGCGTACTTCTACTAATTATGATAGCAAACACAATCTTAAAATGGTCCATTGATTTTGATGGTCAATTAAGGGGGACTACCGGACTTTAACCTATTATTGTTATTGATTGTTAAATCCACTCCTGTTAATAAATTGCACTCTGCGTCGTAGGGAGAGAGAGAGAGTTGGGGTGCACTATGGAGGGAGAGGGTTTTTCTTTTAGCAGTCTTTTGTTAGTAGTGTTTTCTGTCGGCTAGTGGGAAGACAGACATATTGTTTGGATTCCGTCGAGTTCTTGTCGGTGGGTTAGGGAGTTTAAGCACTTTTACGGGGAGTTTAATTAAGCTTGTTTTGGCTCCCATCCCACTTGTGGTCCCCTCATTAACGTCCACGCTTCTCTACTAAATTACGTACCTACCGATAATATTAATTATTATTATACCATTAAGTTATCAATCCGGCTATTATTGTTGCTTTAGAAAGCCAAAAGGTTGAAAGCAACACACGCGTGCTTGCTTTTTTTTTGTCCTGGGCAAGCACTACAACTCCTAAATTTATGTGCATATATTTTCAAAAATAAATAGATTAATTTCTTTTTTCTTTTGTAAAAATACAGGAAGAGAAGAGCCAAGGGTTAGAGTGTCAAGAATGCCAATCCATGGAGGAGAAAGAACAGCTAAGTCCAGTGTCGGTCATGGACTTCCCTTGTCAGGGGGACGAGGAGCGAGAGGCCAGCTCCGTCCATTTCGTACAAAGCCTCGCTAACATCGAGAGTACGTTCCACCAAATCATAGACTCTACAACAAATTGGGTGAATTCAAAATATCTTATAATATCAAAATAGTACAGTTTTTTCATAAGAGAACTAGTGAGTATAGTTTTGGAAATAATTAAAGCCTTTTTGAATGGCTACAAGCATCACGGATACAATGAGCAGCAGCTGGGCCCTTACAGTTTCCCAAAAAGAGAGAGAGAGAGTGAAAGTTGGCATCTTTGTATCGTCTCGCTATTCAGAGCATTCAATTCTGTCATGCTACTCATGCGGCCGACGAGGCTCCTGTCAGATATAACAGTTAAGTTCAAGTTAGGAATGAGAACACGTCAATGTCAAAAATCTTGGTCTAATTTATTTAAAATTTTGAATTACTAAATTGAAATTTTCATTAATTCAAAATTTTAAATATTACAGTTTAAAAAATAGTCTATTATCCAAGCCCACACACTTAGAAATAGAGAGAGAGAGAGAGAGAGATAATTGGGTCTTGCACTCGGCAGAAATCTCCTCTCAATGTTCTTGAAGTTACATAACCCCCACTAGTTATGCTGTTATGGGACATAAAACAAAGCTCTCTTTTGTCATTAACTTGAGTAGTTGGCAACTGGCAATGCTCCTTTGTGTGCCCATAACAATACGAAGCTATATTTATTTAACCTTTCCGATGTGCTTTTGATGCAGCTAGTTGCATGTAATTTCAATTCTTTAATACAAACACATGCTAGCATCACAATACGAACTTCTAATCACAAAAATAAACGTCTTGGTAGCTTATATATTTTGAAACTTTTCCTTTTAGGGAGAAGTGTTGGAACTTAAGACTGAAATTTTTGAAATTGGAGGTCTCATACTAAGGATTATGGAGGAAATTTGTATTTCACTTGCATAAAAGTTTGGGCGTTTCTGAAGGCGCACACCAATTTTTTTTAATATTTTTGGTTTGGAATTTGAATCCGAATAATTATTAAGTGGCTCACTAGCAAAATTAGTGTGCTAATTTGAAAACTCCCTGAAAGTTTATACAATGACTGGGGATTTGGTAATAAACTCTGTGGGTATCTGTGTACAGGGACAACTCACCAGCTGCTGCAAAAGATCCCACGCTTCGAGACCCGAGCTGACCTGGACCCGCTCGACCTCGAACTCACCTTCGCTTCCTCGGAGGACGACGACATCGGCATCCACGTCGCCGCGTCACCGGACGAGATAACGGCCTGGGGCCTCATTGGACGACTTAAAACAACCTACCAGCTGGACCCACAGACCGAGAAGTTAGTGTTGGACTTCTTCCTCGATGCGTTATCGTGGACCGCAGGCACAAGGAGTGCCGACGCGGATGGGATGGTATCAGCCGCTGGTAATTGGATCGACGGCCGAGGCTGCTTGAAGCCGGAGGAGCACGGTAGGGCCCAGCTGGCCGAGATGGAGCGGAGCGGACGGTGGAGATCTTTCGAGGACGGGAAGGACGACGTGGCTGCTGACGTGGAGGGCAGGCTGTTTGGTTCGCTGATACAAGAGGTGGTGCTCGATCTTGCGTATGGACTGGTTCAGTCATTATGAAATTGTGGGGGGCTTGGATGGATGCACATGCGTCGGTACTGGACGGGAGTTTCCGAACGAGCACAGCACTTTTACTAGTGAGCCCACTCCACTATACAGGGTATATTTTTTTATTCAGAGTTTAAATCCGAACAGTTACTCAGTGTCTGCAAAAATGACGTGCTTCTTGGGAAACTCCCGTACTGGACGTAATAAGTGTCGGTTGTGACTTGCAACCTGATTTTTAAGGGGGTGTTTTTGCAAAGATGGTGCATCTTTTGGTTGTAAAATTTTACTGATACTGGTACTTGGATGCATAAAATTTCAGTTAGAAGTACCTTCGAGCGTGAAAAGCCATCCACAGTAGAAAAGAATAGGAATGTTTATGAAAATTTTATTTTTTTAATTTAAAATTTTATATGAAAAAAAATTTGAGCTATAAATGAAATGTGTTCATTACTATTTTAATGTATTCATTACTATTTCTACAGACAACAGCATACTTCGTAACAGATTGAAATAGTTTGGGTCAAAATGGCCGAAGAGTCATTTGAGATTTGGACCATGAGTCAATATATTATTAAGTAAATAAATAGCAAAAAGAACAAGTAAATAAATAATAAGTAAGTAAATCAGGAACGTTAAGAATATACAAAATATATCTATGTTTTTTTCCGAAAGAAGACATGACAATTTTTGGATGTAAAAATGTCGCGCTTCTTAATGTGCCAGTTTTTTGGTGTATAAAATTAGAAAAAAAAAAGTTACTGAATGGAGATGTGGCGGATTTGAATTAAGTTCTATGACAAAATCTTAACAGATAGGTTACATATATAATATTTCAAAATCCAAAAAAACGAAAAGAAAAAGATAACTATTTCAATTACTAGTTACAACACATATTTTTTCGAGCACTATGGCAATACACAATCTATGTCTAGAATATGTCTAGATTAAATGAGATAGCAACGCAAATTAGATTTGGAGTTTTTACATATCTATTCCTTAAATCTTTAAAAATTAGAATTTAGTCTCTCAAATTCATATTTATAATTTAGTCCCTAAAATTCTTTAATTTACCACAATTTAATCTTCCAGTCATATATTTTGGCCTGAAATTCCCATTATACTCATGAGTCACTTCATTTTAGTGCTCTCTTTCTTCTTCCTCTTCTCTTTCTCTTCTTATTTGATTATCCTCTTCATTCTTTCTTTCTCTCTCTTCCCTCCCAGTTAATCTCTAAAGTGAAATAACTCAGGAGAACCAATAAGAAGATGGAAGAGTGAGAGAGGAGAAGAATGAAGAGAGAAACCCAATAAGAAGAGGGAAAGGGGACTAAAGCGAAGTAATTCATGAGTATAACGGGAAATTCGGGCCAGAAATATGGCTAGGGACTAAATTGTGATAACTTAAAGAATTTGGGGACTAAATTATAAATATGAAGATATGGGAGACTAAATTCTAATTTTTAATTTAAGGGACATATATGTAAAAATCCCATTATTTATGTGAAGTTAGCCTATAAAATTAACCATTTTCTTATACTAAATTTGACCTAGATTATGAAAATAGTTCCCATAGCTAATTTTCACAATTGTTTCATAGATCTGAAATCCGACTAACCAAACTCGATAAGGAAGAAGGAATTCTAATATGAACTCAAGTTTGAATTCAATGTTCTTAGTTAGGATTCAGATCATATACAAATGCGATTCAAATCCGACTCTTCTACATCACTATTGATAATTAGTATTTTTGTAATTTTTCATGAAATTAAGATTTCTAGTTCAATCGATGCATGCAAATAGATATAGAAATGCAAGACAGAGCAATAGTGTATCTCGTTTCAGACCAACTTTATTACTTTTGGGCTCAAGGAGCTGACATAATGAGTACGGAATGCACTAACACAGAGAGTTGACTGGTTAGTGATGTTACATAATTTATCCAATTAGTTCTTATGTACACAAGATGAGAGATTTGAAGGGGGAATATTTTATTATTTCAATGCAGCGTATTTATGCCAAAGAAGGTAACTAGGTCAGCAGTTCTAATAGTGAAAGAGATATAGCTCATTAAGAGTAAACTCGTTATCCCCTATCTCTTATCTAGCTTTGAGAGTTCTTCAGGCTTAGTGGCCTTTCTTGAATCTCGGTTACTAAATTGGATTGTATAGGAACTTCTATCCAAAGGCTGGTACAAAGTGAATTTTAATAACTTTGTTTAGGAAATAAGGTAGTGTTGAGTTTATTCTCGAAATGATTCCAAAGCATTATTAGGAACTGATAGTATTTCGATTATTGTATTGTCTGCGTTACAAACATAGATTAGAAGTTTCTGAGAGACCTTCAATTAGGCTTTATATACGATACCGGTCAACAGATTATGTTATAAGGAGATTGTAACTACCTAATTTTATCATAAATTACATTCTTGATATCAGATTAATCCCAAAATGAATGTGTTGTGTTTGTCTCATTTTTCTATATTTTTATGATTTTCTTGAAATTTTTAAAATAGTCACTTAAAATAATATTATTATAATCACCGGTAGGTCCTACACATATTTTTACTAGTCTCTCTTCTTTTGACTTGTAAAGATAAAGTTTGACTTTATTTGGGTCAGTTTAATTTGAAATTATGGCTTTAAATAATTTTAATAACTTATTATTATTAGTCATTTGTCTTATTCCTATTTTGTTTTTATTCACACATACCTCCTTCACCATGCTTATCCTTTGGCCAAGCATGACAAACCATCATGTTATCATCATATCTCTCTTTTATCTATATATTTTTCTCTACTTTTTTCATTTATTTTCACTCCTTTATTTTTCATTCATCTCTTCCTTTTATTTTTTTTTACTCCAACTCAAGAGAAGAAGAAGAAAAGAGGAGAAGAAGAAGAAAAGGAGAAGAAGTTCTTCAGCCTCAAAATAGGCTTATACTCCTACCCATCAAGGCAAGTAAAATCACATCCACTATTATATTTTTTTTAACTCTAATTGTTTATAGTTAACTTAGAATCTTGATTTGTTAAGACTTAAAAAGATAATGTTTCTATACAAAAAATCTCTATGATTATTGTAGAAAAATAAAAATATGATTTTTACACTTTACTCTATGTTTATGTATCAAATTTATCATTTTATTTATAATATCTCATTCTTAAACTATAAGTTATAAAGTTAAACTATGTGCTTTATTTTAAATTATAAAAAAAATGCTACCTTTATAAATGTTCATTATATTTGGATATACATTTGAATTTTTCATATAAGTTCATATATAATGCAATGATTTTAAATTACTTTCCACTTGCTATTAGAATATATATATATATATATATATATATATATATATATATATATATATATATATATATATATATATATATATATATATATATATATATATATATATATATATATATATATATATATATATATATATATATTCATTATTATGTTTTAAAGAGAGAGTTTCACATAAGTTTTACATTAAATTTACTAAAATATTTCTTTTATGCAAGCTATTACATTAGGTCATGATTCCTTTATGCTAATCCATGTTCACTTTAAAAAGATATACATTAGTAAGATTTAATAAATTTGCTACTTTCTATATTATGAAATCATGCTAGAATTTAGAAAATTAATATGTTGTAAAATAATCGTTATAAAAGTGTGAAGCCTATTTAATTTTCATCTTTACAATTTAGTACTAATTTATCTAATATGTGTTTATATGCATAATTGTATATGCACGATTCACATATATGATCATCATAGGTATTTTTACATCTTAATACTCATATACGTGTTTATATGTATACTTGTATTTATGTGTAGTTTACATACATGATCATTTCCATAACATTCATTCTAACATTCTATACTCTATCATATTTGTCTTGACATATACATATTAGTCACTTGTACAACATACATGAAATTATACCGAATTTTCTTTATTAGTATATACACATGTCTTAATAATATCGTGGATCTTGACTTGCCTATTAATTTGATTTTGACACTCCATCATTCTTACCTTGACATATACATACTAATTATTTGTACAAGATATATGAAAATATGTCGGATTTCTCTTATTAGTACATACACATGTCTTGATAGTGCCATGGATTCTGACTTGCCTGTTAACTTGATTTTGATATGGACCACATCTTACTTGTTATTAGACATGTATATGTATTAATCTTGACATGATTGGTTCATCATATTCCGGATTGATTTTCATGTAATATAACTTGAAACATTGGGTTATGGGAGAACTAAAGGGTGGACAAATATTGTATCCTGAAAGTTTAGGATAGGTTGCGCAACCGAAATAGGGGCCCATCCGCGGGGGCGCCCGGATGGTACTGAGCCATCATCTCTTGTTTAGTCCATTTTGATGGGATGACCGAATACTCAGTATCGATATCTGCTTGAGTGCTTAGCGGCACGGCTAGTTCAGCGCCAGCATCTTGGCCGGATCCCGGATATGCACGGGTACTTGCACGATACGAGTCTATTTATTCATCACTTAGTTCAAATATAAAATAAAATAAGATATTAACTTAGACTTGATATGCATTAGTCTCCGTACTTGATATTGATCACATACAAGTCTATTTCTTCATCATTTAGTTCAAATAAATAAATAAATAAAATATGATATTAAATTAGACTTGATATGCATGTATATCCCTGTTTGATATTGTTACTTAATCATTACTCTTTCCCATATATGTACATATATTTTTTTTGTACATCAATTCATATTTTACCTGTTAGTGCATATTGCACACTCTCTACAATAAAAGTTTATTTTTTCACCATTTAGTTCAAAATATAAACTAAAATAAGATATTAATTTAGACTTGATATGCATGTACATTCTTCCTTGATATCATTACTTGATCATTTAATATTTTCCACACATGCTTATATTTTCATATCCACACTCATATCTAACATATTTGTTTATATTACACTCTCCGTACTTCTTATTGTTTTACTTGCCGGGTTTGACTCTGAACTCCCCCACACGCTCAGGTACTGAAGATGTGAGCGAGAATCCGCCATTGCACGATCCGTACTTTGTAGAGCAGACCGAGCAGCAGTAGATTTATAGGCCTCTGCTTTTGTATTTTTGGTTTGGTATGTATCACCCATTTGGGATTTTATTTCCAACTTTTGTATCAGTATTGTACTTATTGCTTCTTATCTTAGATATGTATATCTCCTCTTTTATATGGCAGTAGACTAACTTCCAAGATTCTGATTGATGACTAGTATTCAGTTCCATTCATTTCTTTTTTTACATACTTATAGGTCTCGTGCACGTCGACTTACACGTGCCTGCCGGTAACACACTCCATTTTCGTATCCCTATGGAAAATAGGGCGTTACAGAGATGCTTATGGTATTCTCAACTCATTCTTAACTGTTCTTGTTATTGGATGTCATTCACTGCTTTGAGATGATGGGCTTCTGATAACTTTATTTGCTCAATTTTAGGCTCAACATACTAGCTAGGAGAGTAAGAACATTTACGCTAACTTCGTAATCAGTAAGGTTTTATGTTGGTTATTAGGTAGAGCGGCAGGAAAATTCCCTCATTTGGCTTATGGAACTTACTATGAGGATGTTTTCGATGAAAGGTATGAAAGACCGTAGTCCTTAAGAATTTGTTCTAGCAATAAATGAATAGAATTTTTCTTTTTCAGAAAGAGGTAGTTATGGGTTTATAAGAATTCACTTTTAAAATCCATAACTTAAAGCATTGTACAACTCCTAGTATATCCTCTTTCTTAAAATAAGTTTCATTGAATTAGAAAACAGCTAGTGAGACACTAGTATGAGTTAGTTATGAAATAGAGAGCTTTAAAAGCTGCTGTCAATACTCAAAAAATTATTCTTCAGAAAAAAGTAAAAAAAATAAATTAAAAGAAAAATTAACTTTGTTCCCACCTCCTTTCAGTCTCATATTATGATATGTTAATGGTAGTAATACCACGTGTAATATTTTCTCCCATTTCTTTTGGTTAAAAGAGGAAAAAAGATAGAAAATTTTGTACCTTATTTTCTTTTATTCTTCTTTTAATTTTGTCCCCGTTCAAGCAATGAAAAATAATTTTCTTCCTTTTTTTTTTTTCCTCCCTTTTCTCTTACCTTCTCTCAAAGGCAAAAAAAAAAAAAAAAAAAAAGTGGGATAATATAAATCAACTTAATTTTTTGCTACTCGTAATAATAATTCAACTGAGCGAATGGATCATTATGCCCAAAGTTATGAGCCCACTAACCAAAACGCTAATGAAATACAACTGTGAAAGTTATGAGCCCTGGCCCAGCATTGATTCAAAAATTTAGTTGGGCTGCTTGTCCATCAAATTGAAGTGGCCCATTTAAACCTATCAACCAGACAAGCTCCCCCAAGCGAGAGAAGTCAGGGCTCTCCTTGAACTAGAGGGGGACTTTAGCATCACATCACGTTATCTGCATTGGGTCTCTGTGCTACATAAAATAAAAGGAAAATATAAAATATCATTCAAAATATAAAATTAAAGGAAATAAATATCACCACCAAATCAAACCTAATCACTCTACAAAAGCCCACCCCCCACAAAAAAATAAAATAAAAAAAAAAAAATAAATAAATCATAAATCTCTCCTATCGGCGGACCATATAAGAGGCAACGAATCTGACAGCCCACGAACGAAGGCGACAAACTCGCTCTCGGCAATCAAAATTTTGTTATCACGTCTAAATCCCGCCGTTTTAAAGCAAATTAATCGATCATCCCGTATTTTAACAAAAGTTTAATAATAAATATTATTATTTGCAGCTTGAGTAGAATAACACAATGACATAATAATTATAGTCTACTGAATGCGACGACTCTTCTCAGACACCAGAGAAAGAGGGGGGGCGCAGTCTCAAGGCACCAACGCTCTCTCCCGCGCCTCCTCTCTTTACGTTAGGGGAGAGAGAGAGAGAGGGATAGGGGGGAGAGAGAGAGAGAGGGATAGGGGCGATCGAATCGAAGATCCTCGCTTGCTTCGTCGAAACCCTAGCTAAAAGCTCTGAGAGGTTCGTCGTCTCTCTCTCTCTCTCTCTTGTGTAATTTTTCTTGCATTTTTACTTCGTGTCTCGATTCAGGAGCACGAGTTTATTCGATTTAGGTCGTGTTATTGCCGCCGGAGCAATCAGATCCTCGATTACAGCACGCACGATTTTGAGATTTTTTTTTTTTTTTGCGATTTTTTGAACGATTTGAATGCTAATCGCAGTAGAACTGCTCCGGAGCTCGCGATTGGTTTCCGATTGGACGGATTCATTCGGATTTTGATCCGATCTTCAATTGGATTTGGTCTATTGTTTTTTCTCATTCAGATGATCCGATTTCAGCGCTTTTGTTCTTGATCTTATAGTTTTTGGTTGATCGTTTTGTTTGCTTATTGTGTTGATTGTTGTTTATTTGCTGATGCTAGAGTTTAGACGGCATAGTCTGGGTTGAATGGATCAGGTTAGCATTTGTCTGGATTTATTGTAAATTTGTAATTTTTGATGTTCTCGAGATAATGTGGATGATTCTTTTGTTCAGTATGAGAAGGTGGAGAAGATTGGGGAAGGGACTTACGGTGTCGTGTATAAGGCTCGCGATCGTCTCACTAACGAGACGATAGCTCTGAAGAAGATAAGGTTAGAGCAGGAGGATGAAGGGGTTCCGAGTACTGCCATTAGAGAGATCTCGCTGCTGAAGGAAATGCAGCATGGAAACATAGTCAGGTCAGCAGTTCTGTCATCTTCTGATCTCTTTATGCTGAATAAATGTGCTAGTTTTGCTTGCTAATACTTTTTATGAATGGATTTTTAGAGAGAGTGAATAAATGAGGGATTTTATTGTGCAGGATAGATTGAATCGAAATGTCCAGTTTATCTTATCTTGAAGCTTGCGCATTCGCATTTATTTGTTGCATTATCATTTACTCTTGATTGGGGAGGTAGATGGAACTCTTGGTCAGACAGTCTGATGTTTTTGATTGTTGACTGTTGAAGGCTGGGTACTTATGAATATCTTAATCAAGATAATTGTTGAGAGAGTAGTGTTGACACGTGTAATACAGCAAATATAATGGCAAAAGAGCAATGCTACTATAGCAATGGAGTTATTGCACTTTAAGGAGGGTGGTGGGTTTGGGTTTTCTAGTATTAGTTAACTTAATGTTGGAATACAGTCAATACATGCTATTCTTGTTTCTTTTGGTTCTGCATTTGTTTTACTCTTCCATAAGTTAATGATGTCTTGCCGATTTTGGTTGATTGAAGTTAACATTTTGATTGTTGTCACAAACACTGCTTATATCTAGTGCTTATTTCTACAATAGACTGGCATTCCCCTAGATACAATGTGTTATTTAATGAACATATTGCCCTTCCTGAAATTATTGAAAAGGACTTGTTCCTTTTGCTGTTATATAGACCATTATAATTGATGCTGTTCAGCACTGTTTGGTTGTCCAATATGAAGTTATTGTATTGTTTTTTCTTTAAACCATGATATCTGGAACTGCCTACAATTTGTTCTTTTACTATACAAGTAATGTTTGGCAAAAAATATTTTGCGAAGCCTATTTTCATGTCAAACTAGAATAAAATGTCAGGAGGATTTCAGAAATATGGGCTTATTGGGTGGCCAGGGTGCAAATTTTCTGAAAAAAATAAAACTAGATTATCCTTATACTGTGATTTTTTTAATTTACTTTTAAAATTTATATAGGACAATCAATGATAAAACCTATTTATTTGCTTCTTCAACTTATAGAGAGATTTCGAGAAAGAAGTAGAGATTTACATATGATATTTATTGATTTAGAAAAAGTCTATGATAAGATGCAGAGAGAGGTGCTATGGTGGATATTAATCAATGTTCTAAAATGCGTTTTCAGTATGCGTGTGGTCGAGAACCGCATGACGCATAATCGGATTACGCGCCGATTATGCGGATTACGCGGAATTATGCGGAATTTTAATATTTTAATATATATTAATATAATAATTATAAAAATAGATATATTAAGTGTTATAAAACTCTAAAAAATTATAAATAATAACTGTAAGCATGTAAAATGAAGATAAATTGGCTATAATCCAATTACAAATTACAAAATTATAAGATGCATGTACAAAATTATAAATTACAATGAACATATGACAATAATCCACATATTGCTAATACAAGATATATATATGATAAGTTTCAGTTCGGAGACTTGTGAAATTCCAAAAATTCAAGATGCATGTACGGTTTGGATATAAAAATAATCTAGTATTAAAGAAATTAAAATTGATCATAAAAGCTTGTGTTCACATAAGTTTGAAAAAACTTTCTAAATTGTTCAGCAATTACTGCACATACATACTAATAATCAAGTACAAATAGAAATTAAATTGCTAATCAAGTCACTAAACAGTACATTACTCATCAGTAACTAAATCCAACAAATTTTAAGTAAGATTCAACTTTTTTATCAAAAGAAACTCTCCTAGAAGTTTGTCCTGCAAAATTATTTCAAAAGAATTCAGCTATTATTTCAAATTATTGATGTTTATGCTGCAGAAGTGGTGCGGTCATCGATGAAGGTGAAGAACAAAAAACAAAAAATCAGCTAATGGAGGTGAAGAATCAAAATAATGCAGTGGCTGAATCTCCCTTTTTTTCAAAATAACTCAAACCTAAATTCTACTCAGTTAATAGTTAACACAAAAATTGTCTCAACTCATTTTCCACAAATAAAACCCTAACCCTAATTTTTCTGAATATTTTCTTTCACCAAAAAATTCAAATCCTAAAATTAACTCAGTTTACTCAAAATAATCATAAAAAATACTCAAGAAGAATAATACCAAAAAAAACTATCGAAACCCTAAAGAGATCCAAAATCTTAACTGAAAAAAAAATTACTTGTGCTGTCGCTGCCGCCGTCGCCGGAGAGCTCGCCTTGAGGACCGCAGCCGTCGGAGGAGATGTCGTCGGGTCACCGGTGAGAGTGGAGGGGAGAAGGGGAGATCAGAGAATTGGAGTTTTTTTTTTTCCGCTGGGCTCGGGAGCTTCGATTCGGGAGAATTAGGGAATCATTGAATCGAAGAGGAAGGGAAATAAGTAATGGGTTGCAGGTACGGGTCGGGTTTTGGGTACGGGTCAGGCGAAATTTTAACGTTCGAAATCCGATAACCCGTTTGTCCGCATAATTGGGCGCATTTTTCTTTTTCTACGCGTTACGGTGGCGAAAACGCATATGCGGACGCATATGCGCCCGTATAGAACGTTTTTTAGAACAGTGATATTAATGAAGAAGTGAGTTCCCATCGAGTATATTGATATAATTAAATATATGTATAATGTAGTGGTGGCAAACGTCAGAACTTGTGGCGGCCTTAACAAGTAATTTTTCGAAAATAATTGGATTGCATTAGGGATCGGCATTGAGTTTTTCTTACTTATTATAGTGATAGATGATCTTACTAGAGCTATTCAGGATGAGATACCTCGATGTATACTATTTTCTGATGATTTTGTCTTAGTAGATGTGACGAAAACAGAGGTAAATGCTAAGTTGGAGTTATGGAGGCAAATATTAGATCATGAGGTTTTAAATTAAGTTGTTCCAAAATAGAGTATGTACAGTAACACTAGGAGAGATAAAATGATAAATGAGGATATTTATGCTAAGTTAGGTATAAATCTATTGAAGAGAATATACGAAAAAATTGTTCACGATGGTTTGGTCATGCACAATGTAGACTTACAGATGGAACGGTTCGATGAGTGGATTATAAATAAGGACATATTGCCCAATATACATGAGTGGAGTAGGATCATCCATTTGGTCGATCCGTTGCGATTCTCACTTGGTTCATACAGTCTATCCCAAGTACATGGGATTAAAGGCGTAGTTGTTTAAAATTTATATAGGGCCTGAACGGCTGTTTACACAACAATGATAATCTTGTACTACCTCAATCTATCATTGCTGCTTCCATTCTCCTATATCCATCATTTCTTAGTCAAAATATAGCTTAGATCTTCAGGCTAACAACTTTGTACTATATAGTAGTATAGTTCCTTAAATTTGGCACAACTAGAGATAGAGACAAGATCATAGCCGGAGATGAAAGTTAGGTTAGTTTTTTGGAGCTTCTCCAGTTTGACTCAATGCTCTATTTTGTGTCGAGACCTTTTCTCTATCTCTAGTTGGTGTCAAATTTAAATAATTATACTTTTGTTGAGATTCATGAGTCAATTGCGAATAAATCTAGCCTGAGGACTTTTCAAGCTTGAAGTCCAGATACAAACAATCTCAAACTTCTAGTTACATGTGAATTAGGCCATCTAATACTTTTATTCTATGAATATCATGTCCAGAAGTTTACCTATAGGAGCATGCAGGGAAAGCTAGAAAACTCAAAGTTCTCTAAAGCATAGAAGGTCATGTGGACATGAGAAATGTCGCAACTTTTTAATGAAAATGGTTAATCGTAATAATTACTCTTGTACTATTTGGGGGTATCACCAATATCCCATTCAGTAATTTTTTCGCTAAGAGACCTCCTGATTGTGGGGGGGGGGGGGGGGGGGGGGGGGTGGGGGGGGTACAAGTATAGTAAAAAATAATAAAAAAAAATATTGCAATTATATTCACTATAAGGGAGTCTCTTTGCGAAAATTTTTAGAAGGGGATATTAGTGATACTTTCCCAATAGTATATGGGTAGTTTCTGTGATTTACTCTGATGAAAATTTAGTTCATGCAATGGTGAGCACCTTACCCAAAGTCAGGAGACCAATTATCTTTGAATATTAAAGAGCCAACTTGTTAGCACATTGTAAATCATCAATGCTCTTGAGATTCTCTGTTATTATCTTTAAATTTCTTTAACATATGCTTTTTAGGGCATCAAGTGAAAGTAGTAGTAAATGGGAATACTAAATAATTCCACCAACTATAAGTGGCATTTGTGACTTTCTCAGACTGTCGGGCAAACAAGGGATAGACAACAATAGTGAAATCCAATTACAACCTCAGCCTACCAATGAACTGATCTCTACTGAATAGTCTATTAGTCCATCGAAAGAATTTAACAAAGGAAACTGTGTGAGTAGGAAAGATAAGTTTCGACAGACTTAAAAACAATAGTAGTAAAGCATGCAATAAATAGAAGGTTGAACATTGTCTGTGAATGTTTACTGATGAGCACATTCACATTGTGGTCTTGGAAATATCCAGCCTTTCGGAAGAGGCGATAAGGTTCACGCAATATGCATCACATAAAGAACTTCAAGTGGGTTGGAAGAATTTTTTTTCTTCTGTTTAATGCCTTCAAATGGAAGCATTGACCTTTCTAATGTTAATAGGGAAAGCAGACATGTTTCTTTAATAAATTTTGCAATTCATCAAGCCAAATGGTAGCTGAAACATGTTACTTTACACTTTATGGTTTGCATTGAGATTTACCTTTTGCTTAAATCAATGATGCACGGACACGTGTATGTGTACGAATGCGGTACTAGATGCAAATCTGTAAATTGGGTATAGGAATCCGACTATATACGCATACATGTAAACAAAAAGCAACATCTAATACTACAATATTAAATTGCATAATCTAATTGAGGTCATCTTTTTTTATCCATTAGTTATATAGGTTATCTCGCTAACACTAAGTTTCTTTAATATATGAATGAAACGCAGGCATATGATATAAACTTTTAAAGTAAATGTATAAGTGAATGAGAAATGTGCATGTATCCAAAAGTTTTTTAACTTAAATATATTATAAAACTAAGGACATGGTTTAAGAAGCATTGTACAAATGCCCAAGAAGTGTCTAAGAAATATCAGTGTCTGTGTACGTATCCAATGCAGCTGTATGGGTATGACTAATTTTAGAAGTACTTGTGCTGCATAGTCCTCAATTATATCCTCTCAACCAAAGAAATTATGGAGAACTTTTGTATGCATTAACCTTGTTGATTCATAATATTAACCTTGCATATACCAATGAATCATGATAAGTAATCCTAACATGAAACCTTAACGGGGATGGAATGTTTTGTGATCATAGAGTTAAGTTTATTCCATCGAGATTACCCTTGATCTATGATAAAGATCTCCCTTAAGATCATAAAAGAGATTGGTCAAAGAGGTAAAATGCAAGTTACAATTTTAACGTTTGGGAATAATTCAGCGAGAGCTAAAAGAAGTTATGATGTCTCAGATATCTATTTAGAGAGTTGGTCAGAGGTTAGGTCGAGCTTTACATAGAATTTGATATTAATTTACTTGGTTCTATTTGTTGTCTATTAAGTTGAAATTAACTTTTCTCATATTGATGAGAAAATTGTGCTATGATGACTCCTTATATAACATACCCAAGGAGCTTGCTGTTCATCAAGATGTTCATGCCTAAAAATTGTGAAAGTGATTGTGGAGTTTGAAAAACCTTTCTATCGTGCATTAAATATTATTGAAAAGAATTATTTTAATTTAATATAACTACTGACATGCTTGATCAGTGGTTTAAAGAGAATTAATTCAGACGATCTATCTCCCATAGACATTTTAGGGCCTAGAGATCGTGATGAATTGATCATATGTGCAGTAACATACTATGTGGTTTTAGACAAATTGATTACATAATTGATTTACTCGAGGTACGCTATTCTCTTTCTCCTAATTCATTGCAACACTAGTGTATGATGACCAATTTAACCCTCCCCATTCTCTTGTTTGGGACCATTTATCTGGTAGAAAGTTGCTTCTTTTTTTTTTATTGTGGTTATCTTCAAGTTTCAGTGAGTCAATTGCACACTTGGTGGTATTTGGCTCACATTAATTTATCGGGCTTCCTTCTCATAATTGTTTAACAACATCAAGATATATGCCTAAGGAATGGGTTGACAACATGATTTGATCTTTGATTTTTATGTTTGTTGAAGGGATGCAATAGAATTGGATATGAAATTTCAATGTTTAGTACCACAATTGTCGATATCCAGTATGTATCTTACGATATGGTACATATGCAAGAAAAATTTATATGCATCTTACAAAGCGTATTTATTGGACTATGTATCTTACTAGGTTGTGTACCATAAAGTTGAATATCTTACGATATATCGACATGCAATATTTTATAATGCGCTGACTCGACTTATAGATAGATTTTGAACTCATCTAAATGAGCTTTTTGTATAATTAGGTAATGCAAATTCAGAACAAGTAAAATCTTTTAAAAAAAGATGATATAAAGTGCAAAAAATACCTATTTTAGTTGATAAGAAATCAAATCAATTAACAAAAGAAGTATGTGATATATCTATTAATTTCTAATCCATATTAATTATTTACTTGCTAACTCTCACTTTAAAAATCCAATAAAATTATTTGGGTCTACATCAAAACCTCAACATCTTAATGACATTTTGACACAGGACGGATGCGAAATTAGGGTTAGGGTTTTGAAAATTAGGGTTTTTTTAGAGGAATTTGGGGGAGAAAAGATAGATTGGGAAAAACTTACAGGATTTGGGAATCCACCCAGGCCTACGCCCACTCTCCATGAATTCACGAGGAAAGATTTTGATTTTAGCCAACTACACGCCAGAGATTTCTCAAGAATTTTTCAAAATATTATTTATCTTCTCAATACTTCATACGAACCCATATATATAGGAAAACCCTAACAAACAGAATCCTAATAGAATCCAAACCCTAATCCAATCAAATATCCTAATAAAATCTAAATCCTAATAAGATCCAAATCAAATCAAATCCTGATCTCCATCAATTCTCCCTGGCTTTAAAACATGAACCTCTGGTGAATGACGAAGATAATTATCGAGCAAATCCGGGTCGAGCTGCTGAACTTCTTCGGTGCGTAACTAAGTGCAATCAGAGTCTGGACGTCCACGCCAGCGCGCCAAATAACGCTGATATCCACCATCAGCAGTCGAAACAATCTCATCATCCAAAATGTCTTTAATCTGATCTATATGATGCTTCTGTGGAGCAGGAGGCGGTGTATGGATGAGAAAATGTCGATGTCCTGGCGAAGCTGATGATGGTAAATCCGGAATTACTGTTGGATAATCAAATGGAGCACGGTATGGAGTCAGGTCTTCGACGTTGAAAACTGGATTGATCCCGAAATTGTGGGGAATCGCAAGCTCATAAGCATTAGAACCAATTCTCTTTAGAACTCGGTAAGGACCCATACGTCGAGCATGAAGCTTCTTCAAGGTTCCTGGAGAGAACCTCTCTGGATGCACTCTAACTATCATCTCATCACCAACTGCAAATTCATACAATCTTTTGTGCGAGTCTGCTGCAAACTTGTAGTTATTATTACCAATTGCTATTTGCCGACGCGACATATAGGATCATGCAAATCATGCAAATGCTGTGCAAAAGACTCGGCTGAGGCACTAGGTCTATCACCTATGGGAGGGGAAGAAGGTCTATAGGTTTTCTAGGTTTATAACCTGTAACTATCTCAAATGGACTCATTCCAGTAGACCTATTGACTGAACTCTTATATGCAAACTTCGTTATAGGCAAAACAAGATCCCACGTGGTTAAATGGTCGCCCACTAAACATCGAAGCAAGTCACCTAAGTTACGATTGACAACTTCTGTCTGACCATCTGTCTGTGGATGATAAGTAGTGGAGAATTTAAGTGTGGTACCCATTTTCTTCCAGAAAGTTCGCCAAAAATGAATTGTGAACCGAACATCTCTGTCAGAAATAATTGACTTAGGAAGGCCATGCAAACGAACTAGCTCTTTACAGAATAAGTGTGCAACATGTGAGGCATCCAAAGTCTTGTGGCAAGGGATAAAATGTGCCATTTTGGAAAATCTATTCACCACGACTAATATTGCATCATGTTTCCTAAGTGTGCGAGGGAGTCCCAAAATGAAATCCATGTTAAGATGCTCCCAAGGTGCAAATGGTATGGGTAATGGTATTACAGTCCTGTATTCTGCTTCCTATCTTTAGCTATCTGACAAACTCGATAATGCGACACAACTCGCGCAACATCACGTTTAATACTTGGCCAATAAAATCGGTCTTCTACAAAAATGATAGTTTTATCTCGATCGAAATGACCAACGATCCTCTCCTGCATGCATTTCCCAAATCAGATGATCGTACAAAGAAGTATTGGGAATATATAGACGGGTACTTCGAAATAAAAAACCATCAACAATGGTGAAAACATCTACTATAGTAGGAGGATCCTGTATCAGAGATGAATAGATGTCACCAAAGTCTCGACAAGTAGGATAGTTTTGAATGATTTGCTCAAATCCGATAACTTTTGCACTCATCGTCTGTAAAGTGTAAAGTTTCCTACTTAATGCATCAGCGGTTTTATTTTCAGTTCCGGCACAGTGTTTGAGTACAAAATTGTACTCCTGAATAAACTCAAACCACTTGATGTGTCGATACCCTACTCTCTTTTGGGAATTTATATAGCGTAGAGGTTGATGCTCTGAGTATAGAACGAACTCTTTTGGTAGAAAATAGTGACGCCAATGATGCAAACATTGCACAAACTCTCTATCATAAATATCGTAGCGCTGTTTCGTCTCATTCATTTTTTCGCTAAAAAAGGCGTTAGGATGATTTTCTTCGCTCAAAACGCCATCTATACCTACGCCTGATGCGTCGCATGCTACCTCAAAAACCTTCGAGAAATCTGAAAGATGAAGGACCGGAGCAGTGGTCAACTTCTTCTAATTTCCTCGAAAGTATGAGTAGCAGATTTAGTCCATTGAAACTCCCTTTTTTAAGACAATCAGTGATCGGAGCCATAATGGTACTAAATCTCCTAACAAATCTCCTATAAAATGTCGCCAGACCATGGAAGCTCCTGGCTTCATGGTTCGTACGAGGAGTAGGCCATTCTTTTATGGCTTTAACTTTGTCAGGGTCTGCTACTACTCCATCTTTAGAGATGATGAATCCAAGAAAGTGAACAGAGGAAGCTAAGAACGAACATTTTTTTAAATTGACAAACAGTTTCTCCTTACAGAGAGTCTCTAAAACCTGTGTCAAATGAGAAAGACGTTCTTGTGTTTGACTAAAGACGAGAACGTTATCAAAATAGACAACAATGAACTTGTCTAAGAAATGACGCAATATCTGGGTCATAACTCTCATAAATGTATTGGGTGCGTTAGATAAATCAAAAAGCATGATCAGCCATTCATACAATCCGTCCTTAATTTTAAAGGCAGTTTTCCATTCATCACCTTCACGGATACGAATCTGATGATATCCGCTTCGAAGATCTATCTTCGAAAAGATTTGAGAGTCAGCCATCATATCTAATAAGTCATCAAGTCTAGAAATGGAAAACCTATACTTGACGGTAATTATGTTGATGGCGCGACTGTCAACGCACATCCTCCAGCTACCGTCCTTTCTAGGTGTGAGTAGAGCGGGAACAGCACAAGGACTCAAACTTTCTCTAATAAAACCTTTCCGCAATAACTCATCGACCTGTCTTCTCAACTCAGCGTGGTCAACAGGATTCATCTGATAATGAGATAAATTGGGCAAGCTGGACCCTGGCACGAAGTCAATGGCATGCTGAATGTCTCGAAGGGGAGGAAGTTCATCAGGTAACTCATCGGGCATGATATCCTGAAAATCAATGAGAATTTGATGAATCTCAGGGTGGTAAATGATAGGTGGACTGGAAGACTCTCCTAAAGCAATTACTGCATACACCAGTCTCTCCTCTAAACTCTCCTTGAGGAACTGTGATCGACTTAATAAGTGAAGAGATTTTTTATGTACATGGCCTGTGACTTTTTCGCTCTTTGGGCTCTCATCACTAGACTTAGGCGACACGAGTTTCAAAATAATTTTCTTTCCATTAAATTTGAATGTATATGTGTTTGACTTGTCGAAACTCGTCACATCTAAGTCATACAACCATGGTCTACCAAGCAAGATGTGTGCGGCGGTCATATCTAACGCATCGCTCCAAAGCTGGTCCTGATAGCTTGACATCTGGACAGGCACTAGACAACGCTGGGTAATAAATTGAGCAGTTTTATCTACCCATGTTACATTGTATGGTTATGGATGGGGTTCAGTTTTGAGGCCTATTTTCTCAAAGCTGTTCTTGAGATTATATTCACACAACTACCCCCGTCAATCATTACTCGATAACTCTTTCCTCCGTGTGTAATGTACGTAGTGAAAACGCTAGATCTACGCCAATTTTCATCTTTCATTTTGTGTAAAGGCACCTAACGACGCCTAAGCGCATATTTGAAATGGTTATTTCCTCGTCCGACTCACTAGCGTTTCCTACTGGTTCATATACTCCTTTCTCAAGATCATCATCACCATTATGTTCTCCTTTTACGAGTAAAACTCTAATAGGACACTGTGAAGTTTTGTGGCCATACTCGTGACACCTAAAACATTACGCCTTTCGTGCCCTATTTAGATGACTCACCCATTACGGTTTTACTCTTAAAGTCTTTGTTGAATTGGGTGTTAGGTCTCTTATTATCTTCAGAAGAACATCTGGACTGCTGTCCGGCTCTAGGAGTAAACTTGTGGTCAGTAGAAAATTTGAGAGATTGTTCTATATTTTCTGCTAATTGACAAGTTTGAGCAAGGGAACTTATATTCCGAGAATGGATATGTATGGCTCGTTGTATGTCTGCGTGTAGTCCAGAACGAAATCTAGATATCACCTGGTGTCGGTCCTCTCGCAAATCACACCGAAGTGTCAATTCATCAAATTGAATCATGTACTCTTGGACCGTCATGCTTCCCTGGCGTAGACTGTGCAACTTATCTAAAAGATGACTCCTAAATGTGACTAGAAAGTACTTCTCTTTAACTCTAGCTTTCATGTCATTCCAAGTCTCTATCGCATCCAGATATCTGTCACATTCTCTTTCTACTGATATCCAATATATCCTAGTGGACCCTGTCAATCGCATCCGAGCAAATCGTATTTTACGCTCTTCAGGCATGTCATCCCAATCGAAATAGTAATCCATGTCTGCGAGCCAGTTACTAAAGACTTTAGGGTCGTGAGTACCATTGAACGTAGGAGCTTCAATTTTTATCTTACGTGTGATGTCATTTTTAACATGTCTAGTTCTAGGGACACTATCATCTCTATTTCTTTCATTTCGATCTCTTGGTCCTTTATACTAATCGTAATTCCTTTCGTTGTATTCATTCTTATAAATTTGATTATTTTATTCTTCCATTTGTTGTTCTAGTGCATCCAATCGTTTATTAACAATTTTAAACTGTTCCATTTGTTCAGTGATAGTTTTAATTGTTTCATCATGATTTCTAACTTTTCATCCATATTATTAGAACCTGGGGTGGTCATTTTACCGTTACGAAGAAGCATACAATCAAACAAGCGTATGCAATACAATTTTCTAGACTCAGTCAAATTCTATATGCGTGCACTATATGATCAAATAAAATTTTCTAAGATTTAGTTTCTAAAATGCAAGAAAATGGATCCTAAAATGTGTGTATACAGCAAGCAATGAGTTGGCAAATAATTATTAGTAATTCTAACTAACAATCTTATGCATAATTTCACAAAATAATTGCAAAATTTTGCTGAAGAAAATGTGTTAGTTTAGAGATTACCCAAATACCGAAGAAGTTCGTGCACTTGTAGTGGTCCCTTGGAGTTTTTCGAAGTTGGTTCGCCTGCTGAAGAGCCCTGAAATCCTGCCACAATTGTTAGAAACAAATCCAGGAAAACAACGCTTCGAATCTAACTTGAATTGGACTCCGAATGGGCTCCAAATCACCACTTTTCTCCTTAACGGATCTGCACTGTAAAGGGATTTGCATTGTAGCTATTCAGATCGGGGCTGATGCACTGAACCCAATATGAAAATTGGGTTGGATCTGAAGCTTGCGGGTCAGATCCAAAGTAATTCCAACCTTCTATTCTTTTGGATGTGGCAGAACCAAATCAAATCCAATAACAAACAAATCCAAAATCCAATAACTTTCTTCTCCTTTCTCTCGTTCTACAGGTGGCTGCGGTTGAGGGGGGAATCAGTCGGTTCGGTCGCAGTTGCTTGGGCAAGGAGGAGCGGTGAGGGCGAATGGCGAGCAGCGAAGGGTTGCGGAGCCTGTGGAGGGGGTCGTCGCTGACGGTGAACAGGGCGATGCTGGTGACGGCGAGCCAGTTGGCGACGTACGACCAGGTGAAGGAGGAGCAGCGAGGGCAATCTGCTCGATGGCTGAAGATGGCGACGGCGTTGCTGGCGGGGAAGCGACGAGCAGAGGTGAAAGCGGTGGAGAGGGCGGTGGATCTGGTGAATCTGGTGGTTGATGGCGGCGGATCAGCTGAGAGGAGGGGCGGCGGGCGTCTGGGAGGGTGTTGCGGTGGATGGTGGCAATGGAGACGGAGTCGAGGACGACGGAGATGTCGAGGTGGCGGAAGAAGGGGAGGAGCTTGGGCTAGTGCTTGGGGGGCGGAGTAGAAGGAGATAGAATCGAATTATGGCTTGCTGGTGTTTTGTGGGTAGGGAAGTTGAGGGAGAGGATGAGAGTTTGCTGTTTTTTTTTTTTTTCAAATCTGTTTTTTTTAAATAAAAAAATAAACTGAAATAAAAGAGAATAGAGATGTGGAAGAAGAAGATGGTGATGGAGAGGAAAATCTAGACTCTGATACCAAATTTGACACAGGACGGAGGCGAAATTAGGGTTAGGATTTTGAAAATTAGGGTTTTTTTAGAGGAATTGGAGAAGAAAAAATAGATTGGGAAAAACTTACAGGATTTGGAAATCCACTTAGGCGAATCCACGCCCACTCTTCACGAATCCACGAGGAAAGATTTGCTCAAGCGAAATCCACGCCAGAGATTTCTCAAGAATTTTTCAAAATATTATTCATCTCCTCAATACTTCATACAAACCTATATATATAGGGAAATCCTAACAAACAGAATCCTAATAGAATCCAAACTTTTGATCCAATCAAATATCCTAGTAAAATCTAAATCCTAATAAGATCCAATTAAATCAAATCAAATCCTGATCTCCATCACATTTGCTCAAAAAGTAAGAGTTTGTATAATTTGGAGAAGAAAAAGAAGAAACTATATCAAGTCTAAAAAGGTGATTATAGTGATGTCTTTATAAAGGATGATTACTTGTTATTACATTTACTTGTTTATTGTTTTCCATAGTAATGAACTTATGTTTTGTACTTCCATTTCTGGTAAAATAATACAATTGGAACTAAGGCCGCAAAAGTGAAAAGGGATCGGAGAAATATGTGATATGATTTGCTGAGTCAATATGTAATCCAATTATGAATGGATTGTTGAGAAAGAAAAATCTCACATAGTGAAAATTGTCTCTTGGATTTTTGCAAGTATTTTAAAGTTGAATAAGGAACAAAAAAAGAAAGATAAGTGGTAATAGTGAATTTTTAATTAATTGGTTTGTTATTCGTAATATTTAATATCTAATAGATTTTTTTAGTAATTATTAGTAGGATCTGGTACTTGGATTCAAGTGTACACAATAAAAGATGAAAAGAAACGGGAAATACGAATATAGAGATGAAGGAGCGGTTTGTGTGAAGCAAAGGAAATGAAATGAAGAAAATGATAAATAATCATTTTTCAACTTCAAATGAATCTAGCAATGTAGTATGTTCATTAATATAGTGGAACTTTGATTAATGACCTCATGTTCATTGAACTTTGGTAGTTAATTATTTATTTATAGTTGTTTTACTTGTATCTTGCATGTTAATGGCTTTAACATTTGTTTCTGGTAGTTTCTTTACTTTAAATTTGCTCATATTTTTATTATATATTGTTATATACTTGATTATTTATCAATTATATATTGATCAACATATCTTATTATATGATATGCGGTAAGATGTACAATACAATACAATACATAAAGATAATGATACATGATACACATCCCGAATTGAGCACTTTAGTACATCGGTACATCCTTTTTTGGCAAAATCATTGGATTGTCTTGAATTTGAAGAAGCTTACGAGTTTGGTTCGTATTGGTCAAATTCTTTGTATGGAATATCAAGATAAAAGCTTTTAAGAACCTTTAACAAAGCTAAGTGCAATAATTGCAAGTTAATCACACACAAGCTAGAACAAAGATTGGACATCCAGTTAAGGAAATGAACTGTGAGGCCTAATTTATGACAATCCTAAACAGAAGCAATAGGGCTGGAAATTGTACAGAATATGTATACTAGAAGGATATATCTGTAGATATGTTAAAAAGTGATACCCAAGTTGGATTATTGTTGGACCTAAGAAACAAATAACTCATGATCTGTCTGATTTCTGTACTCTATACACCAGAATAAAATTTGTAGAAGAGTTGTGCCGGTTTGTCTAATTGTTACCTGAAAATTTTCAAGGATGAGTAAAGGCTTGCAAATTCAAGATTGTGTACTTGATGAAGTGGTAACTCATAATATTGAAGATGGGGCTATATCTAGGTTATTAAAACTAGTTTAAAGTGACGAAACATATTATTGTGGTTATGTAAAAAGCTGTTTCTTGAAATGAGCACATGGTTGAGGCTAGATGGCATGATAAGTTACTTGTTTTACTGTTAAAGACATTTATAACATTTATGTGTTTGCTCATCCTCCATGCTTCTAAACTCCTAAAATAAATCACTTTTTCTTGATTTTTGATAAATGGAACATCTGCCCATAGTGACTGTATGATGCAGGATATAGTTTTTTTTTTTGGGAACATAGTTAAGCTTTTGTTGACAATTTTTCACATTCTGAATTATCTCTTTTATATGTAGTTTTTTTTTTTAAACTTTATGCATTACTTCATAGAGAGAGAACACACATTACCCATGCCCTACTTATTATTTTTAAATTTATTAGAGGCTGTCATAAAATAAACATAGTCAAAAGTTAAAATTATTGGAAGATATCTCCTCTTATCATTCTGTTGTTGGATATAGAAGACGTGGTGAAATCTACCATATTCTACAAATTTTCTATTTGTTTCTCTAATCTACTATCTTCCTCGGTCAAGTCAATGCAATTTGCATATTCAATTGTCTATATTTCTTGCCAATTAGTCTGTCTATGAGATGGAAATACTATTTTTAACTTCATTGTGTAGCTTGAAAAATTTAATTTTTCATGTGGTCGCATTCCCAAGATAAATAATCTGAAAACCATATCCTTCTGGTTGGGACTTGTACTTCATGTAGTATGTTATGTACGGTTTCACTATTAGCTTGTCTTTGAGGTGGAAATACAATGCCAACTTCATTGAGTCATATGGAAAATTTTCTTGCTATGCTTCATGTGGTCAAATGTGCTTACTATGTAAAAGCATTTCCAAGATAAATTATCTGAAACCGAAGCCCTTTGCTTTGGACTTGGTACTCCATGTAGTGTGTGATGTAAAGTTTTCACATCTTCATATGCCCCCTCATCTTGTAGGATTATAAATGGTACATTCTTTTTTATAACCTTGTCAATGTCAGACTATTTTCTAGATTGTACTTCTGTTATTACTGTTCTAGAAAATATGATTGTGAGTGAATTATATAAAGAACAATCTGTGATGTATGATTTTGCTAAACTAGCAAGTAGGCCATACTAAGTACCCGGAGTATGATCCTGATGGACTACCCCAAGATGCACCTTGTATGTGGAATTTTATAACCAAATCTATTTTTCTAAGTAGCAGGCGAAACAAAGTATCTTTGAAATTGAGTAGCGCAAATGGCCGGTCTGCAATTGTCACTCATCTCTGGAATTATTTCTTTCTGTTCCTTTAGGAGATAGACACATATGCCACTATATGGGGTTGCATTCTAGCAATAAATCTTTCAATAACAGAGTATTGTAACCATGATTTGGAGATGATGTTAATAGAATGTAATGCATCAAACTTCCTAGTTCTTAATGGTACACGTGGACACAATTCCACAATCTTTTCCCCACTTTTCCCTCCCACATTTTGGTTTGGCACTGACCTTCTGTTGGGTTCATACTTAATGTTTATGATGTTTCTTTCACCCCTGAGTTAATCATGAATAATCCAGGTGACATGTACCCACATGTTAGGTACACTATCCATTAGGGTACTTTGATAGAAGCATCAGCATTGCAGCAATAAGCGCCAAAATGTCCTTTAAGACAAGTCAGAAAGGAAAGTGCTCTTTTCGAGAGTCAGGTGCTCAAATGACTTCCCATGCACAGACAATTATATCCAGTGTATTAGATAGATGTACAGGTATAAACCGATTAGTTATTGTTAGATTTAATAGCTAAAAGTGAATAGGCAACACAATAATTTCAATGCATTTGAGATCATTTGTAACCCAGTGTATCCATTTTGATGTACATGTTTTGGATGGTTTTCATAATCATTTTTGTAGTTTCAACTCTTTTCTATACTCTTACATGGCTTTGCTGACCACCCTACAGCTAATGATATTCTGTGTAAAGTTGCCTCACAGTGTCTTTGAATAGCAGGTTGCAAGATGTAGTCCATAGTGAAAAGCGGATATATCTTGTATTTGAGTATCTGGACTTGGACCTCAAGAAGCATATGGATTCTTGTCCAGATCTGGCTAAAGATCCTCGTTTAGTGAAAGTAAGATCCTCTCTTCATTTAAAGTTACATCACGTGTTGACTCGCATTACAATCACTATATTCCGATATGGGTCGTGCAAACCCCTTGTTCGGGCCCTCTGTACACTAGAACCTTCAGTTTCTTAAATCTTTGTTCTTTGACTTGTATTATAATGATTTCATCCAGATAAATGTGTACCAGCAACATCATATATTTGCTTGTTAAAAAACCCTGCATATTGATTCCATCGTCAAGGATTACTTCCTTTGTTGCTTGCATGGTTGAAAAGTCAGTCTGTGGTTGTTCTTTAGATGTCAGCTTGGACTTATATAAGTTAATGCCAAATCCTGGCTAGCACAATTATGGGCAGGAAGGGAGCATTTTCATACAGACTTAACACAAGGTTGTTTGTGGGAGAGTTAACTTGTGTGTAACAAAGAACGATCCCTTCACATTCTCCCAGACCAGAGAAGGTTTAGGACTTCTGAAGAACAGAACCCTGACATTCTCCTAGACCGGAGGAGGGTTTGATGGAGGCAAAAGAGTAAGAGCTTTGCATTCACTAAACATAAGCTAAATAAACAAAGTTGCATAAAGTATCTTAGTAATGTTGCTAATGTAAATATTCAATCTTGTTGATGAATTTGTGGGTGGCTTAATATGATTTACATTTTTGGATGCATTTTATTTGTTGGTTGCCTTTGCTCTTATTTATATATTGCTTCATAGAGAATTTCGAGTCTGTAATGCAAGAACTTAGTATGTTGAGTAGTAGTGTGGATAAAATGAGTCCTGCTCGTGAAATGAAGGAAAATGGTACTTCAAAATGGGGTACTATCTAGGTAGTAAAGATGGCATTTGGTCTGTACAATCAGTGTGTTCTTTTTTCCCTAACATAGTACTATTAGCATTACTCTTAAATGAATTGATGACTGAGTATAACAATGTGTACTGATTGTATATCCTTTTTGGTGGGGCACATTATGCTTCCTTGCCCTTTGCAGACATTTCTCTATCAGATTCTCTGTGGCATTGCGTATTGCCACTCACACAGGGTTCTTCATCGGGATCTGAAGCCTCAGAATTTATTAATAGATAGGCGCACTAATTCTTTAAAGCTTGCAGACTTTGGACTGGCCAGGGCATTTGGTATTCCAGTCCGAACCTTTACTCATGAGGTACCTTGTTCACCATTTTTTTTGGTTATGATGTTCATAATTTAGATTCTATGTAAGTTTGTAATTATATTTTCATAATACTGACATGAAAGGTAAAGTGGTATCTCTGCTATTTAGTATTGCCATTGGTAGTTCTGTTGGGTATGGTGTTTCCTATACTTTGATCCTCTCGAAACAAATCTATCTCACTAGTAGACAAGCAGTGAAATTGTCATTCTCAAGTGCTCATATAAATACAAGTAGCTTACGGTTGTAACTTCTTTCAGGTGGTCACACTGTGGTATAGGGCACCAGAAATCCTCTTAGGATCTCGCCAATATTCAACTCCTGTAGATGTGTGGTCGGTGGGCTGTATTTTTGCTGAAATGGTGAACCAACGGCCTCTGTTCCCTGGAGATTCTGAGATTGATGAGTTATTCAAAATATTCAGGTTTGTAAAAAGTAAATTGATTGTCTAATCTTTATTCACTGTCCTTTTATGCATGTGAAGCTCATAGTGTTACTGTTTATTTGATATGATCTACATATTTAATTGTGAAGAGTTTTGGGCACTCCAAATGAAGATACATGGCCAGGTGTTACTTCTTTGCCTGACTTCAAGTCTGCTTTTCCAAAGTGGCCTCCCAAGGTTTGAAATCAAGTATTTGCTTTAGTCCCTCTTTTTTGTCTGATTATCAAGTGAAAATAATTCCTGAAGGACTTCATCAAATGTCTGATATGCAGGATTTAGCGACAGTGGTTCCTAATCTTGACCCAGCTGGAATTGATCTTCTTTCTGTAAGTATAATTATTTTTGTATTCGACACATTCAATTTTCAGAGTGTTCTGCTCTCTATGTTGGGAATATGCATAAGCCTTTTTATTTTTTCTTGCCCTTTTTTGAGACATGGTAGGTCCTTCTGTACAACGCATGATGAGTACACATTTTTGTATAACCAAACATTTGAGAGAAGTTGTGGAGTGGACGGGGCTAAAGAGGGCTTGTTTCAATATCTAAATAAAGAGGGTGTCCAGATATTCCGGATTCCAGAGAAATTAGGCCACATCTACTCGCTAGCATATTCTTCTATGACATTTAAATTTGATAATAATTGGTCAAATGAAGGATGATTAGTTTGGTATAGAGCAAAGATGTGTTATGCAAAAGAATGTTTTCAATAACTATTTTCAGTCTGTATGGTCACTTGGAAACCAAACTGCTAGTTTAGTATTCATGGTATGTCCTTTTGTACAATGCATGATGAGTGCACCTTTTCGTATAACCAAAAATTTGAGAGAAGTGGTGGAGTGGGCAGGGCTAAAGAGGGCTTGTTTCAATATCTAAACAAAGAGGGTGTCCAGACATTACAGATTCCAGAGAAATTAGGCCACATCTAACACTAAAATATTCTTCTATGACATTTAAATTTGATAATAATTGGTCTAATGAAGGATGATAAATTTGGTATAGAGCAATGATGTGTTATGCAAAAGAATGTTTTCAATAACTATTTTCAGTCAGTATGGTCACTTGGAAATCAAACTGCTAGTTTAGCATTCTTGGCTTGGTGACTGAAGGGTCCAGGTTGCCCTTTTATATGCTATATCATCATTTTGAGACCACTTTTTCCAATGAGCACTCAAGTTGCCCATTTCCCCACCACATCTATTCGAAAACTTTTTCTAATCAGCATATTAATAACAGAATAGCCAAAGCTCCCTACTTTCATTTTTTTTTTAAATGAACACTAGTAATTTATTGATAATACATTTCAAACATCTAATATGATTACACTTTTAGAAGTTTATCTGCAATGCTAGCGGCTTCAAATATGTAAGATTTCTAACCAAAAAAAGAGAGAAAATAAGTAGTACATCTCATCATATAATATGCCTGATTGCTAAATTTTTAATTGATGGTTGTAATTTTGTCAGAAAATGCTCCGGTTTGAACCAAGTAAAAGAATCACTGCTCGGCAGGCTCTCGAGCATGAGTACTTCAAGGATCTTGGGATGGTACCATGAATTTGACCGTTTCTCCTCTCCCATTGTATATTATTACGGTCAATTCATCAAGGTGTCAAATTGGTATTGTTAGTGTAATACCTTTGTTCTGTTTTTATTTTTATCCAACACCTGAACTGGTTTGTGTGAAAATTGTTCCTTTGGCTGCTTGTTTTCCTAGACAGCATGAGAGCCTCTACTTTTGTGTTGTAGAAAACTCTAGATGACATCCCATTTAGTTTGCTAGGATGTTTATTGCCTGGGCTTTCATGCTTCTATGGCAATGTTGCTTTGGAAGACATTGCTCTTAGTACTTTGGATATCTTGTGCCAAAGTAATCAATTTTCGAGTGAAACATTTGTATACATTATTCTCTAGTCAATATTTTCTTTGATATAGGTACAGGGAGCTCATCATGTCTGCCTGTAGTTTGTACTAATGGCCTATGCATGATGCAGTCATATTGTTGCTACTTTTTCCGCAGCTTCTTGTCAAGTAAAACAGGGACTTGATTGATATAATTTTTCGCTGCAATCACAACCCGCGTAGATTTATACTGAGCAGCAGAGAAGTAGGCAATGTGGAAATATGTTTTAGTATCTTTTTCTTACTAGCAGCAAGTCAAATTCTAGGCCAAAGTGAGAAAATCATGGCGCTGCATTTTACAGGAACTTGGGCAATTTTAGACGATGATTTATGAACTAGCCAATTAACGGAAGGTAGTCTTTTTGTTTTCCTTTCGCTGTTGAATATCTGGGCAGGAAGTTGCAAGGATTTCCAACACTTGAGTCAAAGAGTAATATCAAGATCAGCAGGTGAGAACGCCAAAATTTGGGTCTAGACCGTGCCGGATAAATATAAAGCAATTCTTATAAAGCAATTCTTATGGAGTTTCTTTCAGCATTACTTTCCTCGTATTCGTATTGAGGAGCTTTATTTTTTTCATTTTACGAGTTCTTTTCTCCATTAGAATGGGCTTCACTTTTCCTACTATTTGGCTTGTTACGCAAGTATACGAGCAGTCTTCTGGGAGAAAAAGAAACATTTATCATAGGTTGAACTTGTTTCATGATCTGGCTCTTAGCACAAACCAAATTAGAACCCGAATCCGACATGTAAATGGGGAAGAGCTAGCGTTAGAAAGAACCCTAGTATGTCTCGAATACCAAGAACAGCTGTGGGATGTTTTTCTATAGCCAGCATAAGTATAGTTTATCTGCCTCTTTACTTCCTTCGCTAAATACTATATAGTTAGCGCTTCCATTTGTTTCCTATTTACGTGGTTTGGTAGTTAACACAATAGAACTGGGACTGGTAAAAGATTAAAACAAATGTCGTGATAATGTGTTCAATAAGCTAATGACACTATTCATTAAAAAAAAAATACTAATTATACCAGTTCAAGTCGGTAAGAAATCCTATATCTAATCATCTGATTATTTATTTATTTATTTTTATTTGAACAAAGGCCGTAGCTCAATAGGTAGTCACATCGGGCTTCTAATTTCTCAACAACTTAGCTCTATATATTACAGTTCTATAAATCAAATTTGATATAAGTACTGACTTGCAGCAGCCATATCTCATTCTATTTTCACAATTCTCTTCAACTTCGCGTGCTCATCATTTAATTTCATCATCACCAAACTCAATAGAGCCAGCGGACAGAGTTTGAGTCCGAGTCCATAGCCTGCTTCAGTTTTGAATTAATAGCCATGAGTTCCACTGAGTTGTCGAGCGATCTGAAGGAGTGGCTTAAGGCGGACGAGGGCAAGTCCTCAGATCGTATGGCAGGTTCATATGCTAGCGCGTTCAAGAAATGAACTGTAGTGATATTCCGTTTCAATTTCTCTTTAGCTTCATATAAGCTTATACCAAATATTTGGAATAAAAGACTTAGTTGTTGTTGTATATATGATATTCCTTTTCAATCATTTATTGTTTAATCAAAATTTTATTTGTAAAAGCATGTTAGTTTATTGGATAACACCTTGTGATCTCAAAAGAATGATTCTTAAAAAAAATTCTCGAGGACAACGGAAAGACCTCTTGTTCTTGTTATGGGTAAAACCAAGAGGTTAGATAACCATAGAGCCTTAGCTCCATTGACATTTATGCTCCTGTTGTAGATGGGAGTGTCTTCAAGAACTCTCTGTATGCAATTTATGGGGGAAATTTTTCGAACAAATTGTAATTTGTAGTGTGTATTAGAAGGCTACATTCTATGATGAGATGCAAAGTATAAAAGCCACTAGTCTCAATTAGTTACACACCAAGGAAGAGTGATTCACTGTGTATGCAATGATAGAGAAGAAAATGTTCATATGAACACTTCATAACACATCTCTCCCAAAATTTTAGAGCATTTCAAAATTAATCTCCCAAGCATAGCAATTATGGGAGCCATGTCCCAGGCTGAACTTCAGGTAACGTGGCTTGAGTTTAGTCTGAGCCAGGTCCAATCAACGGATTAACCAATAAGTCCATAATGGACTTCAGATTGGGCACCGAATCCAGATAATTTGGGCAGGCCTATATTTAGAAATCAAAATAAATTTACGGAACTCTAATATTTTAGAGTTTGAAAATCATCTAAAATTCCAACATTAACACTCCATACAAAAAGTGAATTTTTCTTAAGTTTTCTCATTTTGAAATCTTGTACCCTAATTAAAGTCAACACAAGTTTTTCTAAAATTAGAATTTGTATGCTTAGAAACTCCACCTCTGTAGAAAGTAAAAAATCGGGAATTTTAATTTTCATAAGGGAATTTTTCCAAAAAGAGGGATTTTTCTAGTGAACACACCAAATTTTCACTATTTGCCCCCATTAAGTCTTTTAATACCTCGCGTTAGAAATTCGCTCGGCCAAAACCTAATCCTCACCCGTCCAAACCCGCAGTTTGCTGCCATGCCCGCCTCCACTGCCCCTGCACTCCTGCCTCCGAGTGCGCCTCCGCGCCACTCCATCCTATCCCGTTTCGCAAGGCCCCGCTCGAGCCTATGCCCGCTCCACTAGCTCGCCCAAAGCCCGCCTCAACCCAAGGTGCCTTGGCCATCGCCCAAGGCGAAATTCCCACCATTTGGGTTTAGAACCTAGACTAAACCTATCCAGTCCAAGATGTATAACCTGGAGGAGTTTTAATTAGTTTAGACTTACAGCCAGGACTGTAAGAATTTGCACAACTCCTTCAATGGAACCAAATTCAGGAAAATTCTATTTGCACCCGGCATTTTACTCCTCTTGACGTACGGTTTTGAAACTTAAAAATAATTACAAGTTTGCTATTATTTTTTTGGACTAAATTACCCTTATAAATTCCAAACTAAAACTTCTTAAAATTTGGAACTACGACTAATCGTCTTCTTTCTCTATTTTCTCTCTAAAACCCAAAATAATTTTTTTTGGTATTTAATAAAAACACATCTCCTATAAAATCATCAATTTGATTTCTTGATCCCTAAAAATTTTTGACATTAGCTTTCCTGAAAAGATTAGAAGCCTTTTAAATTTTTTGATTTCACCATGGCAAGTGAAATTTGGATTTGGAATTTGATTTTTAGTTTTCGTATGCAAATAAAAACTTTCAATATGCAATTGGTGTCAGAGAATAAATCTAATATACGATTAAATTTTTTTTTTAGGTTTTATGCATATTTATTTGAAATTTATTGTTAATTAGTTTTTTTTTTAATGGGGAGATTTCGCTTGCTGGTCGGGTATTAATACCTGACCAGCACGTTTCTTGGTCGGGTATTAATACCCGACTCAAAAAAAAGATAAAAATGGGATCAGACGGGTGAGCAAATAGAGAAAAGGAGGATTGGTATTTTTGGAAAAAAATTTGAACGCAGAGAGTAAAATGATAGTATTTTAAAATATAAGTTTGCTGTAAAGAGTATCCACGGTGCCAAGAGTAAAATACAATGTGCAAATAGAATTTCCCCCAAATTGAAGCTCATGTTTTCTATCTTCTACAACTGTCATTCAACTAGAAAAGTTATTTTTCTTTTTTAGGTTTTGAACTAAATAATATCTTGAGATCTCATGGAAGATCCATTGCAATTTTAAAGGAAAAAATACAGTGAAAAAAGATATTCCATTAAGGTTTATGGGTTCAAATCTTTTGGGTAAGAGGTTTTTTTGGGTTGATTAAAAGAGATCGTTTTGGGATGAAAATTAGGACAAATTTATCGTAATAAAAAATGACAAATTTATAAATATATGGAACTTAACGAGGTGGGCTCAAGTTTGGTCATTTATAAATTCCCTTTGCATAAACTCTGTACCCAATGTAGGCCTTGGTCGAAGCCCCAACTAGGCCCAAGGGAGGAGAGCGGTTCCTTCATTATAAAAGGGAGTTTCTAGATGGGCACAGCATATTTCCTAGTGAGCCCACTTAAAAGATCGTTTTATTTACCACTTTGCCATTATTTTTTATGGTCAAAAATACCCTGCCTTCATTTTGGTCCGGGCTAACCAGCCCGGATGAAGCCTCCCCATCCGGGCTTTCAGCCCCGGACAGAGAGCATAGGTCCGGGCTGGTTAGCCCGGATGAGAGATGAGAAATAAAATAAATTAAATTTTCATGTCATAACATGTGCATCTGGTGTAGTGGTATCCTATTGCCCCCCTATGGAATTGACTAGAGTTCGATTCCCTGCATGCACAATTTTTTTCTCTTTTTTTTCACCTTGTTATGTTGAATTAGTTCCACTGCCTTGTAAATTTCCTTTTTCTCTCAAAGATAGAGAGAGAGTGAAATTGAGAAGATGGAGATGAAGATGAAGAAGATGAAGAAGATGATGAAGAAGATGAAGAAGACAAGAAGAAGATGAAGATGAAGATGAAGAAGATGAAGAAGAAAAGAAGAAGAAGATGAAGATGAAGATGAAGAAGAAGATGAAGAAGAAAAGAAGAAGAAGATGAAGATGAAGATGAAGATGAAGATGAAGAAGAAAAGAAGAAGAAGATGAAGATGAAGAAGAAGAAGAAGAAGAAGAAGATGATGAAGAAGAAAAGAAGAAGAAGAAGAAGAAGAAGCAAAAGCAAAAGCAGCAGCAGCAGCAGCAGAAAGAGAAAGAGAGGGGCATATTAGGAATTTTGGTGTGCTCACTAGGAAATTCCTCTCTTTTTATAAAAGAGAGGGTGTGCCCACTAGGAAAAGTGGGCTCACTAGGAAAAAAACGGTGCCCATCTAGAAGTTCCCTTATAAAATGAATCAACCTTTTAGGCTGTAGACTTTTTTCTCCGGCTCATAGGGAGTCTCTCTGCTCAAAATCTGTACAGTGAAAAAAAAAAAAAAAAAAAACTTTGTGCAAATTCCTTCCAGCTTCGTTTCGAACCCTACGCTATAGCGAAAGATGATGAAGCGAGGATCGAAGCGCCCCGCCTCCTCCGGCTCCGATCCCAATCTCGCCGATTCATCCACTGTACAACTCTCTCTCCCCTCTTTCAAAACCCTAGCTTTCTTTATTTACTGTAAATGAAAAAAAGTTATAGGCTTTGAAACCCTGTTTCTATGTCCATATCACAATCTTTGATTCGATTGGCTGCTATATTTTTGTTGCTAAACTTTGAATTTGAATTGGTAAAATATTGTTGCTTTTGTGAAATTTTGATAATAGTAAATGCGATGAGCTTGCCCTAGGTTTTTTTTTTTTTTTGTGGGGTTGGGGAGGGGGGAGGGGGGGGGGGGGGGGGGGGTGGGAATGGGGGACAGAGAGATATGGGTTTTGGGCCCTATTTAATGTTCAAGTTGCAAGCTTTGAATTGATTGGTAGCTGTATAAATTTTTCTTTTTTAAAGCTTGAACTGCTTAGATATTTCTTTTAGTAACAATGTATTATTCAGAATGCTTTTGAAACATTCTTCACTTTTTTCTTTTTTCTTTTCGCATAATTGTGCAGTTACGAAGTAAGAGAGTAATGGACGGACCCTCTTTTGATGTTCACAGGGCGGAGTCTTCCTCTCAGCGCCTGAGGGGAGGAGTCCCATTAGATGCGAAATGGGCGGAGTCAGCTCGCCAGCATGTCAGGGCTCTTAATACGCAGTTTGCAAGGTGCTTCATTTCCCCATGTTGTTATGCATTTATTTTATGCATTGATTTGTGATATGGATAATTGGACAGTTATTTAATATTGATGGATGTGATACTTAGCTTTTACTTATATATGAAATGCATTTATTCATTATTATTACAAGATTATTTTTTGTTATGATTTTCCTTCCCTGACCGAAACAGCGTATATTGATACTTAATGTTTTAAACATAAGTAGGTGAATATGTGATATAATGGTGGGCAGAGATTGATAATAGTGGGTGGAATGGAACCAGATGAAGGGACGAAGAGTATCAGTCGCCATACTTATTTATTAGGGAATGGGGTGGAAAATGTCAGCTATGTTATCTTGCTGAACGTAAAACTTTTTGGTCTGAGATTGCTTGAATGTTGGAATTTAATGCCTGTTAGCCATAGTTTTATCATATGGTCCTCTTTTGAGGGGACTGCAGATTTGTCGGAATATTTTTCAAGGGTAATTAGATTTTTGAAATTTTTTTCGATCTCATTTCTTTTCTAGTATTTCACGCTTTAGCTTCTTTTTTCTGCTGTTGATACCTATTTTTGGTTAGATTGTTGAAAAATTTTTAATGGGGTCTAGATGCCCTTGGGTGGCTCCTGCTATGTTTCATGGATACTTTGATGGAGTAGTATCTGTACTGAATAAGTACATGTTACTGGGATATTCTGGTATGGAATTGATGTCTGCTATTCCTTTTGATACATTGTAAAATTTGCTATGTACCTAAACACATTGAACAATTATAATAGATGTGCCCAAGAAGAAAGCTATTACATACAAATGATTGTGCTCACATCACTATTTGATTTGTAGATTCATTGCAAAATTTCACTTGTTTCTTAAGATGGAACTTCCATAAAGAATATGATTGTTCACTTATCAATTGGCTTATACTTCTTAAAAATATTTCATAATATCTTAGATGTTATACTCTTTCACTGTTATGGCCTTATAGATTCTTGCTACAAATAGCAAGCTACATGCGTGCACACACACATGCATGCTTGTCTTTTATTGCTGTATTAAGCTTTTAGGACTTTCCATGCCCACATAACCAATACAATCTGTATTGTTGCATCTTATATGCCTAATGCCTAGAGCAACCTAGACTCCTGCCTAATCAATATGTTTGAAGGTCGCAGCATGTAGGCCACCTCCCAGATCACTTTTCTACATCATTTGCTTCAGTGATGGAGGTTTTGCATATTTCTTATATTCGCTTTTCATCATCTATGTAAAGATATAGCTCTGTTAACCTGTAAGAGTTCCTGAAGAATATGTTTCAATTGGTAGGCTAACAGTAAATGCAGTAAAAATATGCAGGTTACAATCTGTACATTTTCCCTTATAACTTTGTTTTGGATAAAAGCATAATTTGGTAGACAAGAATTTACTTACTTGACAATTTTCATTAATTTGATCTTCTTCTCTATGTATGTGTGCTGTGGCTTTGTTATTTACTTTCTTGGAAAAGAATGTATTCTCCTGTAGGACTAATAGTTTTTACAGGGGCTGACAAAAGGCAGCAGTTCAAGTTCCTTTTGTTGCATTCTTAACAACAATCTTTCTCTTGGACATATTTTGTCATCAAAGCGAAGATCCTATAATAAATGGCCCACCAACTTGTTTCCTCTTAAATAAAATGAACTTTCAGAAATCACTAGGCAATCTTTTTACTTGAGTCCTTCATAAGTATAATTTTCAATATTCTTTTTATCTGACAAAGGGTAGGCCTCTTAAAATTACAAATATGAGAGCTCATTATAGGATTTTTATCTCGAACCACTACTTAGTTTTGTGCTTCAGTGTCATTTATCTAGTACTGGAAAACAACTCTTGCTACGTGAGGTTTTTCATAGTAAATGGTAAGAAAGAATTTAATTGATTGTAGGTTAATATACTCTATCAATTGGCAAGAAGCAGTTTAGTAGTACTTAGCATTTGCTTTCATAAATCTCTTTTTTATGTTTTTTGTACAATTCAAATATTGTTTCTTGGTCATTGCACATAATCTCTGCTGACATGATTTAACTTGGAGATATCTAAAGTTATGGATACTAGGTGTATTTTGTGGAAGAAATAGATCCCAAATTACCTGAGTCTGTTTGTTGTATAGGATATCTTTTAATAAGTTTCTTTTGCATGTATCGTCCTTGCTTAACTAAGAACAATTTGTCGATACAGATGAATATTCCTGGATGAAGCAGTTATACCACCATTTGTTATGTAATTCTGATCTTCCTAACATGAGTAATGAGTCTCACGTTATCTGTAAACTTAAAAATTAATATGTTGAGGATAGTGCACTTTCAATTTCATGTACCCGAGTTTTTCCTGCCTACTCATATTGTTATATCACCATGTCCATATGGTTATTGTTCATATTTGTGAAAATTCATTTCATATTTTGTCTCTATGATGCTATCCAAAGAAAAATAATGTAATCGTAGAGTGTACAACATGGTAGAGTTACATTTTTTTAGTTCAACCTAGCGTGCCATTAGCTCATCTTGCTACGTGCTATACCTTTGTGCCAATAGACTTTGTTCTGTGCTTGTTTTAGATTAGCTAGGCGCTTCACTAATTTGGACTGAGTTTATGGTTGCTTGTAATTATATTTATTTTATTCATAAGTGGTTGCTTGCTACTTAATTCAATTATGATTTCATGATTCTTGTAATATTTGATAGAATCAAAAATTAGAGGTTCCCGTCATGTTACAGTTAATTAGAAATTGATGTTATGTAGAAAACTTTATATCTCAAGGGATGTGATAGTAGAAATGAACACATTTGATGCAATTTTCTGATTCTAAAATATTTAACTTGGGCATCCGGAGAATCTGGGGATTCCAGGGAACACATTTTTGGCCTAAAATATTTTTTTTTTTCATTGTACCGAAGTTTTCTGCTTGTGATCTACATTTGTAACTGCACAACATATTTGTCTTTTGTGGGTCTAACTCGGGTTCCTCGCTTTTCTTAAGGTGATGTTTTAGGGTGCTGTTTTGGTCAAGGGATTCTAGTTCCATTGTCAATTTATGTAACACTAGGTAGAAATCAAGGTTAAAAATACCTGTATCAGTGTCATGTAGTGTATGGTTGATATTAGAAATATTGGCAATATGAGACTGATATAAAAAAAATCACATATGGGTACCTCAAAATATGATAAAATATATGTGATTATATCAGCTGATATTTAATCTTGGCGAAAATCATATCTTTTTTAAATTGAGATGAGTAAACAGATGACATATTCCAAATTAATGATAGATTAAAATATTTTTTACTTTTCTTCCTTGTCAACCATATCTCCATCTATGTTAGTTCTAATCTGTGATATTAGAAGGTATTCAGGGATTAATTACATAGTAACTTTTGTCTAATATTCTTTTTACATCAAAATGGGGTCTACCATGGAACCCAACTCAAAAATAACAAAGCAAGCAAATGATTGGACCAATGTGAATGGATATTTGTCAAGTTGATATCTACCCTTTGTAGATAGTTCCAAATAACTAGTCAAGGCAATTTTATCTTTATTCATTTTATCATTAAAAAATAAATAAATTGCCTATTAGTCTGAAGTGGCGTAGGAGTGCAGCATAAGGGAAACTTAAATTTTGCACGGTCTATTCCATGAGGCTTTTGCCATTCCGGAATTTAGGAAAGGTTAAATGTGTGTAGTCATACCTGTATGTGAAGAGCCTATTTTTGTGACTCAAACCTTTGATCTCCAAGTATTGTTGGACCCAATGGTTGTGCTCATTATAGAGACTAGTGAAGCTACGTAGGTATATTGCTTTTGAAGGTTGTGGTCCATGTTCGTAAAATAAAAACTAGCATTCTCAGATTTCCTAATTTCATATGAACAACATTGACATCAACAGACCTTTTATTCCAAAAGTTTGGGGTCAGTTATATAATTCGTTTCTTTCATTTAGCTTGGTTAAGGCTCGTCTCGTAGTTAAGTTAATTACTCTCATGTCCTTTTTAGGTACCTGACTCGTATATAGATTCTCATAAGATTTAGACTGAGACTCACAAACTTCCTTTTTTAGCTTCCTTTTTTGCTAACTATATTTCTCAAAGTTGATGCTTCTATACTTTTGCCAATCCTTGTAATATGACTTTTTTAATTTAATAACCTAGGCTTTCTCATTCCACCACCAATTCTCTTTTGAGAGTAATCTGTTACCTTTTGGATTCAAGAATATCTTAGCTACTTTTCTTGATATGAGTGATATTGTTCCACATATTAGTGACATTAGTCTCATTGTCTTTGTTCCAATGACCTTCTTTCACCCTTTTAAAATCTGTCAAGCTCTTTCTTTAAAATGCTTCAAGTTCTTTAAATGATGAATATCCGTTATCTGTTGCAGGTTATTGCAGCGTACACCAGAGCAAAACTTAGTTACACTTCTGTTCGTCTTAGTCAACAAACTTATTTCTCTGAGTTCATATTTGACACTGCTTTTTTTGCCTTCCTCTGAAAACCAATGGTCTTCTCTAAAGCTCCATACATATTAGTGACATTAGTCTCATTGTCTTTGTTCCAATGTTACACTTCTGTCCGTCTTAGTCAACAAACTTATTTCTCTTGAGTTCATATTTGACGCTGCTTTTTTTGCCTTCCTCTGAAAACCAATGGTCTTCTCTAAAGCTCCGTACAATTTGGTCAAATCAGTTGGTCCTTTCTTGAAGATATTGTCCAAAATCTGTGACTGTAAAATCTGGAATACTTCTTCTGATTCTCTTTTTAGAGATTAATGACATTTATTAGTAGGAAATATCAACAGGTTATTCTTGCATAGTTTGATGACTGTTTTTCACTGTTTGCAGTTGGGTCCAACTACAGTTACAAAATCATCCTGATGAGCTTTGGGAGGATGGTGTGAAAGACTATTTATCTCATGCATCACACATATTGGTAATTCTGGTCTTGTATATTTATCTTCCATTGAGTTAACTTGTGTTTATTATGATCTGTTTATCTCCATCGCCCCATGTCAAGATTTTAATAATGCTATTAAACTTTAGGGCTATACCTGTACAGAATCTGAAAACCAATTTCTCAATCCTTTCTAGTGAAGTAGAACAAGGTATCTGTCTGTTTTCATATAACACACTTAATCCAACTATGTAATCATAGTCTGACCAATGCATTCATGAATACACAATAAAACTGGGATAAATGAGTGGCGGAAGTATGACTACCATGTTCCATTCCAAAATAGTTTATTACATTCCGTGTTCTTGCTTATTGAATAATTATCAAACTGTTACATGTCTGTGGAGCTAAACATTTTTTATGAATAAACTAAAATCAACTCCAACATAACAAACATTCATATCTCATATCCATTGAGGATTGGCTTATGACCAAGCAATAATAGGTTGGAGTAACAAATTGTTGTATGAAATTAACCAAAACATTAACATGGTTTTGGTATTAGGATGAAGTTACAAGGCATTCTTGATCATTCATTCCTATAAAGGACCATAATTGTTCTTGTTAGGATTTTCTCAGTATCACTAGCATTATTTCCACATTCATAAAACATTTATTCTTGGACACCGTAAATGTCTACTCATATCATTTGTCAATACATATTCTTCTTGCTATGTGTTATTGGTGCCGCTAATGCTATATAGTTTGACTTGTGTAAGGACCAAAATTGTAGGACTACTCAAGCTGTTTTCAATTGTACTAATGCGTATAAATCTTTTTGTTTTTTTGGGTAAGAAAAGTGAAAAATGATGTGGTTTAGAAATTTGACCCATAATTTAGTGTGTATATCTTGTTGTCACCAAGAATTTTCTCTTAAATTCTTCATTCACACCTAATTTTTTTTGTATTTCCAATTTCTCACCTAAAATTATATAAGTTGCATAAGAAGATCTACCCCTTCAATCACAATTTGTTTTTTTGAGGGACGAGGGAAAACATACTAGTTTCCACACATATTCTTGATGAGCATAAGTGTTTTATTTCCTCTCCCATGTACACAAAAAATCCTAGCTGTTTTGTGAAGAGAGGAAAGGGTTGACAAGGTAGTTGGTTTCGATCAAGATGGTGAGCTTGGAACAAGAAAAAAACAAGGGAGAGAAGGGGAAAAAACTTGGAGATGATAAAGACATCTTTTTGATGAATTTGATATCGATATCGATAATAATTTCTTCTTGATTTTGAAGATTTAAAAATGAGGGTATGAAAAAATTTATGACTATAGCGATCAGTTTCAAATCTTTTTTTAAAATTGACTTATGACTTCACATCATTTTATAGAATTTGTAATAGACTTGTGAGATTTATGACTGATCTCAATTCTCAAGATTGTCAGGGAACAGATTAGAGAAGATTTCACAAAAGATCCTTGAATGGGTTTGTGGGGAACTTGAAGAAGATAGAGAGAATGGTGAAGGAATGAGAAATTGGGGAAAATTTAGGGTTTCAAAACCTAAAAAATCCTAATTTTTGGTATCTTGTGTATTAATGTGCCAGGAAGTAGAAGCTTTCCAAAAGGTTAATCATCTTGAAATTGCTCACCCGAGAATGTTTAACCTAGAGTTTTATTTACTTTACCTATGAAGTTCTCCCTTAACTACAATTATTTTTTTGAGTTCATAAGAATTATTATAAACTACATGTCTCATGTCATATATGATGCAAGACTTTGATTTTATCTTGAAATATTACATACTTCCCTCATTTAGGAGTTGACCTTTGCGTAAATCTAAGACTTCACTGGGTGACATGGGATTCTAGTGGTTGACCCAAGAGACCTACACCTGACATCTACATATTCAACAGGTGGCCCCATTATTTCCACATGTTGCGTGGCGCTTTACTATCGATAGCACTTTGCTCACATGGCAACATAAAAGTTAGTTCCACATGCTTCTTGTTAGTATTAGTCTTGGATACCATGATGTAAAGCTCCATGCGGGATTTTCCAAAGAGTTTATCCATACTGATAATGCTTTAGACGTGATTTAGAGTTCCTATTTCACCGTAAATTCTGCCTAAAAAATGGCTCGTAGCGATTATGTTTGTGTTCACTAGAATCACTATCAACTATAATTCTTTTCATGTCATGTCTGATGTGGGATTTGTTCATATTAGCTTTGTGTAACAATTAACCCCTTTTAAGGCCTCAATTGGATAGTGGAATTAAGGTGTAGGAGCTACAATTTTCTATAAGCTAGTAGGTGTACCAATGTAGTTTTTCTTGATTGATTTCAAAGTGCAGTTAGGTTCTATCGGTTTTGTGAAGGTAGATTGGGTGATTATTGTGGGTCAGGTGATCCAGCTAAAGGGGCTGTAGTTCCAAAAATTGGTGGTTTTGTGGGTGGTCTGGAGGTAACAATAGCTCCCTAGAGTCTTACGGATCACACCGTGTTTTTGTCTCATTGGATGGGGTTAGTAGTTAAGCATTAACTTCAAGCTTAATCCTATTTCCCAAACAAGGGCCTAAATCTTATGGAATCTTAATCCCAATGACCAGTTGTGGTCTTAATATCTTGAATATTAACCCCCTATTGCCAACAGGGCCCATATCTCTCGTCGAAAACTTGCTATTTGTATCATACTCTTGATGCACTAGAGATGATGTCCAAGACTTTCCTATAAGCTCCTGATGGAGTGCTTAATGCACAATAGGTGATATCAAGGACTTCATATTTCATAGTTGTGATCAATTTAACCAACTAAAAGGGTAGCGGGAGGTGATGGGACAGAATCACCTGCCAAGGGAGTTGATAGATGCAGAGAGGACATTGTGACCCTGTCATGTCATGTTTATAGTGCATCCTGTGAATGAGATAACTGTGAACAGTCCATGCAAATGGTGTCTTTACTCAAAAATTTAAACTTTCACTAAATAAAACCATATTCCACATCTAGGTATATAGGCACATCTTTTATTAGTTTCAGTCAAGGTGAATATTTCTTTAGGAATATTACGGTAAACAAGGTTCCCTCCATGACACTTTAAAAGCGTTTGTTTCTTTTGTTTTATTATAATTCCTCTTTTATAGTTTATAAATAAAATGTATAATCAGAATGGATACTATGTTATCTTCTCTTGACTGGGAAAAGTGAAAATGACATTAAATTTATTCTCTAGTTTCTTCCCATTTTTCATCAAGTGTGTTTCTACCGTTACTCGCGGAAAATAAATGAGCGCGATATTGGTATGCTCTACCAGTTATAATATTTTTCTTTTTTTATTAAACAGAGCTATCTCATATATTGTTCAGGAGAAATTCAAGGATGTTGTGGATTGGCTTAGAACAGAAGCTGCAAAATCTGAAAGTGCAATAACTGCAGGTTTGCCTAGTGATCATAACAAAAGCGCGACTGTATTATGGAACTCTAGACCAAGTCTGAAGTCTGAAGTAAGCAATGGCACTGCACAAAAGATAAGATCTTCATGTTTGCAAAGCTCCAGTTTATCTAATTCACATAGTTCTGGCATATTCTCTATAAGTCCAGCCTCTTCTAGCTCTTCAGATTTGCAAAATTCAGCCCTACCTACTTCGCATAATTCAGGCCTCTTCTCTTTTAGTCAAAAACCAGCCAGTTCAAGCTTGCAAGGCTCATTGTCTGGTTTGCAGAGTGCAGGCATCTTTGGTATCAATCACAAACCTACCAGTTTAAGTTCGCAAGGCTCTGGTTTATCTAATTCACAGAGCACAGGCTTGTTTGGTATTAGTCAAACACCAGTTAGTTCAAGTTTGCAAAGTTCAGGATTTTCTAGTTCACACACCTCAGGCTTCTTTTGTCTTAGTCAAACACCAGCCAGCGCAAGTTTGCAAAGTTCAGGTTTGTTTGGTACTACTCAAAAGCCGACCACCTCAAGTTTGATGAGCTCGGGGCTTTCTAGTTCACAGAGCTCAGATTTCTCCAGCATTAGTCAGAAGCAAGCCAATTCAATCCCACAAAGCTCAGGATTACCTAGCTCGCAGAGCTCAGGTTCCTTTTCCATGAATCCAACACCAGTTTTTGGGGGTAAGCTTCTATTGTTAATACTTAGTGTCTGTTTGTACTTTCCTTGTCTTTGAAATGGTATACAATCAGATCATTTTCACTATGTGATATCTGAGCATCATAAAGTAAGATAAGAACCCTACTTTGGGGAATATTAGGCACAAGGTTTTTATCTATTGCATGCCATGTGGCTGCAAATGATGTATATGTTTATTTGCATTGCCTATTGAAGAATTGTTCACTGTTCATTTGGTTAGGATGCGGTCAGTACTTTTTTACTTGAGCCAGTGGGTTGACAACCATTGTTATTTTTTTCCTCAGGAACTCAAACTGTCGCTGCCTTGAAAGTAGAAACTTCAGGAGATGTAGATGAAGGTTAGATGTGGAAAACCTTCCTAACTGCTAATATTTATTACCGATAGTTGTAACTGTTCTTATCTCTTCTCTTTTTGTTGGTTCGTAATATTCATGATGTATCTTTTTATTGGGAATGTAAAGAAGATTGGTTGAGGGCATGATTTGGTAGCAAAACTGTGCCCTAATTACATTATTTTTTGATTGTTTTGTATGATTAGTAGACATGGGCACTGGTATCACTTGCCTATGCTGAAATGGCATGTCATACATTTTAATTTTCCAAAATCCAGATACGAGAATACCTTAATATATGTATATTTCATCTGAATAATGTAAATGTGACTCATAAATGCGGGTATTGGTTGCTATTCCTATATGAAAGAACCTAATTTTATTTATATTATAGTATACTTATCTACTTTTGTCAAAAGAGAACAAATGTACTTCATCTTATATATAATTTTTAGGGTAAACAGCAGTTTACACTTTTTTGTTAAGTGTTGGACATGAATGGACATGCTTTTCTCGTACGGGCATGTTGGACACACTTTTTTTTTATTGGGGAAGCGTCCTACATTTCATAATTAGTCGGTTTGTTTGGTATCATAATTGTTAACTTATGACTATACGGAATTTATTTAGGTTTGATTGAGTGCTCTTGTTGTGTGCTAGTCCAAGCAGCATGAGTTGATGTGGTTCTGATCTATAGTGTTCTGCAAACACTATGAAGATTTTGATTCATGGGTACAAATGATTTTGACGAGTGAATTTTTTTTGTGGGGGTTTGCTAATACATTATTACTACATTTATGTGATGTCTTTTTTTTTTTTTGGCTAATAATGGTGGTTGGAAATGTTGTGGGTAATGATGTATGAAACATTTAGGTTCTTGATTACATAGAGATCCAGAGTTTTGAAAGTAAGAAGGTAAGAAGTGGAATGGGTATTCAGCTGCCACGTGACGTAAAACCATATGGAGAACTGTTATGAAATGGTAGGCCATTCACAGTGACTCATACAAGTTTTGGGAGAAAAATTAAAGTGCTTTTTGGAAGAGTTGGAAAATTGGAGGGTTAAGACACCAAAATGAGAATACTCATAGAAGACAGTGTACAGGGGAGGAAAATAAAATGAGTGACGGAAAGAATATTATTAATCAAGTTGATGTTCAAAAGACCGTTTATTTGTTAGCTTTTGTGCATGTTTTCATACTTTAAATGCCAAAGTTATGCAAATTAGTTTCCACATGTACTGCAATAGCAGGTTCCCTACGAATATCAGGTTCCAACAACAACTAAGCCTTCTTTTCCAAGTACTTAGGTAGGCTACATGCACCAAAAGAGAATCAGATCATTCACATGGATGATCCTTCTTCACTTATTCCTATTGAGCAATGTGTCTTCATTTAAACCTTTAGCATCCATATCTTTTTGTATCACCTCCATCTATATTTTTTTGGTCGTCCCACGCTCTTTTAACTTGTTCTACATTGCTAAGCTCCACTCGTCGAACTGGTGCTTTTTCTAGTTTACGTCACATGACCAAACTATCATAGACAATTGTCTTGCATCTTCTTTTTAATGGGGGCTATGTCTATTTTAGCTTGAATATCCTCATTTCTTATTTTATCTCTCCTAGTATTGCCATACATCCAACAAAGCATGCGTATTTTTGTTACACTTATCTTCTATGAATGGTGTCACTTTATAATTCAGCATTTCGTGCTATATAACAAAGCTGGCCTAATATTAGTACTATAAATTTTTTTTTTAGCTTTAACGGAATATTATAGTTGCATAAAACTCCTGTTGCGCTCCTGAATTTCAATCAGTCAACTTTGATCTTATGGTTGAAATCACTATCGATCTTTTCATTATTTTAAATAATAGAACCCAGGTACCTAAATTGATTGTTTACTTGTATCTCTCGCTCGTCCAGTTTCACAGAACTATAGTCTCGGATTCTTTGTTTACTAAATTTGCATTCCATATACTCTATTTTGGACTTACTCAATTTAAATCCTCTAGATTCTAATGTATGCTTCTATATCTCCAAGTTGATATTTACTTCTATTCTCATCTCATGGACTAAAACAATATTATTATCAAATAGCATATAACAATGTATTTCATTCTAAATAGCTCTAGTAAGCCTATCTATCACCATGGCAAATACGATGGACTTATTACAGGTCCTTGATGCAGTCCAATTGTAATAAAAAATATCACTTGTTAGACCGCCACAAGTTCTGAACATTTATCACTACTTTATAGTATATGTCCTTAATTATATCGATATATTTGATTAGGACTCACTTATTCATCAATGTCTACCATATCACCTCTCTCAGTAACTTATCATAGGCCTTTTTGAAATCATTAAAGACTATATGGAAATTTGTACTTTCTCTCTCAAAAGCGCTTTGTAAGTTGACGAAGCAAGTTATAGTTTCTGTCATTGATCCCTCCAACATGAACACAAACTAGTTCTTTGGTATCCTTACAATCCGGGTTAACATATGTTAGTTTATTCTTTCCCAAATCTTCAAAGTGTGACACATGAGTTTTATTCCACAGCAGTTAGAACAATTCTGAATATCACCGTTCTTATGTGGAGGTATAAGGGTACTCTTTATTTCTTCTTACTTTGCAGCAATCTCACATCAATCGTTCCTAGATATCTACATAACTCAATAGGAATTTCATCTGGATCGACTTTTCTTGATTTTATCCTTAGCCTCTTTTACTTCGTATTATTTATTTCTGCATATAAAACTACTATTCATGTCATCACAGAATAGTAAACCCCCCAAATCTTGAGTAAAACTATTATTGTATAATTTCTTAAATTAATCTCTCCATTTTTCTTTAATCTCTTCTTCTTAAACTAGAATCTTTTGATTCTTTTTGTTAACACACTTTACAATACATAAGTCTCTCGACTCTCAATCTTATTCAAGTAATTTTGTATATATCTTTTTCAGCCTCTTTATTGTCCAACTTTTCATACACTTTTTTTTTTAATAATTTAGTTCTTACATTTCGAACAGTTTTCTTAACCTCCTTAGCTAGCTTATACATCTTAAAACTTACTCTCTCACTGTTCTTCAAATCTTTGTAAAAGTCTTGCTTGATATTACTAATATTTTTTGCCTTTTTATTTCACCATGATATGTCTTACGTGGTGGAGTACTACCTCTCGACTCACCAAGAATATTTTTTGCTACCCTCTTAATATAACTAGCCATTTTTTTTCTATGTTATACTGGGATCATCATGGGCTTTTCAATCTGCTTCTTGTACCATTATATTTAGAAAAACTCTTTAGTTACCTTCTAACTGCCACCATTTAATTTTAAGATCTAATTTGTGCTTAACTTTTCTAAGTCTCCTTCTAATCCGAATATTTAAAACTAAGAGCCTATATTATATTACTACTCTCACATGATACTACTTTACAATTGATACATGTACATTTATCAACCCTCCTATTTAAAAAGAAATCTATCGGGTTTAGACTCGATTCACTTATAAAAGTAATTAAGGGAGAAGCTCTCTTTTTAAATCAAGTATTCATTAACATCAAATAATAGGACAAAGCAAAATTTAGAGTCGGCTTACATGCTTCGTTTTTCGCCAAAACTAAATCCTTTCATATATACTATCAAATCGATTACTGCTAGTTCCTATATTGTCTATTGAGATTATTATTAATAAATAGTTTTTCTTTAACGGGTATTGCTTATACCATCTTATCTCAAAATTGGCGTTTCCAAGTCTTACTTGTGTTACATAGGCACTGATAATATAGAATATCTCCCTATTTAAAATAAGTTTAAGTAATAAACCTCCAATACAGTCCTAAGTAATTATTTATCTACGAGACCTCCCCCATTCCGATTTCTATCTTTGTTCATATACCAAAGTTTATAAACCCATAGCTTTATCACTCTAGCTTTCTCATCTATCCTCTTAGTTTCTTGCAAACACAATGACCCTCCTTTAAAACATAACATCAACTAAGTTTGCTAATATGCCCATAAGAGAATCTATGTTTCATGAGTCTTACCGAATCTTATGTTCATGTGCTAACTTCTTTATCATCACCTGCTCTTTAAGGTGTGGAACCTCGCACGTTTGACACCACATCTGAGCACCGATGTGGCATGTCTCTTCTAGGCAACAACGTAGCAGCCCTCATACATTTTCACCCGGCTCCAATATAGCGCGTGGCTCAGCAGGATAAGCCTTCGACGAAATTCAATTTTTAGCTAATATCATATTATTTTGATAATGTTTTACATTGGCTGTCATATGTCTATCATAACCCTCCTTTCTTCTGGCTTGGGACATGCAGTGAAAAAATGAAAACCTCAAACACATAATTGGTTGAATTTATGAATACAAGGTTCCCTATGACCATAATTTCGCTTAGACTATTTGTTTAAGGCAGTATACTCTGACTGGACTTAGGTGTGTGTTTACCAAATGGTTGGGAAGCACTTAACACTTATTCTGGTCGTGAGATTCCTTCAAGATCAATTTAAATTAAATACATGTTCTATTGACTTTTCTAAGTATATTAAATGCACCATAAAATGAAAGTTTGTGTACAATTCTAAATGCATTTGTAAAGGTTAAAGTTTTTAAAACCTTTTCAAAGTTCTGCAGTCAAGCCTTACTTACAGGTTTATTACTGTTTTTTTCTGCCAATGCTTCTACATACTAAGACAATATTATTAATTGTGAATTGTCTTTTTCCTCCCCTGTGAATATCAATGAATAAGTCAATTCAGAAGTGCATCTGATGACATTTTTCTGCTTTTATGCAGGTTATTTTGAGTTTTCTAAATATGTTGCTATTCATGACCTTTAATAACATAAAGTACATCATAATGGATGATTACTTTCTTTTTAATTACTGAAATATTTGTAATGCATGAATAGAGAATGAATTGGATCAGCCAACCAGTCCTTCCTTGAAGAAGACTGAAGAGAAGGGAGTTATTGTTGTCCATGAAGTCAAATGCAAGGTCTATGTGAAGGTAACCATTTTTTTCCTAAATTGTTTTTGACATCAAGTCTCTTTCTGTGCCTGGTACTCTAGATGGTATTTTGCTTTTGCAACATCTTATAAATGAATCAATGTCTTTGCATATTTATTGAAAATTGACATATAGACGTATATGTGCGCATGCTTTCCTACATCTTTATGTGCGTGTATCACTTGTTCTTTCAGAAGGAACAACATAAAGTTTGTTCCACCTAACGAACGACAGGGTTGACCATCCAATGGGTAGGTAATGCACACTGCAGCATTCACCTTGACCTGTAGGCTAAGAAATTTGTGGACAAAGAATTATGTTTTGAAAACTTTTAAGACGTCTAGTTTGTTAGTATTGTCCTCTATTGGATATGCATTTATTTGCAGCAGTTAGTTTTATCTGTAGATTGAAATTCTTTTCGGTCCATTTTAGTTTCACGATGTGCACATCAAGATAAGAGCATTGGGGTGGCCCACCATGTAGTTTTTGCATTTTTATTGCTAAGTGAAGGCTGTAAGCTGCATTTGTTATTTTAAAAAAGAACTGATGTTATCTTTAGTATTTTTAATCAGTTCCCTAATGGCTTTGCTTACTGGTAAAATGGTGTGGGACTATGTTGAGGAAAGTTCAGTTTGAACTCCGGGCTACCCTACCCCATTTCGCCGCACCCTCAACCCCACACATACTTATGCTTACATCGAAATTTGAGTTGATTTAAAAATCTCAAGAAATTAAGAAAAAAAGCTTACAATCTCTTTAAAATAATTGAAAACGATAACAAGAGTGAGAGGAAAACTCCCCTTTACAATCGAATGAATTTACAAGCCAAATTAAATCTGGGAAGTGTGCTGCTAGAAGTCTGATCAGCACGATTACTTTGTCCTGTTGACGATGTTCATGGATACTTTGAGAAGATGAAGAGAATGTTTTGCTTGTTGTATGTTTTTATGCTCTTCTCTAGATGATGGCTGTGGTATTTTGTATTTTCAACTAGATCAAAATGATCCTCTCTTTATTACAAAACTCCCTGAGAAGTTTCAAGGGATATGGAGCCAAGTGGGCCATCCTGATGCAATTACCACCTTGTCGCAGTCCTTCTAGAGTTATTTGCCCTCAATTTTGTGGCGTGATATCCTCGCTTTCCTTTTGCTTTTTCCCTGCTTTATATCTTTTGGTTGTTTTCCTGTCTAGTTGTAATGTGCCATAAATAGGAGAACGTGATTTGGTTGCATTTCCACATGATTTCTAACAACTCAAAAATAAGGAATGCATTATAACTACCCATCCGGCTAGAATAATAATTGTTTTGTTGCACAGCCAGCTTCGTTTGGTGCTGTTGGTTGCTGTGCAGCACGGCTAACGCATGTGTGGTGCTGTTGACTAGTATCGGTGTAGATAATGGTCTAGTGAGAAGGCAAGGCTATGTGGACCCCGGTGAAGATACAAGTGTGCTGACATTGCATGCCAAAATTTGAGGATTTTTAATTTTGACCACCAGGTAGCGGCATCGACTACTATTGGCGGTCAAACGAGCACATTTGGTGAGGCAAAATAGATCTGGCAAAGGTACAGCTGTGCCGATGCTACTTGCCGAAGTCAACTGGGTTTTGGCCCAGTTTGACCATTGCGTAGCGGCGTTGACCGCTACCTGGTGGTTAAACTATCTATTTTATGACTTGTTTTTTTTGTCAGAGCTTTCTCTTGACCTTTAGATCTTTTTATCAGATCTGAATCCCAATTTTGCTTTTATACCATTGCATGGGATGACTAGCTGAGTTATCATTCTGCACTTAACACTTCTTTTGGAATCTTGTATTTTTTTACTATGTACAATTGCTAACAGAAAAAAATGGGAAAATGTACATTTTATCGTAGGGTCTTGCTAATGAGTGCCCTTAAGGCACTATTTAGCTTATTTTTTCTGTGTTCTATTTGATTTCCAGGTCAGCAAGAGGAACATTTTGAATAATCCAAATGTGCTCTTTAATCCAAAAGAGTTTCTTCACTGTGCATTTTTTTTGTCATCTACCTTCATCTACCTTTTAATCCCCTTGGTTAAATCTTTTCTACTTACAAATGTCTGGCCTATAGGATCCAATACACTAAACTTTAACTGTTATAAAAATAAATTTGAGTAAAATATGTTTTATTTGGGGATATTTTAGGCAGAAATAAAAGTACAGGGAACAGGATGTGCTTAATTTTTATTTTCTAATTAGGATGCCCTTATTTAGGAACCGGAAAAAGACAACAGTGAAATATTTGAAACCCATAAGTTAGATTATGTAATTTTATGTTCTTATAAAGAATTGACAATTTCAGATATCAAACGTAGCTATATTATTCTTTTTTGAATTGGTGACTAAAATGAATGAGGATTACAATATCCTTGAAAACCATGAATATGGATTATTGTGCTAAAAGTGGGTAATAAATTGCTAAGGGAATACACACCTTTTTTCATTCTGTATGGGCAAATTTGGAATTAGTTAATCATATCTCTTGCTGTCTTGGAAATGACATAAAACTCGGAAACAGTAAGCTAATTATTGCTTGTTAGCTAGTGTCTTGAGAGCACTTGTTAGCATGCCCCTTTATCATATAGCTAGCCTACTAGTTTAGACGATGGGTCATTTATGACATTATACCAAATTTCCTCTAATTATTTGTAAAAGTTTCTTTTTTTCTCATCCTATGGTATTTTGTATCATCTATTGCTGTAAACAAGCATGTCAAACTGCATGTTTGGTGCCAACAATTTGACAAAGATTATAATTTCATAAGTATTATTAGGTGTCAATGCGAGATTAAGATTAGAGAGAGCTCTCTCTTTGGCTCACCTGGGTCCATGTGTAATGGGATTATGTGAACTCTTGCCGTAGGGGAGGATACCCTTAATTTACATTGAATCGTTTGCTTACCCTCAGTATATTTCATTTCTCTGTGATTTGTATTTTTTCTTCCCTGTGAATTGTGGAATCACAGTATATGATTTATCAACATATCAAACAATGATTGGTTGGCAGTATAATCACGGAACACTTTTTGATAAATAAAAGAACTGCAGGGCAGATTAATATGATAAGTATTCCGTAATGCTGTATTCTCCATGAAGAAGCTACCTGCAGTTACAATATGCCTTCCTGAAATCCTGCTTTTAATTTCACTGCAAATTGGGTCTCTGCCTGTGGTCTTCATGATAACACTACTGAATTATCTTGATTGTGCTGAATATGATGCGATCTAATTCGTGCATTTCCAATCGCAGGAGATCGACAAGTAATACTTGGGAGTCAACCCAATATCGTTTTTCTCGAGAATGTTGTACTTAAATCGATAAACACCTCAAAGAAAGATTATGGTTAAAACTAGTGAAGGTTGGACGTAAGCAAGGAAATTTGATTAGATTAAGTAATAGAGAGAATATTAGCATGGATGAGAACTCTCCTTAAACCTTTTCCTTGGTTAGATAAATACAAATTTTATTACAATTAAATGGATCATGGGGTAAAATTTAGTCAGAAGATTATTCTTTTCTACATACATTTTCAAAAATTAATCTTTTTTTTAAGTGCAATCCCAAAGTTTATACTTTTATGAATACTTGAACTTGATGCTATGAATAATCTATTAATGAGAAGAAATAATTACTTAAACCTACGTATGCACCGTATCTAAATTGTCAATGGCACATTAAAAGCTGAAAAGCAACTACACTCTCAAAATATAAACTATCAAAGAGACCATGATCATATTTTTATCAACAAGATAGATATGAAAACTCAAAATAAAGATCATAAATCAATAAAATTCTGGAAAACAATTTAAACCAAACCTCGTCTCATCATCCATCGCCGAAAAGGGAATTAGTTGCTCATGGCCATTGGGATCATCACATAGAAGAAGGAAACTCTTTTATTAATCAAACCCTTAATGGTTGCAACAGAAATAAGAGTTTTTCTCATAAACGAAGAAGAAGAAAAATCAATCTATCCCAAGAGTTCTGATCTTTTTATCTCTCTTTGTATATTACAAAGAATATGTATAAGAGGTATTTATAGCTCCTCTAGGTTGGGATTCCATCCAATAGTGTTTTAAATATGAGGAAACACATGATTATCTTGATTTGGAGCCATATCTGTCAAATCAACAGCTGTGTCAAATCAACAGTTGTATCTGCATATCTGTGCATTGCTCTGTTAACAGTAGCTTCAACAACTGCTTCGATAGCGTTTGGCAGGCTAGTTCAAGGATTCAGCACTGTTGATAGCGGCTTTGACAGAGCTATGCAGACTGATTTAGTTTCCAGATATCTCCAGGATTGTCGACAGCTACCGACAACCTTCTAGTCTTTGCATGTGTACAGAGCTATTCATGCCTTATTGATTTGACTTCAAAATCTGCAAAAAAGCATGTTAAAAGCACTTGTTAAGTTAGGTTATGTACTCAAATTGAGAATTTAATACAAATGCTTAATATATCATTAACATCATATTATTGAAGCACATATGTGAATTATGAGTGCATAAATTACGTATAAATAATACACTTTTCACTCATAATCAAAATATATTATGCTTTTATTAATAATTTTTGACCAGTCAATCATATTTTAATTTTTCATCTGAAGCAGTGAAAATGATTTTTGAGTTTGTTATTAAATAAACACATGAGTTGTGCTACTCTCATACAGCTCTAATATTAGTAACATTTAAAGCTATTTCCTTGCCATTTCCAGTGATATGTTTGTCTAACTTTTATTCCAAAAAATTCTGCAGCCCGACAACCTCGCAGACAACGCGTGGAAGGATATTGGTGTAGGTCTGCTGTCCATAAAATGCAAAGAAGGTGTCAAGAAAACTGCAAAGGAGTCCAAACCTACTATTATTATTCGAAACGATGTAAGTTCTTGTCCTTATGATTTTATGGTGTAAAATATTGCTTTTATGGTCAATCCTGTCAATTAGATTCTTTTAATACAATAATTTGTATATTCAGATGTCAGAGGATAAGTGTATGGTTTGAAACTTAATTGTTGTTTTTTTTTTTTTTGTGTTATTCTTTTTCTCATAGTGACTATAGCTCATTTAAACTTCATACAAGTAGCTAATGCATGCAGCAGGAATATCTTTGCTATTATCAGAATGTTCTATGTATACATTTAGGATCGATATCTGTTGTGGTGTAGCAAATCAATTGTATTGATAGAGAGCCGACACGTATTTATATAGGATTACAAAATGGATAGTATTTTTAATGGGTTTAAACCTAGTTAGCCAAAACCACCCATAATAATCTAACACTCTCCTTCCAAGCTGCTGTAGTATATATATCAATCATACCCATCTTTTTATATAGAGTTAAGAAAATTTTAGATGATGTAGTTTTAGTCAAGATATCAATCTAACTGGTTTGATGACAGAGCGAATGGAGTATAAATAACCTTTTAAATCAAATAATCTCAAACAAAATGACAATCGACCTCAATATGGTTAGTGCAATCATGAAACATCAGACTTTTAGCAATATAGATGACAAATTCTTAGCAAGATATCGATTCTTAGCAATATAGATGGATTTATCATCACAATGAATAGGCGTGGGACTCTTATGCTCAAAGCCTAACTCAGTCTGTAAATTGTTTAACCACAGTAGCTTGTATGTAGTATTAGTCATAACTTGACTCTCTGCCTTAACGTTGTTTCTTATTTGTTTTTTTGCTTCACTATGTTACCATATTGCCACCTACAAATGTCAGGTAATCGGTTGTAGACTTAGTTTCACATCTGAGTAAAGCATATTAAGCATCTGACTTTATAGAAATGTGAATGTGACCATACTTTCTGTATAACACTTTTCCTGAGGAACTTTTGATGTACGCAAGAGTCCTCGGAGCGGCTTTGCAGTGAATCTCTCTTGGCTTATGCATGAATTGACTAGTAATCCAAGAACAATAGAAATCTCTGGTTTAGAGTCATGAGCTAGATAAGTTTTCTAATCATTCTTCTATATTGCTTGACATCGTTGACTTTATTATCTTTACTCCAGGAGTTTATATCTACCTCCATAATTGTGCTAATAAGTTTGTACCCAAGTAGACCAGCTTCTTGCAACAGATCCAACATATACTTTTTTTAAGAAATAAGAAGTTCGTTCTTTTGATACGCAACTTCAATCCTAAGAAGGTACCTTAGCTTTTTTCTTATTTGGTCACAAAATACTGCTTAAAATAGTCTTTCGTCTCAGTCAAGACTTGTCTACTTTGAATGAATAGAATATCATCCGCATAGGTGGTAAAAAGAGCAATCCCAATAGTCGTATGCAGAACATATTTGGAGTGATCATAGTGATGCCTTTGAATACCAATATCAGCAATAACAGTAGAGAACTTCTCAAACCTGGCTCGAAGACATTGCTTAAGTCTATACATGACTTTCTTAATTTGGAAATCATATTAACCACTCGAGTAACATACTCAAAGCTTACTCCATATAAACTTGCTTGTGTAGATCACCATAAAAAAATATTTTTTACTTCCAACCGGAAGATGGACAAGTCCAAATTGATAGCAAGCGAATAAAATGTGAATAGAGTTGTGTTGAGCTACCAGAGAGTGTTTCTAAGTAATCAGCACCATATGTATGAGAGAACATTTTCGCAACAAGTCGGGCCTTATAGCTGTTCACATAACCATCCTTTTTGAATTTAACAAATATAAACCCAACGACAATGAATCGTTCGAGTGCCATGTAGAGCATTAAGTTCCAGATCTCTCGAGAGACTAGTGCCTGCATGGCTGCATCTCTTTATCCATATTTAACTGTAATGCAAGTACCAATATGGCTTCCTGATACGATCTGGGTATAGAAACAAATGACAGAGCAAATTGGCGAAAGGGAGTAAGTTTATCATATGAGAAAGTGAGAAAGGGGGTGAGCATTAGACGAATGTTTATCTTTTGGGAGAGTGATAAGAATGTCAAGAAATAAGGCGAATGGATGAGGTAAGAACTTGCAGCTAGAGATGGAGGATCAAACTTGTGGAATGCCGGATAAGATACTTTAGGACGATAAGAATATACTTGCAGTGGTGATGGTTGAGGTACTTTGTCATTCCCTGCACTAGGCACCAACAATGATATAGGAAGAGAAGTATGTAACTGTCTGGCAGGTGACAGTGAGTTAAAAGGAACACTAAAAATGTTACATTAAGTAAATATTTTCTACACAGGATGATAACACCTTAGCCTTTCTGTATATGTGAGTAGCCCATGAATACACATTTAAGAGTGCAGGGAGACAATTTGTCCAATTCAGAAGACGAGTCTTGAACAAAACAGGTACAACCAAATATACATGGTAAAAGAGGGCACAATGTTTTTGTCAGAAAAAGACTTGAGAAAGGTGTTTTACCACACAAAACTAACGTGACATCTAGTTAATTAGGTGACAGACACATAAAACATCTGATTGTAAAAATGTGGGCACACACATGTATTATCATTGTGCGAGCCACATTAAGAAGAGATATATGTTTCCTTTTAGCTATACTATTTTGTTTGGGATGTACGAGAACATGAAGTTTGAGGTATAATCCCATTACCGTCACAGAAAACATAACATTTTTTATAAATTACATTGTATTGTTGGTGCTTAAACACAGATAAATGTGGAATACTGATTCTTGATTTCTTTATAAAAGAGTAACCGGCAATTTTCATATCGATCTTTCAAAATATAAAGCCACATATGAGAGAAATCATTCACAAAAATAATATAGTACCGAAAATTCTTGCAAGAAAGAAAACGATAGGGACCTCGTACACCAGAATGGATTAATTCAGAAGGAACGATATTATGGTTATTTCATGCGTTAGGACAGGAAGCGCATATTGATGTTTTTTGAGCTGATAAGACTCACTCTAACTTGGAAATGGAGGAAGCAGTAGGTATTACCAGATGAATGAAAGGAAGGATGACTTGGGTGTTGGTGCCCACTGTAAAAAAAGTATTAAAATGCAAGCAGGAAAGCCTGAAGGAATAATTCCTTAATCTGAATAATACATTTCTCCTTTGTCATGATCCGCACAATCCTCTCCCAATCTGAAGGTTCCAAAAGACACATTAAGAAGAAAACATGACAGAATAATTATTTTATTTAGTAAGCTAACAGATAAACAATAAATTGATGGGAACTTTTTGGGATAAACATTACATTTTAGGAGGTAGCACGAACTACTCCATTACCAACAACAGAAGAGCAAGAACTAGGGCTGAGCATCAGTCGGTTCGGTTTGGGTTTGGATAGAAAAATCCCCACTGAAAACCGAATTTCCAAACTCGAAACCGAAACTGACCAAAACTTATTAAGAACTGAAACCAAAAATTCGGTTCGGTCGGAAAATTCAGTTTTCTGGGCCTGCAGCGCACAAGCTTATTGCTTTTAAAAAAATAGCAACGTGGACTTTCAGTTTTGGCCCATTTAAAAAAAAAGTTAGTGGGTTTATTGTGCTAAATTAGGGGGGAAAAACAAAAAAAAAATTCTTCAGTCCAGATAACGAAATATGGCGAAGGCGTTTGGGTGGGCGGGTGGTGTGGTTGGGAGGGCGGGCAAGCGGTGTGGTTGGTGAGTGAGAGGGTCTTTTGAGATTACAATGCAGCGTGAGTTTGATCACTCCAATCAGTTCTTAAAACGTTGTTTAAATCAAGAAATTGAATCAATCATACTCAACTTCTAGGTTTAGAATTTTGGGCGTTATTTGAGTTTATGATTCAGCGTGTTAGGTTTCCATCACTCTAATCACCAGTCCACAAGCTTGGCCATGCTCAAATGGCACTCACACCCAAATTTAGACTGGCCTTCTCCCCAAATCAACACCACTAGAAGAAAATCCATTAGCCTTAGAATTGGAATTAGGCCTACTCATCCTGAGCCTCCCCGACAATGTCTGCCCTCAAGGGATTCATATTGTTCCGCTGTCGCTTGATGGCACCCTCCAGGATTAGTCTTGGACCTCGAATGCTTGTTGCATTTGGTGCTGATTGTCGGAGGCGACGAGAGAGAGAGAGAGAGAGAGAGAGAGAGAGAGAGAGAGAGAGAGAGAGAGAGAGAGAGAGAGAGATCGCTTTTGAAATTGAGAGGAATGGATTAGGGTTACGGATCGGGTTGGGTAGGGTTAACGGATTGGATATTTATAAATATTCGTTTTTTTCGATCGGTTTCAGTTGGCGCTAATGCCACCGAAACTCGACCTAATACCCAAATTAAAATTTGGTTTTGCACCCGACCCGAATCGAAAACCAAACTAATCGAACCGATCGGTTCGGTTCAGTCCGGTTTAGCTGTTCGGGTCCGGTTTTTCAGAAAACTGCTCACCCCTAGAAAGAACCATCAACAATATGAATCGAGAGATATTTTTTTGAAGCTCTAAAGAATAAAATGTCTTGAATACATGTCATATAGGAGGAGGCTTAAGAATTTATTATCCATGGATGAGTGGAGGGAGCAATGTAAGCATCCATACTTGAAGAGGATGCATGAGTTGCTTGAGGACCGACAGAAGGAGACTGAAGATGAAATAAATAGTTAAAATTAGTCTGAGAAATCTGAACCATTTGAAAGGATAAGGCTAAAGTAGAGAAGGGGTTGTGTCAGAACTATAAGCACCGAAGAAGGATTATTGTTCACCATTTTTGCCCTTGTTGGTTTATCAAACTTCTTTTAGCAACGCTAAAAAATATGGTAGGTGCTGACTTGTTCACCTGAATCGTGACCACGACCACAGCTATAACCTCACCCAGTATAAAAGCATACTGCTCACTCGACTACTCACTCGAGACATGATGTGGAGTAGATTCAGTGGATGTGTACCAAATTCAATAGTGACACGAAATACTCTGGAGTAAGTGGATGTCAGGGAGGGGATAATGTCATTGGTAAGAATCTGTCTACGAACCTAGATCAATACAGAGGGATTACGTCCTGATAGAAACTTTGTGACAACGAGATCTTGATGACATTGTCTCGAAGTTTTAAAATTTGTCACCAGAGGTTGGCGAACATCAAGTTCATCTAATATGCCTTAGAGCATAAAATTATATTCGAAAACAATTAAGTCTCACTGTTTAAGAGTAAATAAGCGCTCATACAATTCGAATACTCAAAGAGTTATTTATTTATTTTTTTATTCCCATAGATTTCTTTTAGGGTGTGTCATATCTTCTGAGTAGTTTTTAGGAACATTATCCCAGAATTTACTTTTTCCTCCATCTTATTAGGAAGCTAAGTAATTGCACAACAATCATTATAGGAATATTATCCTAGAATTTACTTTTTCCTCCATCCTATTAGGAAGCTAAGTAATTGCACAACAATCATTAGCAAACCAATTTGGATAAGCATGATTATTTTCATTTGGACCTTCAAGTAGGTGCTTAATTTTTCTTTGAGCACCAACAAATATCTAACGTCTGAGTGCACATTAGATAATTATTGCCACTCATTTTGACAGCAGTAGCTTTAAGAGATTTTTGAAGCAAATTTTCAAATACATTTGGAGTAGTAATAGTAAGTAATCATAGATGAATCACTTGAAGATGAAGCCATATCAAGGAAGCTTTCAGAATATACGCGGAGGTTAATAGAGGAGACATGATTTTAAGCAAATAATGCAGGAGATTAAGAGAGGAGACCAAATCAAGAAGAAAATCCTTACAATTCTCTTCATGTCAAGTCAAAGATATGCAAAGTAAGAGAAAATCTTGGTAAATCGGGCAAATAATCAAGGGAATAAAAGGAAATCAAGATAAAGATTTTAAATCAGCTTAAAAAACAATTTGAAAAAAAAAATTAAATTTGTCATTAGGAGGAAAATCTCATAGTGGAAGGTGGAAGGTGAGATGTAACTGATAAAGAAGTAATCTTAACAGTAGTGGTAGTTTGACTCGGTAACGGGTGGATTTGATCCTAAAAGTGGTTGAGTTGACCTAGAAATTGGTTGATTCAGCAGTAGTAACAAGAAAAAGGGCTTATTTTGGTGTTGAAATGCATTAAAAATAACCATAACCGTAATAGACAAAGGACCCAATCATGGGTTGCATCAAGCATTGCAGAAGACAGTGGTGAAGCCACTGCAAAGGAGGGCGCGACTTGTTTCAGGAGGCTGTTGCAAGTGTTGACAGCCCGGTGAGGGCTGCTATGGGCTCCACGAGGCCTGCAGGACCCACAGGCAGCAAGGGAAGTACGGCGGGCAAACGTAGGTGACAATTGTGGTGGGGAAATGTATGTATGTATGTATATATCTATAGGTACATACATACGTATATGTATACATATACTTATGTATACTTATACATATGTATGCATGTATATGTATGTATATATATGTATGTATGTATATTTTTGTGTGCGTGTGTGTATGGATGTGTGTGTGTGTGTGTGTATGTGTATCCGTGTGTGTGTGTGTGTGTGTGTGTGTGATTACAAAATGGATAGTACCCTTAATTGGTCTAATTTCTAGTTAATCAATCCATAATAATCTAACAATATCTTAAAAGAATTCAAGAGTTAACAGATGGGGCCTTTCTGTTAGTGTTACTTGTATGGGCAGTTTAGAGAACTCACTAGTTGATCCGTGCAATCAGCATGTGAGCAGTGTTGACTTGAAGTTTTAGATATATTGAGTCAGTTATTTTGGTCATTCGTGAAGTCTTCTAGTCACTTTCTTCTGCACCTTTCAAGGATAATAATTGGTGTGCAATCCGTAATGATGACTGTGCTGCTATATTCTATTGTTTCAAGAACATCCCAAAGCCAACAAACAAAATAATTTGGAGCTCATAAGATTCTTTCTATATAAAAATGAGCTTGTTGATAGCTTTATTTCATTTTCTTATATATAATTTCATTAGTTGAACATTAAAACATTTTTCTCTACTTAATTTTTTATTTATACATAATCTAATCTTCCTTTAGCTACTATTTAGATCATTTTATCTTCCACTTTTCATTTTGTACTGTCTGATGATTTGATTTTAGCGAATACTTAGTTTAAAAAGAGAATTTCTCACTTGATTACTTTTAGAAGTGGATTGAGAGCGAACAAATAGATTTCTTTTTAAATAGGAGGGTAGATAGAGGTGGTTGCATCAATTGTAAAGTAGTGGCAGGTGAGAGTATAGTAACCCAATATAAACTCTTAGTTTTAGATATTCGGATTAGAAAGAGGCTTAGAAAGGTTAAGCATAAGATAGATTCTAAGATTAAATGGTGGCAATTAAATGGTAATCAAAAAGTTCTTGTAGATAGAGTAGCATAGGAAGTAGATTGGAAGGACCATGATGATTTTAATATAACATAGAACAAAATGGTTAACTGCATTAAGAGGGTAGCTAAAAATATATTTGGTGAGTCGAAAAGTGATGCTCTATCCTGTAAGGACACATCATGGTAGAATGAAGAGGTAAAAAATGCTAGTAAGATCAAGCGGGATTTTTATAGAGATTTGAAAAAGAACAATGATGGAACAAGTTTTGAGAGGTATAAGCTAGTCAAAGAGGAGGCTGAGAAAGCTGTTCGGGATGTAAAAACTAAATTATATAAACAAGTGTATAAAAAGTTGGACAATAAATAGATAGAAAAGGATATATATATATATATATATATATATATATATATATATATATATATATATATATATATAATTGCTCGAATAAGAGAGAATTTAGAGTCTTATGTACTGTAAAGTATATTAAACATAAAGATCAGAAGGTTTTAGTTCAAGACGAAGAGATTAAAAAAAGATGGAAGTGTTATTTTAATAGATTATATAATGGTAGTTTTACTCAAGATTTGGGAGATCTTACTATTCAGTGTGAGGATATGAATTATATCTTTATGCATAGAATTAAAGAATTTAAAGGAAAAGAGTATTTGAAGATGATGAAATTAAGAAAAGCTGTTGGTCCAGATGAGATTTTTATTGAGGTATGGAGATATTTAGGAGAGATGGGTGTGAGATGACTGACATATCTTTTTAATAAGATTTGACAAATTAAAAAAAAATGTCAAATCAATGGAGAGAGTATCTTAGTACCTTTGTATAAGAACAATGGTGATATTCAGAGTTGTTCTAACTATCATGGAATAAAACTCATGTGTCATACTATGAAGCTTTGGAAAAGAATAATTGAACATTGATTGCCAAGCCAAATCTTGTTTAAGAGATCTGACAGATTGTTAAAATATCGGAGAACCAGTTTGGATTCATACCGGGGCGATCAATGACAAAAACTATTTATTTATTTCATCAACTTATAGAGCAATTCTAATAGAGAAATAGAGATTTGCATATGGTCTTTATTGATGTAGAGAAAATCTATGATAAGGTATCATGAAAGGTGCTTTGGTGGACATTGATAAAGAAAAAGGTTCCTATCAAGTATATTGACATAATTAAGGACATGTATGATGAAGTAGTGACCAATATTAGAACATGTGGTGGTCTAACGAGTAAGTTTCAATCACATTTGGATTGCATCAAGGATCTGCATTGAGCCTGTTTTTATTTGCTGTAGTGATGCATGAGTTTACTAGAGCTATTTAGGATAAAATACCTTGATGCATGCTATTTGCTGATGATATTATCTTAATTGATGAGAAAAGAGTAGGGGTGAATATAAAGTTAGAGTTATGGAGACACATTAGCGTATAGAGGTTTTAGATTGAGTAGATCCAAAACAGAGTATATGGAGTGTAAATTTAGTAAACGACGAACCGTAGACTATAGTGCTGTGACACTGGACGCGCAAGAGATACAGGTGAGTAGTCAATTTAGGTATTTGGGTTCTATTATTCAGAATGATGGAGAGATCGATAGTGATGTCAACCATAAGATACAAGCTGGCCGGTTGAAATGAAGGAGTGCAACGGGAGTTTTATGCCACTGTAACATTTCGTTAAGGCTAAAGATTTTTTTTATAGGACTGCTATTAAGCCGGCTTTATTGTATGGCATGGAATGTTGGGCTATTAAGAAACGTCATTCACAGGAGACAAGTGTAATAGAGATGTACATGTTTCGTTGATATGCGACAACAGTAGGAGAGATAAAGTGATAAATGAAGACATTCGTGCTAAGTTAGGTGTAGAAGAGATGATGCGAGAAAATCGCTTATTATGATTTGGTCATGTACAATGTAGACCTACAAATGCACCAGTTCGATGAGGAGAGTTTATCAACGTAAGACAAGTTAAAAGAGCGAAGAGAAGACTGAAGAAAATATGGATGGAGGTGATACGAAAAGATATGGATTTCAGAGGTTTAAATGAGAACATATTACTTGATAGGAATGAATGGAGAAAGATTATCAATATAATCGATCTGGCATGATTCTCTTTTGGTTCATGTAGCCTACTTCAAGTACTTGGAATAAAAAGGCTTAGTTGTTGTTGTTCCGTTTATCCTGATTAGTTGAAACTATAAAAATAAATGTTAGTTAAATAGTAGACGTAATGGATCGGACTTGTTTAGTTGGAGGAGTCATACATGCAGACCTAAATAGTTTAGGTGGCCACTTCCAGATCTTGATGCATGCGAATTTTTTAAAGATGAGGCTAAATTTTTAGATGTTTGAAATGCTGTAAATACCTAAGCTAAATTGAACATAATTGTTATTTTCCTGTAGAATACTATGATTTTGTTTTATAATACATAATTACACAACTTTTTTATTTGCTGTTTGGCAAACCATCTTCTGTAGCCCTTCTGCTTAACAAGTCTACCAGCTCTTTCAAACAAAATACACTTAGCTTAACAATAATTGTCCTTAACTAGATTTAAGTTGAAAAATACTGTAAAACAAACAAATATGGTTGTAAAGTATTTCTTCAAGAAGTTGTAACAATGTTCCAAAAAAGAGAGTTCATTATAAGTTTAATAATACAAGAAAGCTATCTTTTTTCTGCATCTGACATGGTCAGAATGATTGAAAATGCAAGATGGGACTTCAACCTCAATGTTGACATAGGCTGTGTGAGTTGTAACAGGAGAAATAGGTGGTAATTATGCATAATAAGCAAGTTCATGGTGGTTTTCTTTCAATGAAAATTGATTGTTGCTCTATTTATATCCTTGAATAAGTTTTGCAGTTTTTAATTTTTAAGTTAACGAGTATTGTTATGGTTGATTTTGTCCTGTTAAGCTGAGAAGTATTGTTATGATTAGCTTACTTTTTTTTATTTTTTTTTATTTTGTTCCATCTTATCTAAAAGAACAAATATAATAGAATATTATGATGTTATTATCCATCTTCATCTTCTTTCCATGCTTGCGAAGTTGGTTCTAGTTTGTGCAAGTTTTCTGTTGATGTACCACACATCTCAGACCTTTCTACAAGCTTCCTTGTTTGAACCTATGATCCATGCATCCAATGCTTGTGCATTGCTGAGTAGCTCAATACAGGGATTCAGTATCAGGCTACTAGGAAATAGGAAAGTTGGGATAATTTGTGATGCTTTTGAGGGAGTTGAAGGCCTACTTTTAACTTACTGAAGATGGTGACTGATTGGTGGTTGATCTGGTCCGCCTAATAGAGGCTGCCTGCAAAGTGAGCATATAGGTCTTTTATTGTTTGTTGTGTTTAGATCATCTTATAACACGCAAAGAAAACGAAAAAAAAAAGCCCGTTTTGATTGTACATCTGTGCGCTGGGCTGGAGGAAGATGATTTTTCTCCCACAGCAGGTAAGAGATGTCTTAGGAGTTGATGTCTGGGAATTAGCTTTCCTGTAGTTTTCTTTAAAAAGATTTTTAAGACATTTACTCATGTGACAGAGTGAAGAAAAGGAGCTTGTTTTGATTTAAGTAATGTGGATATTAGCGTGAAGCATTGGCTGTCTTATACTTCCTGCAATTGGGGCAGTTCATTCATATTCTTAGTGAAGAAGTGGACTGTTGTTTGCAATTTTCTCCCATCTGTAGGTGTAAGGGAAATGATCTGCGAGTAATTCGGCATCCAGTGAACTCTCAACAAAAGTTCGTATAGAGAGCAACTTTCTTAATCTTTCATCAATCTTTATTTATGTTCATTGTTTTTATAGTTGTCTAATTTTTCGGAATTGGGACTTCTGTTGTGGGCATTCTCCAATTTAAAATTTGGTCAGCTTTCTATCTACTGTATGTATTAATACTTGCCAAAAAGATACCTGCTGTATGTCTTAATAATTACCAAAAAGCTACCTACTGTATGTCTTAGTACTTGCCAAAAAGCAAAATGTACCTACTGCTTATCTTAACACTTGTTAAAGAGCAAAATGCTATGACGCTGTAATTTTGAGCCTCAGCCTTTCTGATACCTATGGTTCATTTTCTGGTCCTATAGATGTGTGGTCTTGCTCAATGATAGGCATCTTCTGCATCAAACATGTACATGCAGTTTAATTCTCTGAAATTTGTTCTTAAATTACCAGAGAATAAAATGATAAACCCAAGGGTGCCCCTCAGCATGGTTCTAAATATCGGATATTGGGATCGTACCTGATAGTATCATATTGAATAGCCAATACCAGATAATATATTGGACATGCATATCAAACATTATATATACACGTCAAATATGTAAATTTAATATATTATATATGGTTTAATTTCATCTATCTAACTAGTATGACATTATATGTGTGTGTGTATTCAAGAATATGTTCATGTATACAAGCATAGCATAATAAAATAAACTATAGAACAGTCTACGAAAGTTGAAAAATATAGATTATAGAAATAATTTAAATTCAGGCACGATAAGTTTAATAGTTGAAGAACATTGGTAGCAATAATAGTAACAACGAGAATGATAATAGTAATAACTATAATATTAGTAACTGAGCATGCAAAAGAGTAAAAAAGAAGAAGTGAAAGAAGATGAGAATTTTGGAGTACTTAAATAAGCTTCGCAGTATAAATCACTAGCATTTGCAACTCTTTGCCTGTCTACCTCTCAATTTTTTATGGAAATAATTTAAAAATCTTGTTGATTTAAGCAAGAGATTAAAGAATTTTGGTTTACCCCTATACATGAGAATAATATTGGATATGAATGCCTAATCTATTTCTAAGTTAAAAATTCAATTGAGAAAATGAACTATATCAAGGTGATATGTCGGGGCTATATATCATATAGTATTGTGAGTGCCGGCCTTTTTGTGCACAAAACAATATGACCCCTTCTTTTAACATATCGTCCGGCTGACCCCAAAAAATGTTATATGGGGGGTGTATATTGGCTGTATCGTATCGGAGATATTTAAAACAATGCCTACCAGAACCAAAACCAATTATTGATAATGATAATTTGATCTGGATGCCCCTTAGCCATGCATCAGTTGGTCTCATTTGTCTTCTGATGCTGTAAATGCATATAGTCACTGTGTGTAATTTGGCAAGATGCCCCGAAATTACGATGAATAGTTTCAGTCATCCACTGAGCAATCTGGAATGCATCAAACATCATCTGCAGACACACACATGCGCACATACACACACATGTATGTATGTATGTATGTTTATGTATATAACTATATATATGTATGTATATGTGTGTATGTTGTGTGTGTGTGTGTGTATGTATGCGTGCGCGCGCGTGTGAATAAACAGAATTTTTTTGGGAATGTGAGCCCAATAGGGGGTTTTGCATCTGTCCTTTTCTTTTTTGGCTTCTTAGAGGATTGCAGTTTTTTGGCTAATAAGATGCTTGCTCCTTTCCTTTGTTAAAACATGCTTGCACTTAAAAAAATAAGTATCTTGGTTCAGGCATTTTTATATCTTTTAACTCAAGTATCTTACACATGTATGCTTCTCTTTGCAGGCTGGAAGAATTTTGCTTAACGCATTGATATATCCGGGGATAAAAATGAACATCAAGGAGAAAACCATTGCTACAATATTTCATACTTCAGTAAGCTATTACATCTAGAACTTGCATGCTTCTTTTCTTGCCTAGGCAAGCGGCACGTATTATTTACCTAAAACAAATTGCCCGTTGAATTTTTTATGCAGATGCATTTATTCTATGTAGCATCTTTGTTTGCAGAATCTTTTATTGTTTTAACTAGTCTATTTTTCAGGGTCCTGGGCAAAATGATGAAGAAGCAGGCAAGAGTAATGTTGTGGCTCGCACATACTTATTTAGGCTGAAAACTGCAGATGAGACCAAAAAACTGGCATCTGCAATCCAAGACTATGCTCCATCATCCTAGTGATATTAAATTATATAATATTAATGACCAACATCTATGAGAAATGTAATATTCGTTATGTGAAAATATGATCCATGCGCTAGTCAAATTTTGGCAACATTCTTAAATAGTTTTCTATCATGAAAACACATGATGACTGACTTAGAGAAAGGAGCTTGCCTGCGAAGCACAAGGATTTCATCAATGAAATTCGTAGTTTTAGCCAGCATTAGTCTGAAAACGCATGTAAGTGGTGAATTTTAGCCTGTTCTGATGATTATTTTAACCTTCACCAGTTCACCACTATTGGATATTTTCCCAACTTATATTTTCGTATGTTTTATTTGATTTCAACGTGCTGGTAACCATGAAAAAAATACTAGCCTTCATAGAGGAAATATATGAGCATTTTGTAGGGTTTGTGCTGAAACTTGTTTCAGAACAGGTTCATGCTTATGGATGCTGGTGTAACCAAGCTTAATTTCATAAACCCTTGATGCCATGGGTTTTTAGACGAAGCAAACGGTTCAAGTGGGTGGATCAGGGGGCCGTCAAGCCTACATGGGTTGTGTACTTTTGGTAGGAAGATGAAAAAAAGGCAAGACTAGGTAGTTTTACACTGCTGGAAGGTTCTTGAGCTCAAATTGTTTGTGCACTTCCTAGACATATATCAAAAGCTTATGGAAATAGTAATTTGGTCAAGTATTTGCCTTTTTGCTTGTGGTTCTTTAGAGTTAAGGTAGGCTGCCACGTGAGCGTCCCTGACTCCCCTTTTAGTTCCTTCAACTATGAGGTGCATGTCTATTCTGATAACCCTTGTATTTATATTACAAAAAATTCTGACATGTTGCAATGGTACATATTTTTATCCTCCGCCAAACAAGTCTCAGTACACAACACTGGAAGAAGCAACAAACAAAAAAGAAGAGCAGGTAGCTAAAATAAATGGTTTGCTATTTGAGAAGACTGATTTCGTGTCATGTACCGTAAAATTTTATGGTTTTGCATTATATAGTTAGCCCTTAGGTTGATCTGCTTTGATTGAAATTCTTGCTCTCAGATCAGCAATGCATTCGGTTGGAAGGCTGAGGAAGGAATCCAAGAGAAGATCATTAACAGGATCGACCGTAGCAACCCCGACCAATCTGCAGTTCCCTTCTCCGTCCAGCCTCTCACCCTTGCCCCTCCGTATGGATCCTGCAGACTCCTCTGATGTCAGTGTGGTCTCGACCACCAAAGGTGGAGCTCTGTAAAGACTCCCAATTGAGAACCAGAACCTTGATCTGAATTCTAGCTCAACCTGCAGTTATTAGACAATGCCATTAACTTTCTACATTTTCGGCGGCCAAATCTCTTGTTTGGCACTGAGTTCTTTCTCTTCCTAAAGTTGCATCTTCTCATTTTAGAAAATATTCCATTGACCATAAATATATTGCTTTGTCATCCCATACAATTATATGAACATGCATCAGTAGATAATAAACAAGTATCTCTACAAGAAAATGTAAATTAAATGAGGTTTAGATATCGGAATTGGCTGAACATGTGATTTGCTTGTTCCTAGCTGGCAATCTGAATTATAGTTGAATCAGTTTTAGCAATATTCTCATTTTCTATAGTAATTGATACCTTGCCACTTGTACTATTTATAGTACCCTGGAACAGCTCAGGAGCAATCTCAATCTTCAGAAACGGTGGCAACGGCAACCCCAGAAACCTTGTTGTCGTGCCCGTCAGAGGTGGGATATACAGGCTTCCAACGTCAAATAAGACTGATAATTCTTCACTGTTTTCAGCCTCCTTGCCCGTCGCAACACCTTGGCCACCTTTGGCATTGTAGTTGAAGTCAGGGTACCTGGAGATGCCAAGCTTGCATGCTTGCAGGGTTTGGAACTTGATGTTGTACTGTGTACTAGACTGAGGCTGAGTTTGTGTTGATGTTGTGGGAGATTCTTGCTTGCTCTGAGCCTTGCAGTTGAGTACAGAAGTTGGGAGTGTGTAGGATTTGGGCTTGTTGCTGGAGAGATCGTGGGCTATCGAGATATTAGCGGAGCTGAACCTGCAGTCCATGCTGATTGTTGGAGCAAACTAAGAGGTGGAGTTGCTCAGCTTTTTTTCTGTTGAGAGAGCATGCAGTTGGCATCAAAGTGAAATAGTTCGGAATTTTCATGGTGACTTATGGCTGGTATTGCTTTGCCTTATCTTCATTTAAATGGTAGGCCGATGACAACCCCTCAAAAGGGATGGTGGGCAAGATACTGTAAAGGTCTTGCTGTATGCGGTGATCTGGCCCGCAGGGATCTGCTAGCTTGCAGCACTCCACGGGAGAAAAAAACAAAAGGGTGAAGAAATTCTAAACGATCACGCCACCCGACTTATTGAGCACCATTTACTTTGTGAGCATCACATCTCTTTTAAAAAAAAAAGAAGATTTTTCTTACTGCTTTATTTTAATTTTAACTCTCTAAAATCTATATTTCCCATTTACCCTCACTCACGTCCTCTCCAATTCATCGCTCTCCCTCACTTGCTCTTTGCTTACTCTTCCTCACTCGCCTCCTCTCTTGCTTAGTCCAGCAGCCGCTCACTCATCCCACTCGCTCATCTAGCATATCAGTCGGTCCCTTATTCCCTCACAGATCAGTCCTTTAACTAAACCGACCATCCACATACCGCTATGCCCGAATGAAATCAGGTCTCCTAAACTCTATCGTTACCGTATTCTAAGTGTTTGATAAAATAACTAAATGAGACCAGAATGAATGATAATTTTGTCAAAAAAAAATAGTAAACTTGTAATATTCTACAAATTAGGATATGGTGCTCGCTAAGTCAAGTTGTGTGCTCATTTAGAATTTCACAAAAGAGTGAAGATGCAAAATTATACGAAAACTACCATGCAGACTATGCTCCCCGCTTATGTGGTGCACCAAAGTGACAGATTAGGAAACCTAATAGGTTCTTTGTTTATCATCTTTAGATGTCTTTCTCTCACATTTTGATGCATTATGAGCCTGTAGACGCAGTTAGTTTGATAGTTTCTCAAATTTATACATCTTTTTTTTTAATCTTCACTTTCATTCAATAAACGATAATTTGTAAATTATTAGTTTTTTACTAATCAAACTCACACACATGCCATAAAAATTATATTATTAATTACACTTATATATAAATGAAAGAAATTGAGTGTAATTATATAAATTTAGTAAATAATTTAGTTACCCCGCAAACATAAATTTAATATTCTAATAAAAAAACTTTGATTTTGCTTAATAAAAACTTTGATTTTGCTTAATTAAAGAAAGATAGAAACTTTGATTTTGCTTAATTATTAGAATGCTAAATTTATGTTTGTAGAGTTTACTAACTTATATACTAAATTTATTTAATTACACTCAATTTCTTTTACTTATAAAGGTGTGTAATTAATAACATAATTTTTCTAAAACTTTTACTTATTTAGTCCAAGTTGATAAGTAATTATGCGTAATGATAGTTTCATCTATTGAAATTAGAAACAAATAACTTCAAAACTGTAAATTTATTGCCATTTAATTGAATTTAAATAATATAGTACTTATTTTGGTTTTCCATAAGTTTAGATATGATGAAAGATAGATATAGATTAACATTATATTCTGGATTTATGTTTGCCAAAATTAATAGCATATAGTTTTAGATGTAAATATATCTAAAATCCCACATTTATCATTACTTTAAATAACTTTTTATCCAAATGGCTAAAATATGGAGGATATGAAACAAGTTTAGTTATAATAAAATTGAGAGGTTGAACTAATTTTATTTTTTAAAGAAAATAAATAAGATCATGAACGAGTATAAACTGTTTATGACCTTTTTAGGATATGAATTTCAATTATTTAAGATTTATTAAAATAATTTTTAAAAACTTCTTTTTAGAAACATATAATGTTATATAGATCGTTAAGCTTTCTTAATTTTTAACTAAAAAATTACCATATAATTTCTTATACTTACAATTTATTCACATATATTTTCACAAATTTTAAATTTTAGAGCAGTAAATTCTTTTAATAATATTAATTTTATTGTGTTTGGGTAGATTCTATTTTTATTAATTCTGAAAACTTTGAGCACTTGAATTCTTCTAGCAATGTTTTAGTCATGATGTTTTGAATAGAGATACATTATAACTTAATTTAGATTTAGATTTAGATAAATTAGGAAAGTAACTAAAAGAAGAATAAAAAGTAGGTTAAAATTAAATTTTGACCTTTTTTATATCGTTCTTGTGAACAAAAAGAGCTTTGTTGTTTCATGATTTTCCTTTTTAATTTTTTATTAGTATTACGAAGTTGAAAAATAGATTGAGAAGTAAAATTTAGCTTTCAAATTTAAATTTACAATAAATAATTTTGTGCCATTAGAAATATATGAGTAGTATTTCATTAATTTTTAAAAAAAAGCTAGTTACACTTATACCTTTACCAGGATATGTAAATTTTTTAAAAGATATATAAGTATATAAATAGTTTTTGCAATTAAAAAACAACAAAACAAAAACAAAAAACAAAAACAGGCTCAAAGTCCCAAAACCAAATTCTCCATCAGGGGTTTTTTTATTTATTTTTGGAATATTTACAGATTTGTCCCTTAATCTTTATAAATTATAATTTAGTCACTAAAATCTTCAAATCTTCATATTTAGGATTTAATCGTAAATCCTCTAAGTTACTACAATTTAGTCTACCTTCCTAGCTTTCGTTAGCCCAGTTTATTTTTTGACCTGATTTTTCCATTTTACACATCCTTAATTCCTTCTTTCCTCTTCCTCATCTCTTCTCCTTTTATTCATTTTTCCTCCTCTCTTCTCTTTTCTCTCTTCCTCCTCTCTTCTTCTTCTCTCTTCCTCATTTCTTCTTTTTTTTTTATTAGGCTTATTAGCTTCCCCCTTCTTCTCTTCTATATCTCTATTCTTTCTCTCTTTTTTTTATAGGGGTATTTAAGTCATTTCATTAATTTAAAAAAGTAATTTTATTATTTAAAAAAAGTAAAAATTAAATTCTGCAGTTTATTTGAACAGAAAAACTAACGGAGTAACTTAGAAAATTTGAGAGACTAAATTCTAGAAGATTTAAGAGACTAAATCATAATTTATTAAGATTTAAGATACAAACCTGTAAATACACACTTCTTTTTTTTTATACTTTCCTTTGTTTTTTATTTTCAAGGGCTTTTTCCCGTCTCCTCGTTCTCCTGTCTTCTCAAAATTTGGGCCCTTTTCAATATTATAGTCCTGTTGAAGAAAAAATCGGCGGCGCTTGCTCTTCTCTCTTTAGAGAGAGAAAGGTGAGATTTTTATTTCCTTTCACCCCCCCCTCTTTCTCTCGTTTGTTCGCTTGGTTCCCGATTAGTTTCAGTATCATTACAACTTTTTATTTGTATTTACTGCTGTTATTACCCTTCTCGTCTCATCATATGTCTCTTAGACTCTGACAATCTTTTGCCCTTGGGAACTCCATCCATTTATGTAGAGAAGCGCAGCAGAAAGGCAAACAGAAGGAGAGGATAGCCATTCTTTGCTCGTCTGGTCTCTGAAGGTCTCCCCTTCCCCACTTTTGCTTCAATTTTTGATCTTGATCATCTTTTTACTGTTTGATCGTGCATGCCGTTTTATTGTATTGATTTTGGTGGGAATGGACCAATGTAGGTCGTCGGCTGGCTGATTTTTGGGTCGTTTTGCTGTTTTTGGATGTGGGTTTTTAGTTTTGTGCCTCAATTTGGTGTTTTGATGGAGAAAATTTATGTGGGTCTTTCACATTTGGATTGTATGAGGTTTAAATAACTTGTTTAAAAATTGAATTTTGGAGCAAGTTATCACCTTCTTGATTTATGTTTATTGTATTTTGGATGACGAAGTATAAGGAAAATCGAGTTTATTAAGGGATATTTCTGAAAATGGAATCCCATTTTGGATTAGCAAAACTCCCAAGTACTTATTTTGTTTGGGTATCTGAAGGAAAAATTTCATATCCTGCTTTTAATTTAATTTGAGTTGCATGTTACAAGGTTGATCCTGACTCGTTGTATTGTAGAATTATGTTTCTGAAGGGGTTAAGAAAGGCTATTGCTTGCTCTATTCTTAAAAAACTTTGAATTAGCCCCCAAGTGTTTCTGCATTTGTTAACTTGAGTCGCATTATGAGAGTAGCCTTTAAGTGTTCAATTTTCAATTTTATTCATAATTTAAGTAACACTGCCAAGATTATTACTCTGCAGTTGGATTTTGATACATAGACTACTGGCCATGTTGCTCTGAACTGGGGAAAATAACGGTATATTAACTTTGAGTAATTAATTTTACATGCATTATAGATAACTTGAGTATTGTTGGGCTACTGATACTTTATTTCAAATGCAGTTATAGGTGTTCAATTTTAGAAATCAATCATATTATCAGCTATAGCTTAACTAGCAGCAGTCTATGGAGTTGGATTTTGATCATAGACTTGTGATCAGAGTCAGCTTGCTAGAATCAATATAGGCTTCTTCCGTCGTTACTCAAAGGCTCAATTCTATCATGTATAGGATTAGATTCTTACCTGGTGTTTCCATTCCATTTAATTTTTGGAGCTGATTAAAATCTTGAATGTGGAAGATCATGAAGTACTTCTCTACCTAGTGGCACTCTATTGTCTGGCATCCAATATATTCTGACATATTTTCTTCTTCCTCATTTTTCTTATCAAGTTCCTATATTGTTAATCTACCTAGACATACATTCTGAAAAGAGCATACCATGCCAATATGGTAGCATAAAAAAATTGAGGATATTACATTAGTATAGAGTTTTAGTTTGTAGATTTGTGGTCCATTTCCTTTTGACACTGTTTGGATCAACTTAACATGCTATGTATTTATAAGTTTTTTTTTCAGAAATTCGGTGTCAAACATCTAAGTTATAACACTTCCACCCTCATGTTCTCTGATTTCTTGATCAACTTATACAGAAGTAGAATTCATTTATAAAGCATTCTTTTGTACCTGGACAAACCAGTTATATAAGCAGGATGAATAGTTATTCCTTACTGGTTGGAGTTACGTCTCTGTGCCAAATTGTGTATATTTTCTTTTTAGCGCTTTTTAAAACAATATGTTCGAATTGTTGAGTATTCTTCAGATAAGATTATATATAACTTTGTACTGATTAGCACAGACTTGAATGTCCTCTGATGCTGTAGTATATGTTGTCTGAATTTGTGTATGACCTATGTAAATTTGTACATTGGTGGTTATTTATATATTAAAGAACTTAATTTTAGTTAAATGAGCTACAAAGCAATGAAGTTTTGTCAAATGGTGAACAGTGTAGTTCGCCTTTTGGCTATTCATGTATTATTTTTAAGATGAGTAAGTAGCAGATTATACATTTCTATATGTCCGAGATGGCTGGATGCAACACTTGCGCTCTGGTTCATTGGACATGCCCATGCCAAGTTTTTGTTAGGGAAGTATCCTACATATCATAGTTAGTTTTGGTTGCTTTTATCTATTATTATTTCAGAATTCTGATAATATTTACTAGTATATTGATGTGTCATTTGTAATTGCTTTCTTTTGTTCTTACCTACCTATTCTTGTTCTTCTTATGTGGCATCTTTATCATTTCTTAATACACAGTTGAACTTGACTGAGGTTCTAGTGTTCTCTCTCCTTTACCCTCTATATACCTCTCTTTTACTTTTCAACACTGATTTCTTAAGTTACTTGACATTGTTCTTTTTGTAGGCCAGTCAAGCTGGAAACTTGTAATGGCAAATGATTCAATTACTGATCAGATAGTGCCATCAGCGCAATTACTTGGCCTGACGTTCGACCTCTTGGCAGGAGATGATATTGTGTGTATTTTGTACCTTATATGCATTGCTTGTTTCTGATATGTACTAAAAGATGCCTTTTTCTTCAGTACTTAATTGTCATCTACAAAATACAATTCTTTGCAGCATCCTTTGGAATATAAGCCTTAATTACAAATTGGGACTGACTTGAATGCCAAAGAGTAATAATTGAAGTAGAAGATGTACTCTAATTTAAGTAGAAGACACGCTTATCATCTAGAACTCTTCTTGTCTACATATAATGATTTTCGTGAAGGAATTGTAAGAGGTGATACTGGGTTATTGGGAGATCCCAATTCTAAGACTGGCTCATAGCTTTTGTTTCAAAAAAGTACACAAGTACTATAGATGTGAAATTCCAATGCTCTTATCTAATGTAAACACAATTATCACATATAAAGAATTAAACTAAAAAACTTCAAATGTCAAGGAAGTTTTAATCAACTATATGTGTGTCATTATGTGTATCTGTCAGTGCACATTAAAGCAATATCATCAGCCACCTATCTTACCCTTTGGACCCTTTGGAAAGCTCTAGGAGATTCAAATTAATCTGATTTGATGGGCTTTCTTTATCAAATTTACTGATGTTAATCATATGTTTATCTGTTGAAACACGATTTCATAACTATCATAAATGCATCTTATCTACTTTAGTAGAGAAATCTATTTATTTTCAGGGGGAAAAAGTAGAGAGAGTTAAAAATTTAGGATAATTCAAAACTAAAATGAAAAAGAATATTCCTAAAAATTTGAGATTCCCATAGTAAAAGACAATTTAAAATGCATATGAAAAAAGCACGATAAAAGACTTAGCCATTCACTAGTTATTCTTGAAACACTTATAAGCGTAAGATTATAAATTCTAGATTTACACTTTTCCTTCGTTCAACAATTTTTTTGTGCCCCATTGCAATCACCTAAGTAAGTTTGAACTACATTTGTTGGTGTTCCTTCTTTATATCATAATTTGAATAGTCTTTTCATTACCCATAAGAAATCTTGGAAACAAAAGGTGAGCTTGGGATATAAATCAATATCTGTTATTATGATACAACCATGAAGGCACAAAACTCAAACTTCTATCAGAAAATTTAAAAATTAAAGAAATGAAAAGTCGTGCATTATCATAGTTCCTACATTTTGAGCCATAAATCAATGAAGTATTAACAATTTAACATATTAAGTTCCTGTCTTTCAAAATGTGTAGATATTTAATTTAAAGAAGTAGAGATATCAATATCAATTAGGACTACAACACGATGAACCGTATTTAGATCCTCTCCACCACCAAAAAACGGTGGAGAGATCACGTCTTTCACCATCCGTTTGTCTGATGTGTATGTTGGTCAATATTTCAAGAAGTGAACAATAAGAAAAGGAGTTAAGTTAGGGTGGTTCAGTAGTGAATATTTGATGGGAAAGTGTTAAATCTAACTTTTTTTATTTAATAGAAGTTTGTAGTCTTAACTCTCACATGCACATGGATGGTTCCTGTTGTTTGTGAAGCCTAAACCAAAAAATATTTATATAAATTACAACAAATACATGTATAAGTTTTTCATCTATTCTTTATGCTTCCTAGTAAAATTGCTTCTTTATAAGTACTTTTCCAGCAAACTTATTTAAAATTAATTTTAAAAAAATTTCTTTTCAATTGTGAGTGTCTAAACTCTAGAGTGGATGCATGTTTATTTATGGAATTAACAACAATAACTAAGCCCTAATTTATCCCAAATACTTGGGATAGACTACATAAACCAAAAAAGAGTTATGCCGAGAGCGATTAGTGGATGATCCTTCTCCACTCATTCCTATCGAGCATTATCTCTTTACTAAGGCCTTTAGCATCTATATCTTTTTGTATCATCTCTTCCATGTTTTTTTCGGCCGCCCTTTTATTTTTTTAATTTGTTCTAAATTGATAAGCTCCAATTGTCTAGCTGTTGCATCTGTAGGTCTATGTTGCACATGACCAAACCAAAATTTTTTCATAGGAATAGTTTTGATTTGCTATTGGTCCAGATATTAAAAATTTTTATGTTCTCAGATACTGTTAACTTCATATCCAATGAGTGATTGATAAACCTGAACTATACTTTGTGAGATTGGGTATGAGTAAATCCTAAAGGGAAGAGATCAATTGTTGTGGCTAATTAAAGGAGGAGGTAGCAGTTGTGATAGAATGAGGAAACTAATATAATAAGATGGTGAGGTGAGATTTTGGTCCTACGGTGGTCGATACTCGTTAATCTCTCTATATGTATATATGACATCCATTAATATATATAGAGCAAAGTGATAGAATGAAATGGTGAAGTGAGATTTTTATTGTGAGATTGTTCAATCAACCACTCAACTCGATGATTTCTATCGCCCATCTGGATTCACATATCACAAGATTTGTTAATAAACTATACAATTTAAGATTTCTAAACCACATATTAACTACTAGTAAAATTGATGGTTTTCAAGTGGTCTTCAAAATTAACTGTATTTGACTATATACATAGGCTTAGAGATATGGAGAACAAGATGGACAATGCGGATCATTGAGTTAAGTAGCCGATTGGGTCATCTATCAATAAGAATCGCGTCTCACCATCTCATTCTATCATGACTATATATATAGAGTTGGAAGCTTTTGAAAGGATTGAGCTCCAAATCCTTCCCATTAGAATTCGATGCAAATTTGGAGATCCAATATTTTGGAATTAAGCTATGGCATTGAAGTAGACAAAACAACAAATGAGATGTTCTAGAATTTTCTTGCCCATGCATTAATTAGGGACAAAGTGAACGGTCGAAGATAACATTTTGCTGAAATATACACTTCACATCATGAAAATTCTCGATCTAGATATTTGATTATAATCTAAAGACGTAAAAATTCTTCTATGCCAATCTTCATAAGATACTGACTATTCTACAACGTTAAACTAACCAATTTGGGATTTATGATTGATAATTTTGTGCCTAGTTGATTCATTAGCAAGAATATGTTAAGTACTTAATTTTTTATTTTAGGCACTTTATACTTTGTAGATAAACTCTTATGGATTGAATCATCGAATTTGGTGCCACATCATTAAATTTTAGTGGAATGATTTGTGTCCAAATATATAGAGTAAACAGGGCTAGAGTGATATTCTAGCTAAATTAGTTGGAGCATTATGCAAAAACTCATGTTTCCCCTTTCTTATTTTGATTGGATCCTACTATATTGATCCCCATCTTTTAGAATTCATGTATGCCGTAATTTATGGGTTATAGGATTAATTTTTCCACCCATCTGTAGATATATAATGTTATGTTTTCAGCAAGTCATTGATTTTTTATGCACTTGATAGAAGGTGAAATCTCAATATTTTCTCATAATTTTATGTAGGTGTGAACCTTGAGTGGTGGAAATCAAGAGTATAGTTTGGATCAATGTTGAAAATAATGCGTTATGAAACCCGTTATATTGCGTTACGTAACCTAACAGAAATCCAGCGCTACGTAACAACTGAAAATAACTCAGTGCACCGTAACAGTACGTTTTTTATGTTATTTTATATTATATTACGTAACGTTCCGTTAAATTACGTTATGTTACGTTATTTACTATTATTTTTTTAGTAATATCTATATTTTTGTTACTTATTATTTTGATTATTAGAGAATTACTGAAATTTTGTTACTTGATTTGGCTTATTTGATTAGTTATGGAATTACTAACTTGCTAATTAGCGATTGTTTTCTTATTCGCTTGTTGTAGTTTCTATACGGTTGCTGAAATATTATATTTATTAATTCTATTAAATTTTTAACTGAATTGAAATAAATAATTACATATAAGATAAATTGAACATTTGAAAATGTAAATTATAATAATGATAAAGAATTGTAATCTTGTTTTTTTTTATTTGGGTGATGACTGGAATTACGATTGCGGACTTAATATAATTTATGAAGATAAATGTGAAAATTATTATAAAATTTAATAAAAATTTAGAATAGATTATGTATTACAAAATGGTTATATATTCTTTTTAGAATTTTGTAATTTATTTTTCAATTTATAAAGATTATTTTATATAGTTTTATATTTATTTTTATTAAATAAATAGTAAATTGCGTAACCTACGTTATGCGTTACGCTATATACGACATAACCTAACAAAAGCAAAACGTTACGTTACCGTTATCGCTATTTTAAACATTGGTTTGGATTTTCGAAAATATACTCGATTTAATATCTAGCAGCATTTTTGCCCCCATTTATTCATGTGTGTGTGTGTGTATTATATGGGGGGAGGGACTTAGGTCTTTTGGAAAGGATTTATACCATTGGATTTGATAATGGAGCATCCTTTATTATTCTGCTATTCTTGATCTATACCATTTAAAGTGTTTTGAAATAAAAAAAAAAATTAAGTTCTTAAAATTATTTCTCCTATCTAGTAAATGGGCTCAAAATGGATGGCGAAAAATGATATTTTTTAGATCAACCTTTTAGGACATATAATTTTTTGATCCAACCATTTGGTCATGATTTAAACAGTTTAAAGATATTTATTGTAACCCCCCATTGCGAAAATTGGGTAGCAGAATGCCGACAACATATTTGCTTAAGAATATGCTGTCTATGGTAGAATAGAATGAATTAAAATAATTTTTAATTAGCCACGAATTTCTCCCCCAAAAATGCTAGTTATAGTTACTTTTGGGGCTTCATGGGAATCATTATAAACTACTCTATTTTTTGTCTCATATTCGATATGGGGCTATTAAGATAAGAGTATTATATTTTTCTCCATATTAGGATCTGATGTCCTTTTCAAATAGGCTCAGTAACACATGCTAACACTTCACCGGGTGATATGGGTTTCTAGAGGTGACCCCTATAGATTTTAGAGGTGGATCCCACGGATTCAAGAGGTGACCCCACTTTTTATGTGGCACTTTATTCTGAATAGTACTTAGTTCCATATGGCACTTAGTTTCACACACTTTCGGCTAGTGTCTAGCTCTGATACCACTTGTAATGCTCTCAACCTGGAAATTGGGTAGCGGAACACCTGCGATATATTCGCTTAAGAATATGTAAAGTCTCTGGTAGAATAATATGAATTAAATTAGTTTATAATTGGCCATGGATTCCTCCCCCAAAAAGACTAGTTACAGTTACTTTTGTGGTTTTATGAGAATCATTATAAACTATTATATTTCTTGTCTCTAGTCTCATATCTGATGTGGGACTATTGAGCTAGGGGTATTATACTTATCAACCAATTTTTATTAAATTTCAGTCACTCTATACTATTGAACTAATCAACTCATAAATTAGGTTGTCCATTTTACACCTTTTGAGGCATGAGTGTAAAAAATTTAAACCACTTGATTTTCTTCTTTTTGTTTTTAGGTACTTTAGATCAATGTTTAAAATAGCGATAACGGTAACGTAACGTTTTGTCTTTGTTAGGTTATGTCGCAAATAGCGTAACGCATAACGTAGGTTATGCAATTTTCTATTTATTTAATAAAAATAAATATAAAAACATATAAAATAATTTTAATAAATTGAAAAATAAATTTAAAATATCTAAAAATATATATAATTATTTTGTAATACATAATCTGTTCAAATGTTATATTAAATTTTACAATAATTTTCATATATATCTTCATAAATTATATTAAGTCTGCAACTATAATTCCAATCATCATTTAAATAAAAAAGCAAGATTCTAATTTTTTATTTCGATTCCAATTATTATCATTGTTGTAATTTATATATTGTAATGTTCAATTTATCTTATTTATGATTGTTGATTTCAGTTCAATTAAAAATTCAATAAAATCAACAAGTAAAATATTTTAGCAACCGGACGAGCAATACAATAAGTGGATAAAGAAACAAACTTAAATTATCAAGTTAGAAATTCCAAAAGCAATCAAACAAGCCAACAATTAATTAAGAAAATTACAGCAATTCGCTAATAATCAAAATAATAATCAACAACAATATATAAATTACTAAAAAAAATAATTGTAAATAACGTAACATAACGTAATTTAACGTAACGTTATGTAATATAACGTAAAATAACGTAAAAAACGTACTGTTATGGTGTACTGAGTTATTTCCAGTTGTTACGTAGCGCTAGGATTCCGTTAGGTTACGTAACGCAAATAACGGGTTTCATAACATGTTACTTTCAACAATGCTTTCGATAGTATAAATCAACTTTAAGGAGTGTATCTTCCATATAAATGATGTAGCATTAATTTTGAATTATAAGGATCCGGATCTAAATCCTATTGGTACTCGGTAGGACCCAGGTCTCTTATATGTTATATGAGGCTAATGGGTATCAAATAATATTGGAGAAGAATTTTCTCCAGCGATGGCTAAAACTTTACCTTTCTCTACATCTTAATTTGATTGGGCTCCATCATATTAATCTTAATCCCTTAATGTTTTCACACACCAAAAATCACGGACATATCCAGAAACTTAACCTTTTTTACTTATATGAATGGTTTTTCGAAAACTTAACTTTTTATACTTATTCATGCATGACCAAATGAAACACCATACCCATGGTCTTTGGTATGAGCAACTCTAAGGAGTGGAGATCAACATGGTGGTGCCTGGTTAAAGTAAAGGGTATTATAATATGGAGTTTTTGTGGCAATTGGTGGAAATTTTCCTCCAATGGTATATGATTCCCATTATTCTCTCTCTCTTCGATATTATACAGAGAGAGTTAATAGGTATCAAATGCCATGGGACCAACGAGCATCCTTGCCGTTATTCCATAACCACTACCTCATTCTTCGATTGGCCACCAAGATATTGATCTCTACGCTCTAGGTTCACTCATATCCGATTTTGTGGGGGTACTGTTTTGATTTGCCCATTGATTGAAGCAGATATGAAATTATTATTATTTTTTTAAAATATAGCAGTTCTTACTATCTTGATGGAGGGACAAACAAAAACTATTCTTGGTAAAACTAAGTATTGATTGAACCTAGGAAGTAGATATCAATATCATGGTGGCCGGTTGAAGAACTTGGTGGCGGTTGTGAAGTTATGACTACCAAAAATGATCGTTTTTGTCCTATGTTGGTTGATATCTATTAATTCCATATATATAATATTTTAGAATATAACTGATGGAGAGACAATTTAGTCCCATATGCTTAATACAAACTGCCAAGATAACATAGTATTTTGCTTGTGATGGGTTACATCACATATAGTGTAATATGTTATGTATGTTATACAATTTTCTATTTATTTAATAAAAATAGTTAAAACTATATATAAATTTTTATAAGTCTGAAAATAAAATTTAAAATCCTTAAAAAATATAATAATATTTTATAATGTATAAAGCTATTATAAGTTTCTAATAAGTTTTATAATAATTTTCACATTCATATTCATAAATTATATTAAATTCATAAATGCAATTTCAATCATGACCAAACAAAAAACAAATTTTAAATTTATTTCTTTCAATTTCAGTTATTGCAAGTAATTATATTTTGAAAATTTTCTAAAAATAATAGTAAATACCGTAATATAACATAAAAAATGTACCATTACGGTGCATTGGGTTATTTTCAACTATTAGATGGAGTAAGGTTTGCATTAGGTATCATAACACATTATAACGAGTTCCATAACGGGTATTTTCAGCATTGATACATATATCTTGATGTCATTATAAGTCAGGTTTACCGCAAATTGCCTAGGTAAGTATATCCTAAAGATATTTTCTGTAGGCTTAGATGATTTATGTATGTATTGACTTGTTAAGATTTTTGTTAAGGACATTTGCAACATTATATTGCCCACCCATATACATCTGATATTTTGTTAATAAATTATATCTCCGTTATTGAGAACATTGCACTGGATGCTGATGGGGGAACTATCGATTGGAATTTGAGCTTTAAATGATTCATCCTTGTGGCTTCTTCAGATTCTAAGATACGAAACAATTGTACTTTGATTGGAGATGCACCTTATATCTTGAGCTGTGTTCTCCACATTTTAAATCTCTTGTATTTTTATTGGTGACAACTATTATAGAATAGTATTTTAGGCGTAAACTTGGAATCACGGTATGAGCAAATTGATGATTATTTTTTGTTACAAGCAAATGCTGGTCTTGAAGTAAATCAACCATCATTCTCAAACCATGAAATTACACATTTTGCATGCCCCACCGTGCCACTCCTTGTTCTTAAGCATGAACAAATCCTTGTTTTCTGGTGCCATAGGTTATTAATATCTCGCCACCTATTCATGGCCTATTCTATGCCAAATTTGTGGCCATTGTTAAAAAAAAAAAATGCTGGATGGGTCTAGGCGCCTGCATCCACCTAGCACCTTGAGATGCTGAGGTGACTACCTCCATGAAGCTGCTTAAAGGTTAAACCAATTAAGCTGCTGGTTAGGTGCCTACCACCATCAGCACCTGCTATGATTTTTCTGCAACTATCCTAACATGCTCCCCTGGCCTTTTGTCCTATCAATTAAAGAAACCTAACTTCCATAAATGTTCTGCGAGATCCACCATCAACATGTGCTCTCATGTTGTTGTCGTAATGCTTCTGTTTGCTGGAGTCTCACCAGTCACTGTTGTTGGCCTGAGACAAACCCTTATCTAATATGGTCAATCTTTACCAGTCACTGTTGGAGTCTCAACATTTGCTTCTGTTTACTGGTTTCTGTAGGAAACCTTTTTGAACCATTTCCCATTTTGGATCTAATCTATTAATCACATGATAAAGAATAATGTATATGTTTTTTCATTGCATGAATTTATCTACAATGACTGCAAAAACCTCACATTTGTTTTTACAAAATAATTGTGTTTGCAAGTTTTTTAATTTTTATCCTCATCTACATCTCCTTACAAGACCAAAGATTACGGGTTCTAGGTTCATTTTCTCTTTCGTCAAGATTGTATAAGATGCTCTATTCATATAAATCTGTCCATCTTGTAACCACTTGATGATACTATTGAACCTTAGAAACCATGACTTATTTATACTCCTGATGAAGCTACAGGATCGTCGATGAAGAATGAAGGGTTGGATCCTGATTTTGTTTCTAAATAAGTGGTTCTTTGCTGCAATGCTATGAAATTTTCCCCTACTGACAGAATTCTTCCTGCAGTCCCCACCCGTTAATGCTACCAAATATGTAAAAAAAAAAAAGTTATATGTGATTCTGCCAAATGGAGCTACATCTGCAGTGATAGCCAGGAGAGCAATTCCATTATTAATAAATAAATCATGTTTTGTCTAAATTTCCTACATAATGTCATATGGTGAAAGACACTAACCCCTTTCTTGATTTCTCCCAAGAGATATTTCTTTGCCCAAACATTCTTCAACTCATAAACTGCAGGGAAGTCCACTCTGAATGATAATAGACTCCTATATAGTCTTTAAGATAGCCCAAACTTTAACAATCATATACATTAGACTATAAGAGTAATTCCAACCTCCAAAATCCCGAAGAAAACCTGGGCCAACTTTGGAAAAGATTGAAATCGAGATTAGTGACCTCTAAAGGACCAATTTAGAAATAGAAGCAACTTTGATCAGTGACCTGATCCAAGCTAGCTGGCTGCCCTAAAGTACCAGCCAACTGCCCCCGAAGAAGAATACTTCTATAAATCAGGCCAGTTGAGTGATTTTGCTCCTCAGTCAATGAATGCTTATATCATGTATTTCTCAGTAGTCAGACCCAAAATGTTGTATATCAAATTGATTCCAGGTTGAAAAATGTAGATTGACTAATTATTCTCTTCTTAGCTTCTGTGCTTTTTCCAAGGCTGTCAGCATTTAATTTTTATACCATGCTGTTTTTCATCCAGGATATGATACCTAGTAAAATTTTTTGACTGCAACAGCATCCATTACCAAGGCCATCTCATTCTTCTTGAGTTATTTTATGTTCTTAACATTCCAGATGGGCATCTGCCTATTAGCAAAGTAATGCACCTCAACTCCTAACTAGAAAAATCTTTTAGAAATTATCACGTTCTATCATTTAGGAACTATTCACTTTTCTCTGTAAGCTACCTGCCTATCTTTAAACATATAGCAGTTTGTTCCCACCAAACTCTTATTGTGGAACTAAGATTGGTATCCGTGGTGGTAAGGTTGTCCGATCTTTGGCCTCACATCTCTGAAACCTTTGGAGTTATGAAGTTATTCTTCATATAGTAGGTTGTATTTGTTAATCTTCTACTTTGTGTGCGTGCGCGTGTGTGTTGGAGTTGGTTGCAATATGAAATTAAGGCTGAGAACTTGTTTGGTGGCTGTGATAAGTTAAGCATGCTATCTTCTTTGTCTTGATCATGTTTCACTTGAATTAGGTCATAGCTCCGGTCCTATCATTCTCATGTCACCTAGTTGGTTTCCTAGGCTTATTAAGTATGCTCCCTAGGACCACATACCCAACATTGGAACCGATGGTTGCGCTACCTGTAACATGCTGATTTTGAATCTTGACAAAATTGGTAACAAATGGGTAACATCAACTGAATACATGTCATGATCTCTTGTGTGCTTACTTTCCACAAGTGCTTGCAGGATTAAATCCTGAGCATTTTTGGTAGGTGTTCAAAGCAAATTTGGTTATATACTAAAAAGACGATTTTAAGGAATCAAATTAATTATTTGAAATACAATATTCTATTATCAAGGGACATAGTACCTCATTTTTGTTCTTAGTTTCGTGCATTCTATCTAATAAATTATTTTGTCTTTAAATGGCTCTCGAAAGGACAGTTCATAGTGATGATCTCTCTTTGCATAGTTGCGAACACTCAAATCACATTAAACTTTGACATGCCATTATTCTTCTCCCTTTCTCTCATCCCTCCACTCGTCACCCTTTTTTCCAACTGACATGCTATTACAACATCAATTCATGATTTCTATGTTTAGAAACGTTAATTAGACAAGCTAATTCTATTCATGTGGCCTATTTAATTTTTCATTCCACAAATCTTTTGCACGAGGCCTTCCACATGTTTCACATGAAGGGTGGGGCATTGTTTGAAGGATTTGCCATTACCGATATTTTACCGATATACATATGCGATTATATCAGAGACTCTTGATAGTTCCTATTCAAAGCAACAGAAAATGCTGATAAAGATACTAATAAAGGAAAACTATGACCATATTGGGATCTCATTCCTTGGATGGCAGTTTAATTTTGTTGATTTGGTTAATGCAATTCTTGTAATTCCCAACTAGTGAATAATTTCATAAGTGATATGTTCTAGATTGATTTCTAGTACATCGAATAGTTCCTAGTAGCTAGCTTTTTTTGGGAGATGATTTGTGGAAACTATATAGTTTTGCTAATGGAGCTATTTTAGGATGACTAACCTTTTAAGAAGTTTTTGGTTGGGGCATCTCAGATGGTATTAGAGCCTAGCACCAATAAAAAGTGTCTAAAACCAAATGCAACACGGCCCAAAGTGCTATATGGAGCAAAATGTCAGGCCAGGATGTTATGGGACCACCTTATATATGGGAGCCACGTCTAAATTCTAGCGGGGCCATCTCCAGACTTCTAAATTGCATGGTATAGCGTTAGTCTAGCAAGTACCCGAAGCCTAAACGCATGTAATACCCCAAATAGCTAATAGTTTCATGTGGCATAAGGTATCTCATTATATAGATCCGTATTAACTCAAGACGTAATAGTACCTAGCACTTTTAAGGGAGAAATCATGGAAACCATATAATTACTCGTACACACACTTATTTCCTTGTTAGAAACCACTTGTCTTTGTTACATATACTCGTTAGATATTAATTATGCGTCCATTTCAGATTGCATTTTTGTTAGATATTATACAGTATCTTTGTTACACGGAATTACACATACACATAAAGACACATACTTGTCTTTTTTTGTGTCTTACTTTTTTACGAAGTTGCATTTGCCTTGTGTATGGGTTAGTGTCCATGTGTTCCGTGTCCATATCTGCTTTATAGTTCTCCATTGGCCATGACGAGCCAAGGTGGAGATTATTGTTGTCCCATACCAAGCTGTCAAATGGATGATTTAATAGTTAGCCACTTTTTCAGACAAGGTTTTAGTTGGGTTTTCCTTTTATGTTATTTGTATTTTGAGGCTCCTAACCAAGTATCAATATAGAAATGATTGCCTTGTCACTATATATTAGAACCTATATAATTAACAAAGCTTGTTCTATGTTACGTCATGCTGTTATCTTTTATATAATTCAAGTGTATATTTTATGTGTCCAAATTTGCATCAAATGGATGGCCTAACCAAGGAGTATCTGTGAATCATACTTTTTTTGAATAAATACTTCTAACTGTTGCTATATTTTGTGAAATCCTGATATATGTGGTTGATGGTTTCTTGGTTAATCCATTGGTGGCGTAAAAGTTTTCTATTGGCACTAGATGCAATCAGGAATTAGTGCAATTAGGCATGCAATCGGATGGGTTGGGTTGGGTTGAAGGTCAACCTAACTCAATCCCAGTTATAAAAGCTACCAACCCCAGCCCAATCTCTAAAAGTAACAATTAGGGTCTGGTTGGGTTGGTGTCTGGTTGGGTTGGGTTCGGCCAGGTTTGGTTGGATTCAACTTTTAAAAAAATATGCTCAAGTAAGTTATGCAAAAACATATAAGTTGTATTAAAAAAAATTTTCAAATACATAATATGTAAGTACATGAATTTGTAGAAGCACCATAGAGAGATTGTAGCATAATTCTACAATAACAACTCATACAAATATAAGTTGCTGGCCTATAACATTCAGTGCTTCCTTTGGCCCCTTATATATGGCATATGGAATGGAACTAATATCAACCTTACATAAAAATGATGAAAGGTTGATATGCTAGCCAATAAGCTTTTATGAAACATATACACAGAATACTTAATTAGATAGGTTATGGGTCAATTCTAAACCAACTTTATCAATAGATTGGTTTGGCTTTCTTTAACTCTAACCCAATCCTGCTCGGTGAGTTGGTTGGCTTGATCGGGCTCATGTTGAACTCAGCCCAAGTTACAATGCGGAAAAGATTTATGAAAGTTTACTAGGAAATTTGTCATCTGACTTTCTTATGACAATTATTAAACTCCCATTTATAGCAGTTGAATATATATATATATATATATGGATTATAGGTTTGTTTTTTCTCCTTTTCCACCTGTTTTTTTTTTTTTAATTTCCTTTCACACTAACAATCTGATGTTCGCGATTCTTATTTCAGGAAAAATTTAGCCATGTCAATATCAATGATGCCAGTGAATTGATTAGTTCAAAACTAGGCATACCAAATGCATGTTCCCAATGCACAACATGTGGATCCACAAATATTGGAGACTGTGAAGGTGACCTCTGCCAAATGCAAATATTTTGCCTACACCCACTTACTTAAAGTCCATCTAATTAGATGATATGGATATTTGTTGTCTGCATAGGGCACTTTGGGGTTATAAAGTTGCCGACAACCATTTACCATCCATACTTTATCTATGAAGTTGTTCATATACTGAACCAAATTTGTCCTGCTTGCAAGTCAATTAAGAAGGACATTAAGAAAGATATGCGGATAAAGGTCAGCTCTCTGGAGCTTTCTTTGATCTATATTTCTTATTTTATGGGATTATTTGTTTCTCTCTCTATAATTATTCTGCTCTGCAGTTAACCATGAGTTGTCTTCTTATCATTCTTTTTGTCATAAACCTAGCGAAAATTCTGGGGTTGTTTTTCTTACTAGGAAATTATTATCTGCTCATTTTCTTTTCTCGACTTAAATGTCTGTGGTGTAAGTCCTTGTCCTTTTTATCTGGTCTGGAAGCATAGTTGACATACAGATAAGCAGAAACAGAATCCTGCTAATGTTCCTTAAATGTGTGGCAAGAATTGTGAAAGTTAATTTGAAGAAGCAAATTAGCTTATAAGCTTTAATAAATATATGAAGAAACTTTTAAGCAATCATTATAAGTTTTGATGTTTCATTTTGATAGGGATGATTAATATAAAAGGATCGTTAGGCCAACCCTGACAGAGTTCAGATCTTGGGGGTTACAGCATTGCTTTGTATGTTGCCTCAGATTTTTGGTGTTGAAGGTTTATAGTAGAAGCTGCATTATCAGTGTTTACCAATTCCTCCACATTTCTTCGGGGGTTTCTACTGTGTTAGAAAGATGTTTCCATCTTCACTGAAGTAATAACTTGTTATGGCCATTAGATAATATTTTTCCAGATTTGAGATATCTATCTTGCTAGTTAGACCCATCTATTGTGCTTTCAGAAATAATGTAGAACAGTGAAGCATTGCAAACCAAAAGCTGTTTGTCATGCAGACACCTGATTTATCCTATTTCTTGAACTGCCTTGTATTTGTTTCTCAATCATCAGCTTTGTGAATCTTCAGCAGCAGCAACAACAACAACAACAACTAAACCTTTTATCCCAAGTACTTGGGGTGGGCTATATGAACCAAAAAAGAATCACACCGGATTGATCACATTGATAATCCTCCTCCATTCAGTTATATTAAATAATATGTTCTCATTTAAATTTCTAGAATCCATATCTTTTTGTATCCCTCCATCCATGTTTTTTTGGTCTTCCCTTCGTTCTTTTAACTTGTCCTACATTGATAAACTTTACTCGTCGAACTGGTGCATTTGTAGGTTTATATTGCACATGACCAAACCATCGTATGCAATTTTCACGCATCTTCTCTTCTTAGTACGAATATCTTCATTTCTTACTTTATCTCTCCTAATATTGCCGTACTCCAACGAAGCATGCACATCTTTGTTGCTCTTATTTTCTGTGAATGACATTTTTTTATAGCCCAACATTTCGTGCCATATAATAAAGCTGGTCTAATAGCAGTCCTATAAAATTTGTGAATCTTCAACATGAGCCACGGTAAATCTAATTCGAGGTATGATATGTAGTACACTTTCTCCCCTAAATAACTCACCCAGACATAGGTATGTCCATTCATGTCCAACACTTGCAAAATAAATTATAATTTACCTTAACAATGAGTAAAAAAAATTAACTGTTTTATTGGTTATTTGACTGAAAAGAGGTTCTTTTGCATATGAATTTTATGGCTAATAGCTATATTTATAATTGACCGTAAAAAAATGTAAAAGATTTAACTGTTTTATTGGTTATTTGACTGTAAAGAGGTTCATTTGCATATGAATTATATGGTTAATAGATATATTTATGACTTATGAGTCAAATATATTATATTCAGATGCATATATCTGCATCCTCATGTAAGGGCCTGTGACAGTTGCCATGTCTGACACCTGGTAATCTGTACTGGAGCATGTCACTCGTGGCTACAATCTACAGATATAAAAATCAAGGTGTTTGTCTTAATACTGATGTAAAGAGATGTGAATGATAGATATAAACATACAATTCAAAGTTCTTCTAATAATAAAACTAGGCTATTTTCTTATGCATATCATGGATTGTATTCATGACAAATATAGCAACCTCTGTGTTCCACTTCTGGTGGTCGTTCTCTTCCTCAATGTTATAGCTGTAGTAACACATGCTGATCGCCGTCTGTTTTCATTACTGTCATTGTTGTTAGCTGAAGCTTATTCCACTGTATGTTAATAAAGCTTTTAACCGTTAGCATGATTCCTGGTGAATCATGACTATATTTTACCATGTATATGTTTCTGGTCATGGAACATCTGCTATTTTATAGACTTCTTTTTAATCAGTAATGTATTCTTCATATAATATAAGTGGAAACTTGCTGAATCGTTTACTGTATCTTCTTTTTTAGTCCGTGTGCTTCATGTCATGAAGCATTATAACTCCTCTCTTGCACATTTGCATGTAACTAGCCCTGCAGAAATATTCATTTTTGAGGTTCTTATTGATGCTCTTGTAATGGTCTCCAGAAAACAATATCTAGCATACGAAGGCTATTGTTGAAGATGAAATTTGAAAAGATTTCAATGCCACAGACCAGAAATCTTTTCTCTCATGTAGCCAGTGCTCATGTAAAGCACTTGAAGTTTTCTGGGTCCTCAAAGGTAAATAACATTGCAAAATCACAATTCCGGCATCTTTATTGAGTTGTTATCCCCCCTCTAGTACTATTCAAACACAGTCTGTTTTATACTAGAGTATTCTTAATTTGACATGATGTTTTTTTTTTTTTAAATTTTCAAAAATTATTATTTGTAAGAATTGTCATTTTTTTTTTCCATTTTTACCCTATTACTTCTGAACTTTTTTCTCCTCTCTCCTCACCCTTGCATTGAAGTGTTTAGACTATGTTTAAGCCGTCATATATCAAGTCTCATTTGTGAGTGTTAAGGAATATTCATATATTTAGGAGTTTTTATATTATAGAAATTCTATATTTAGAAGTATCAGAGTTTCCCTATTATAGGAGTTTGTATATTGTATAAGTTTCAATACTATAGGACTTTCTTTTATTTAGGATTTTCTATATTAAGTCATCTTATTTATCTATATATATTTGGCATGCGCTCATCAATACTATAAGAAGAATTATGTGGTTTGTTCATGATTTTCTTGTTTACATGGTATCAAGAGCCCTTGGGGTTTGATCCAAATTACCTGATATGTTCTTGCCTTATACTGCCATCACCTTCTTCTTGTCTATTGCAGAAGTCAACAGTGAGATGATGTTCTTCAACTTCATCTAATATTACTATTTTTGTAGCCACAACACCACTTCCTACTGTAACTTGTTTCTGCAGTACTTCTTACCACATGCTTCTTAGCTCTTACCATAATCTGCTGCTACAGTATGTCGAGCTGCAGCATGACTGCCATCATCTTCTCGTCTTTTCTTTTTGAATCTGATCAGAACAGATCCTACATGATTTGATATGATCGGAACTGATTTTAAAAATTAAGAAATAATTTGTGTCACGTCTCGCTTCCAATATACGGTATACAAGCACATATAGTAGGTAGCCGCAACATATTCGGTTTGAATATGGTAAAACATTCAGTAGAATTGCCACAATAATACTCAGTAATATGATAGAAAAATTCAATAAAAGTTTGACTTTTCACTTATTTGAATAAAGTTTTGATACAGTTGAAACAAAATACAATAAAACAAAACAAAAGGATCCTTATTGAGCTTCAATCTGATCTTCAAAGTATATCAGATCCTGCATCAGTTTTGGTGTGTCCATCAGTAAGTCGGGGCATACACACTCAGGTCGTTAGATTGCGGACAAAACAAAATATGTAGAAAGAATATGAAATATAACGGTAGTGTCGAAACATAATAATAACAGAAGAATGAAATGTCTGTAATAATAATGTCAAATGATTTAGGTTATTTTAATGACATTTTAGTAAAGTCAACTTTATAACGGGTATTTTTGTCTAAGATATTATGTAATTCGACAAGCTAAGTGATGGGATACCACTGTTTCGATTGTTTCCTGTATAAATCCAGAAAAATGTCACATGGATTGTCCGGTGTTGAGTCAGACATGCTATCAGGCAAACATGAATAATAATAAGGTATGATCCAGCAAATCATCACGCACCCATGGTGTGCGGATTATTTAGTTATACAACTGAACATATTACAATCGAAAGAGTATATTTCCATCATTCAGTTTTCCTCCAACACAGTATCATTGAATATAGTTCATGTAGTCTAAATTCTGGTTCTAATAACTTGTATATGGATTATATTAAGTACAATATTTCAATTGAATTTTATTAATTTGTTAACAATATGATTTATGAAATGAATGGAGAAGGACTATCAAAGTGATCGATCCGGCGTGATTCTTTTTTTGGTTCATGTAGCCTACCCCAAATACTTGGGATAAAAGGCTTAGTTGTTGTTGTATGATTTATAGAGTTCGTTCAGTATATAATTTATTCAATAAATCACAATTAGGTATATCGAAGATTTACTGTTTTGAGACATCATAAATATATCGGCCAGGCAAGTGTATGGATGTTGAAAGGTTTTTCGTGTGATGCACGTTCCTTAATTAGAGAACTAGCATACAACATAATTTTTCTAAATACTGACACAAAATGATATCGCAGACAGTATTTTTCTATGATTATAGTCTTTTTCATGATTTATTAAAAATCTAAATATATTATGTGATATAACAAGTATTGATTTAATTTCTAACAACATAAAAAAATAATAGGAATGTCAATAATTGCACTTGTAGTAACAAACTTATTTTCTACAAATTAATTTCTAACAATATAAAGAAATAATACTTGTAATAACAAATTTATTTTCTACAAATTAGATAATATAATTGGAATAATATTTTTATTAAAAACTAGCATGTTTAGTGAGTCTAGAAAGAACTCACCTGGATTTTGTTTCCCAATGTTGATCAATAGAGCAATCACCTATCGGACTACCAGTCTACTTATCTTTAGAATAACTTCTCACTAGATACTCGTTAGACCCGCAACGCAGACATAGGTGATGTGCAATTCTACATTTCTTCCGTATGTGTCATACCTTACCTTCTTACAATAATTGCAAACAACCTTTCCACATTTCTTATTAAGTCCTTTAACAAAAGATGCGAGCCCCAAATGTAGAAAGAGGAGGAAGAAGATGCTTTTCTTCGGCGAAGTAGTGGTGACCCCGGTGGTGGCTCTTATGTGGTTCCGATGGCTCCGTGAGTGGCTCTGGCGAAATGAGATGATGAGAGAATTTTAGAGGGAAAATTTTAGATGGTTTTGAGATAATGGTTTATATAGCTTTCAAATTGGAGATTTTAGAATACGAAAGGTTTTAGTTTACTTAAAGAGTTTAATTTTAAGAGTTAAACATGGAATTTTCATTGTTAAAATAATGAAGAAGATGAAGAGTTTGGAAGTAATAGAAGATTAAAGGTTTGGAGATTATAGAAGTGAAATGTTATATTTATTATTATGTTTATTTACTTATTTATTTAATTAATTATTTATTTATGTCTAATGAAAATTAAGGGTTATTACAATTTGTAAAACTGAAATTTTCTATTCTTCCTGGTTCTTGGTGCTAAATAATTTTAATTTATTAGATCTCACGGAGGGATTGTCAATAGTATATGTGTTTAACCAAAGGGAGGATTATTTGGTACTTTTGGGTTGTTTATGGTGATGTTATTAGATTCAAGGGGACAATCAAGAGGAGTTTGTTTGGTATTCGTCAGTTGTTTATGGTTATATGATTATATTTTGAGGGTGATTATAGAGAAGTTTGGTTGGTCTTTTTACGTTGTTTATGGTTATGTGATCAAATTGCAAGCTAGAATCCAGTGGAATTTGATTTTCTGGATTGTGTAGAGTGGCATCAGTTAAAAGGATAGATAGATTGCAAAAACTGAAAGAGATAGATTGCAAAAACTGAAAGAGGCAAGAAGTATTATCTAATGGATGAAATTGATATATTATATAAAATTAAATGGGACTGAGATGATTGATACCTTCCCAAACATTTTTCTCCATCTCTCTTTACATGGTATCAGAGACGTAAGGGGGCTATCAATCCATACCTATGGTTGTGCCGACCTGCATTTCCGCCATCAACTCCTCCATCTCTTTTCTCCTTATTCATCATCATCTTCTGTTTTCTCTTAACTTGCTTAACTAGAAGGCTGCAGCACTTGAACTCGAACCCAAACTTGATAGCAACGAAGCTGAATTTGACAGTTAGTTTTGACCAAACCTGAACCCATTGCGTCTCGCTTTCAATTCATTTGCAAGTGATATGGTAGCATTAGTGCATCCCTTCTTTAACTGCTGTGTCCTCTTCCCCAATCTCTTCCCCAATCTCTTCTCCCTTAATATTTTTGGGTCAATATCTGCTATCTCTCTCTTTTTCTCTATCTCTCCCTTCATACTTGTTTTCTTCTTCTTTAATCCTTTATCTATCATGATTCTGATTCTGTTCAGGAAAAGTTTTTAACATATTGCATTTTGGGTGGTTTTCGTTTCTTGCAGAGGAACTGTCTTAGATATATCTGGAAGAATCTAACTTATGTGATTGATCCCAAAGGGATTTGTTTTGATGCTGCTCTGGTGATTGTTTAAAATGTGATAGTTTTTTTGAATGTTCGTAGTTTGGAAGAAGAAGGTTGATTGATTCTGTTGTTTGCGGAAGAAGTCGAAAGGGGATGGAAACGCTATAGCTATGATACATGAGGTTGTTCCGATAAATGACCAGAAATTGGATTGAAAGAACTATTTGCTGTTGAAGAGGTTTGTAGATATGGCACTTGAGAAATAGAGGGGAAATTGGTCTTTTTTTTTTCTCATTTCAAGTGTTGCTTGTCGTGGTAACGAGTAATAACCCAAACCAATTTAGTACTCAGGGGCCCACTTGTGTACCTGTGTCTGCCACTGTCCAAATCTACGAAAAGGAGGAATGCCTTTCATTATGATACAGGCCTACAGCTAGGTGTATCAAAACTGGTCTCTATGTGTCCATGGATTGTATTGTCCATGTTCCACACATGTAGGACAGTCCCAGACCCTAGAAGAAGAGTCCATGTGCTTTATAGGTTGCGGCCCTTGTGGGCCAGTTATTATACTATTATGCTACGCCATTTACTGCTTTTCCTGATACTTTGATAGTTCGGAATTAGTCAACTATCCTGTCTTTCAACTTGAGCAAAACATTAGGTTCGTTTATGTTTTCAACTTCTTATCTCTTAGTTCAGAATTTATTTACTAACCCATTTTCCAACTTAAGCAAAATATTGGGGTATTTTCTGCCACAACATCATAGTTCTTTTATGTTGTTATATCTATTTATTCATTCATACTGTTTTTGGTGAAATTTGTGCTACATGAAGAAATGGGAAAAAGTTGAGAATCAGGCGGGGTGCAAACATTGTTCTGTAAGTATCTTTCATTTGATCATGTGTTGATTTCCTGTCATCAGTTCTCAGAATATGTACCACCTTCGTTACACAGAGAAATTCTGAGGAGTGGTACCCTGCAATCAAATTTAAAGCCTTGTCAAGGGATATAAGTGGAAAGAAATGTGTTGCAATAACTGCAGAAATTAATGAAAAATTGCCAAGGAAATTTGAAAGGATGAGTATGAGTGAAGTATTGCCTAAGAATTTTTGGAATTTTGTCCCCATGCTCCCAAGTCAGCATGAAAATTCAGATCCAAGTCAGCATGAAGATTCAGATTCAAGGGATCCAAGCAGAATAACTCTTTCCCCAGCACAGGTAACTCCATTTCTTTTAATTTCATGTTGCATCACTTCACTTTCTTCCTTATTATTTGAATATATAACCTAAACATCTATTTGTTTAGAGCTTTCAAGTTTCAACAACAATTCTTTCCAATTTTGTTTCTGTTTTTTCTCTAAGCTAAGGTTTTCCACCACTGTTAGAATCCAAAGTCCACTAACCGGGATGGTACCTCTCAGTACTGTGTGAAAATTTAAGACAATTGCATTAGTTACTGTTATTAGACATTCCCATATTTGGTATGATGACTGTGTACTGTTAGACCTCATACAACCTTATATGATAGTGTTCTGATATATATCTCATAATATCTAGTCCTTCAATTCACTACATTTGTTGCAAGTTCAACTTACATAAGCCAGTCTTGAACGTCTGAAGAAACATTCGTCAACTGTGAACTGAAGTTTCCCATCAAAGTTCATTTTCTACCGAAATAAAACTTTTTTTTTCCATGGAGGAGTAACTTGAATGGAGAACACGAGGCTATGATGGAATGATATCTCTCTGCCATGAGTATGATGTGGATATGGTTCTTGCTACTTTCTCACAGTGAAAAACATTTTATAGGGTAAAAATTTCAGTATAGTTCGATAATGTTTATTTTATTAGCTTCAAACATTTTCTATCTTTGTCTCCCACCTAAAATTATTACTCAATAAAATAGAGCCCACTTCCAAGTCAGCTGCTATTGAAAATATTTTTTGATTATAGGCTAAGAGCTTAAAGCTTATTTGTTGACTTCATTTTGTTATCTATTAATGTGTCCCAATGCATGTATGCATAGAAAATTTTGGAAATGTTTGTTTTTCCTTGGGATCTTTATTTGATTATATAATGCAAGCAACCTTCCGTGGAAGAATATAGGCATAGGCATCTCGCTCGGTTGAGATTGGAAGAATATTGTGGAATATGTTAATAGATTAATTAGGCTAGTTAAAGAACCAAGGCCAGTTAAGTTTGGATTATAATCTTGTAGCTTTATTAAGTATCCATAATGCGGTGGGATACATTGTTATCTGTATATTGTTACTATCCAATTTTTTGGGGGGGGGGGGGGGGGGGGCGCAAGCGAAGTGTGGTGCTGTTGCAACAAAAAGGGGCTGTAGCTACAGCACCACAACTTGTTTCTGCTCTTGTGTACAAACGAAAACGTGTGTAAAATACGTGTTGATTGTACAACATTGGATTTTAAGAGTACTATTATGATCCAGCTGATACCACTTATATTGACTGATAATGAGCAATACAAGTGGACATCTGGCTTTCATGTACCACATGTTGATCTGATGGTCCTTTATGTGGGAATTCTTTTATAAAAATTAATTTTATGAAACTTCAACCTCTACTTGCTACTTTTTTTTTAAAGCAAATAGGTTTATTATTGATGATGAGCGAAGAGAATAAATGATACACACCCTCACCTCACTACTTGTCAATTAACAGTATCGATACGTGTAGATAGAATATAATCTCACTTATCTAATAACTTTCTTTATAGGGCTGATCATTCTTGTTATGTATTGGCTTCAGCTCCAGTCCTGGGCCATCAACATCTAGACTGTCTAATAGGTGTCACCTGGCTCGTCCGAGACCCTCAAGGCTTGACAAATCCCCGTTTCCAAGCATCTCTTCCTCAATTAAATTTCTAGCTTTCAGTGTGACACATTGTAGTGCAGTTATACTAACTCAGCTCCTCTACCATCTTCTTGAGTTCATCACATGTTTCTTGTTCATGTTAACTTTTGTTTATTTCTTGCCAAATACTCCATAAAGTGCTACCCGGAACAATTTTTAACCTGTTGTGAAGGAGCCTTGCTGAATTTAAACTTTTGAGGCTGTGGAATCTCATCTAGTAAAGTGTCGTCCTGTTGAAATTTGAACTTTAGTCTAAAAGATTTCTAGTTTCCACATGAACCTGGAGTATGAACATTGAAAGAATATGCATTCACTAATTTCAGGTTCCTTCTGACAAAGCAAAGAAATTGGGTCTATATCATACCAAATTTCAGTAACCTATCCCTTGTCTTGAGTCTGTTCTGTGCAACTTTAAATAAGCAACAACTATTCTTGGGTACATTCTTTGGATATTATAGCTTGTTATGCCACTCCACTATTGGAGGAGTTCTAACCAGGCTCCAAGTTGAGAAAAATGAGTATATATCTGATGTGGCTGCACTCCAAATTAGATAATGTTTTCCTCCGTCATTGTGGCATCCAAAATCTCATATAAATAATCGAAATTCTGGATAGAGTCCAAAATAGATGCTATCGGAGCATCAGAGAGTTGGAAAGTTCCATTTAGCATTATGAACAAAATCTAGCTAAGTGCTGATACCACCAACAATATTAGGCTGTCCTATGCTCATCAAATCATTCAATCTTCCTCCTTTATACTGGGGGTCTTTCCAAAAGCTTGTAGTTCCAATAACAAGTCTGTACCTCATGGACTTGAGAGCAATAGGCCTTGCTCTTTCCTTCATGTAAGGTCTAGTTGGAATACGGGATAGCAGAGATGCCGGCAATATATTCGTAGGAATATACTAAGCCTCTAGTACAATATCAATAGTTAAAACAATTTAGAATTAATCACGGATTCCTTCATAAAAAAGGCTAACTACGATTAATTATTAAGCTCGTGAGAATCATTATAAATTACTTAACTCTCGTCTCATTTCCGACGTGGCATTATTAGGTAGGGTTGTTACACTTTTACACTTACGAGTTGTTGTTACATGTTAAAGATACTTTCCCCTCATCTATCTAGAACACATGGAGATTTATCATGCATCATATGCCAGATTTGCTTCCGAACTCAAACTTGAGCAATATCAATAACCTTCTTATGCCTGGTTCCCCTTCAGCCTTTGTTTTGCATATTTTGTTCAAGAATATGTGGTGCATTCCTCCTTACCAAAGGAAATTAGCCATCAATTCCATGATCTGATCTTTTGTATTGTTGTCGTAAAAGTCGAAAAGCTGCCAATCAATGATACTGTAACTGTAGATAACTGATTTTAGGTGATCCAATCAGCCAGAGAATTAAAGTAGTTTCCATTCCCATACTTCTTGCTTCTTTTGAATCTTCTATAATAATATAGAACAATGAGAATGTTTCAACCTTCTAGTAACTGATGGTAAGCCTAAACAATTCATCAGTAGTTGGCCAAGGGTAGCACCGAAGGCTTCACATAGCTCTTCTTGCACAAGAGTTGTTGTTCTTTATCTATATATAGCCGAGGCATAGCTGCAAACCTTGTGACTGCACTTGACTGCAGCCAAAGTTTTCTCTTCAGCCCTACAACAATCAATACATCATCAGTAAATACTTAATGAGACAAACTGAGCAGGGGAACCAGTTGAAAATAGCTTTATGTCTCCTCGAAAGTCATAAAGGTCTAACATGACAGAGAAGGCTTCTGTGGCTATGCAGAATAGGTAAGGAGATAAGGGATCTTTTTGCCTAATTCCTCTTGCACTTGAGAAGAAATCAGTTGGAGGAACCATTAAGGCATTAACCACCATAGAAAATGAGGCTCCTTAAATACATTTACCAATCCAACTGATAAAATTTCCAGCAAATCCCATCACAGATAAGAGTAAAATTCAACAAATATTTGTTGCTTACATTGTCAAAGGCGTAATTAAGATTTGCTTTAAGCAAGCTTTCCTAAATGAAATGTAACATCCGGATCAATAGATCCTAATTTAAAATTTTAAAAATTCATTTAATGTGCATACAAAAATAATTATAAGCAATTTCTATTTATTTTTAAATGTTAAGATTTTTAGATCATGAATTAATGGAAACTAATTATGTAAAAGTTTAAAGCATATTCAAATGAATAAAGTGAGATAGGTTTTAGCTCAGTGAGGTCTAAAATAATTGCTGGACAAAATGGGATTCCTCTCGACTTCCATAGCATATATCGATGCATTGTTCCTTCATGCAGCTTTCCCACCCCCTTTCATCTAGTAAAAAAACAAAAAATATAAAATCTTATTCATATATATATATATATATATATATATGGAGATTAGGTTGGATGTAATTAGAATAAAATGATGGGGAAATTATGAAAATTTACAAAATGTCTCTACTAATTAAAGGAGAAACTATAAGAGGATGACAAATGCCCCTATAAGAGAAAAAGAAAGCCTAAAATTTGATAGAGAGAGGTGAAGAGGAATCTATCTCTCTTGAATGGACGAGTCATCACTAAATTATTTCCTTCATCTATAAAACCATCACTAGGCACTTTTCATTCACGATTAATTTCCAATTCTCCTTTCTCAAACTAGAATTTGGTCTAAAAATTCATTTTCTGTAAAATTGGTCTTGTTCTAAAATAAGTCTCTTCCAACATCCATTTTCTATGAAATTAGTCTAATTTTGAAGCTATCAAAGTCTTTTTTCAACACTGCAAGTATCATCTCAATCTGAGGTGCCTAGAAAAATTTATGGACAAAATAATACGTGTACACGATGCAAGATAGGCTCGGGCAGTAATTATGATATTGGATTATTGTGAGAGAAACAATATTTTATTGACTAGACAGAAAAAGAAGTGCTCAGACAGATAAACTAATTTACTGTTTCATTCATGTTTTTGGTGGCGATGGAATTAAAATACCTGTTATGTGTGGAAGATATTGGAGTTAGTAGACCTAGTTGTGATGCATACATAAGTCGGAGGTTTCAATGCGAGTGCTAACTTCCAGTGTGGAGTAAGATTTGTGAGAATGATTTTGAATAGATGATTTATTTGTGTCAGAGGTAATTTGATGCTTGGAATGTGCATGCGTATATATTTTGTGCATGGGTGCTTAAACCAATATTTTTCAATACTATATCGTTGTACACTCCCCTACCGATGATTTTGATTTTGACTAACTGAGATTTATAAGTTAATAATTCCTCAAATAGAAATATAGAGACAATACTTATGAATTATGATATATGTACTTGCCTATGGCCATTCTAATTAGGACGATTGAAAATAAGTTCATATACATAAATGTGTTCTTTGTAAATTAGCAGTGGGAAAAAGTTAAATTTGCAATGGGAAAAAGTACAATGTTACTATAATGTAGCAATAAATCAAATAAATATCCATTGAAGTATAGATCACCTTTCTTCAATAAATATCCATGTGGCAGTGTGACTTGTCTGATGCAGGATGAGTTCTTTTTGACGATTACTGAAGCATGAAAGAACTTGTTGTTCATGTTTCCTTGCGAATGCCATGTTATTCTACTATGCTAGTTTTACCTCTAGTGCATTTGTACTGTCAAAAGGTTAATTACTACTAAATCAACTATTGGATATAATAATTTTTCTTGAGGCTTGGTCTAGTCATCTTCAGTTATTGAGCAAATGATCACAGTATCCAATTGCCATACATTTGAAGTCATATTCTTCTCCATATAACATTTCATCTCATTATCCAGATTCAACATCACTATTCTATGTTTAGCTACGTTCTTTCAATTACTTTTTGACATAAATGACGTCTGAGTTTGTCATGATTCCCATTTGGAAAGCTCCACATCCATTAATTCTATCATGGATCCTTTGAGTTTGGAGGCTTCATATTAATATATTGCATCAACACCATTGCTTCCAATAAAGGACATCTAAAACAAAGAGAGAATCAAATCATTATTGAAGTTTAGAAACACTAGATAATTGACCAAACAACTAACTAAATAAATCTCGAGCAAAAGATCTTATCAAAAATCAAAGTTACCTATTTTGTTGCTTTTATGGGAATAAGTAAAAACTCAAACTGAAGAATCAAAATTAAGATAGAAAAAATTTGGACACAAAGAAAGAAACAGGAAGAGATGTAAAAGAATAATATTTTTTGTAATTTCTGAAAGAATAAAGCATAGCACTTTTTTTGTTGTCTAAAAAAATTAAAAATTAAAAAAAAATACTTGATTAAAATCAAAATTAATAAGAGTAGTTCTTGTCAAGTTAATATGAAGTAGGGGGAGCTAAAATAAGAAATGAATGAGATTAATCCTTTTTAACTTAAAAAATCAAACTAAATAGAAACTGGAATAAAATCATACTTAAATTTAAGGAGGAGCACGAAGTGTTAATGGGAGAGGAGGAAGGGGCAATTTCCATCAAGTAAAATATCGAAATTAAAATTGAAATTAGATGAAATTGAACATTTGTGTTTTAGGTAACTAATATCTTTATAATATTCATTGCCCATAATAAGGGTTTTTATTTAAAATAAATTTATTTAATTAAATACTTAATTATATATTTTTCAGAAAAAATATTCTCAAATTTAGATATCTGTCTTGCAATGTTGGTTTTTCCTTCAACTACCACACCTACATGGCTAGTCAGAATATTTTGTACCAATAGAAACCTATACCGCTGAATTTGGAAAATGTGCTAGTATAACATAACTAAAATCCAACCTCGTTGAATCTAGATTCTTGTAAGCGTTCGATGATTTTTCAGATTGTAGTTGGCAATAACAATCTATAATTTCATTCAAGTATTGACTCGATTTGTCGATTTGAGATGAGGCACAAGCATCTAGGTTTCAACTGACAGGAACAGTGCTTATAATATGTTTTTTGTGTTTCTCGATGCAATTTGAGACAATTTGAGACTCAAATTTTGGACCCCATTTGAATTGCCTCTAGATCTCTAACCTAGCAATATCATTGCAAAAAATGGAGCACATGATATTGATGCAATTATTGGCATTGTCGAGCTAATTCTTCTTGAGTTTATAAGCTTCTATGTTGTCAAAGGAGGCGAAGAGCTTGCAAGAGAGGGCCATCAGTGGAGCAAATCTCAGAAAGAAGAGCATAGATCGGGTGGTGCTTGATGGGCACAATTTGATCCTAAAAGTTGATAAGGTGCTAGAAATAGATGGGAGACAGAGACTTGGGGACAAGGTCGGTGGAGAGAGGGGCTACATCATGGCGATACTTTCTCACCTCCTGTTTATTTATTTATATTCATGAGAGAACATTTGAGTTTTTGATTACTCTTAACAATTTATGCAAGAGTTTCTTCATTATAGGGGTTCTAAAAGGTTGCCAATTCTGAACTTAGGGTTAAAGTGTTCGTTTTCTTGTACTACTGCATATTTCAAATGCGGTTGTATAATCCTGGTAAAAGAATTTTTGATTTGCAACATGTGCATGGTGCTTAGCTCTAGTTTTTACAGGGTAAGTAAGAGGTCTAAATTTAAATATAAAATATTAAATTTCTTTTATATAATTATTTAATAAAATAATGTTATGTTGAATAAAAATGTACATAATAATAATAAATAATAGATGGACCCTCTTTTATGTAGAAATCGGTGTTATTTGTAGTTTTTGTATCATATGATAACTGAACCTTTTCATTTTATCTATGATCCATAAACACGGACACAGGTGTCATACATTGATATGAATAAGACATCCCTCAAAATCTAGAAATGAGGATACAACTGCATATATGTATTGTTAATAGTTATTTGTATATCTACCTTATGCAAATTTATGAACTAGGTTATTCTTCATATATTAAAGAAGTTAGAATAGTAAAATTAATAATAAAATGTTTAGTTATTATCAAAAGGGTGGTTTAATATACCTCAATCTTATAAATATTTTTATGAAATGGTGGTTTGAATACTTGTGAGTATTGTAAATTGGGGTACGCGTATTGTGTCTGACACAGTTAAACATGCCATTTATTTTGCTGGAGAAGTGCTCCATGTATTGTTGCCTTCTGCAGATAGTCCAACAATCACCCTTCGTTAACAATTGCCAGTTCTCAACCTAGATTTGAAGTGTAAATCAGCCTGGATGCATTTCTTGTGGGCAACGAGTTTAAAAGGAGGGTATTGTGAAAGATTTTGTTCCTGTACTTTATTTTATACCTACGAATTATCACATGTAATATGTCTGTTTTTTCGATATAAATTCCAAAATGGTCGTGGATGAAAAATATTTGATATCTCACACATGTTTTAAATATCAAGCTGACATAATCGATATATCTGTCGACATATCATCTTTGAGGTATGAGTTCAACAACATGGGCAATAAAAATAAATATTGTTTTTGGCTAGTTTTCTTTGATATATTCAATTTTGCAACATACATTGGTCTTTATTTAAGGTTCTATATATTGACCAATTTTGCATATATGGGCTTCATTGACTTAAAGCTTCAGTAGGGTCTATTTTTGTTTTTTAATGGCTGGTTAGTTTATATATTGAAGCATTTAAGAAGCTTTAAAGAACGGTTAGTCCTCATAGAATTTATAAGCTTAATGCACCTTAAGGAAGTATGCCTTAAACTTGTGTTATTAGATTGTCAGTATGCTTCGGTTCGTGTTCAAATACGTGTGCGCTATTTTGAGTGGATGGGGGTACGATATCGGTAGGTTTAATTGGAGAGGTGTATTGTTTAGCCATTTCAATAATTATGTGTGTACTATCCATGTACATGTGGATAAGAAAATGCTAACTAGCTGTCATTCAATCAATTATTCATTGGTTCTCTTATTTTATTTTTTGGTAATCAATTTTGGTGATCCTATTTGCTAATATACCACAAACTGGTTTCCACGAACTGGATGAGGTACACAAGGGAGTGGAGGGAATTAGGTTAACATGGACCTAGACTGTTTATGCATGTATTTGTTTGTCAAGATCTTTTTTAGGAGATTTTAGGCATATAAACTTACCATCTGATATGCCATCCCGATATTACTTCATATCACTGTTGAACGAACTCAACAAAAGAAAATGCAGAGAATTGAATCCAGTTATGAAATTTTCCCTTCCGATACATTTGCCAATATTCGATATTTATCCTTGATTGGATCGATGGCTACGTGTAGATGTTGCACAGATAAGAACAATAAACCTATGAATGGATTATTTTTGAAACATCGTGACAATCCGGTTTTTGGAGACTATATCTTGTTAATTCTTGTAAGTGCCAAAAGAATCTTGCTGGATAAAATATTTATCTTCTATTACCTTGAACTTCTATCCTTGCTTACATTCGTGCTTTTCTTTTGTCTAGGCTTTTTATTTGTTGAGAGAACTCGACAAAGAATTTATCGAACAGTTCGTACCAAGGCGAGAGTTGATATTTCTTTCTTGTATTCCAGTTTCTCCTAATTGTCAACGTGTGGTAGAAACAATACATAGTTTCAGTGATGGTCCTCGTTTGTCTCATGTAAGTTGTTTGTTTGGGCTATAATTTGATTTTTGTTTGTATAATTTGAATGAATATATTGCTGCAATAGCTTTGTTTTTCTCGTTAACTAAAAATTTATTTCTAATGGAGCCAGGATAAAAGCACCAAGGCCTATAGAGGGGTGGTTGATGCTAGCAAAAAAATCGATGAATTTCAACGGCATCAACTGTTTGGTTCTGCTGCAGCCTCATTTATTGCAAGTCGTGTTCACGATTGTTTGAATGTCTCCAAGGCAAGCAAACAACTTCTTTGCTTTATTCGAATTGGTCCTTGACACTTGCATGTGCACTTATTTTTTGTGAATGATTAATTTAAATAACTAATTTGAAGTTTTACGTTCATTGAAAGCTTGCATACTTATTTCATGCAATCATGAGAAAAAAAAATCTTGCAAGTTTTGAAGAAAAGGACATTTCTGTGAGTTCTTTTGTAGATGCATGCTTATATTTAATAGGTATATCCTCAGTTTTGTTTCTATACATATGATACAGCTTTTGAAAGGATACTTAATTTCATAAATATAATTTACTTCTTGCTTCGGCACAGATGGGTCTACGTGCTTAAAGTAAACTAGAACTCAGTCCTTCCTAGCTGATGTGTACTCCCCATTAAAGTAAACTAGAACTTGAGTTATGCTTAGCTGAGTTGTCTTCCTCAGGTTACCTTGATCAGCATGGAGAGGACACTAAATTGAGCGAAAAAGAAGTGAAGAAAGTCGGAGGGATGGGCCCAATAGCATAGAAAAAGAAAGGCAGCAGAACTGCAGATTGAACAGAGTTATATAAACAAGATTTAGTGCCTGGGTTGCCAAGCCCGATGCCCCCGAAAGAGAGGGAATATGGATTACTATATCTCAAATTTTCATCTTTCTGAGCAAATGACAGTATAGTTACTATAATCATGCCGCTACTTGTAGATTCCATCGCCTCTATTTATATTTCGATAGAAGGAAGGAATTGGTTGGCATCCCATTTGGTTAGGTCTTCGAACCACTGCTTTAGAGGTTCGATGCTAATTTAAATTAGTTATGCTTCTCCGACTGTTGCTCGCTATGGTCACCTCCTAGAAGAGGCCTAGACCAACAGCCAGGGTGCATAGGAGGTTCAATAAATGGAGGTGCATAACCTCTTAGACTTATAAGTTATGTGATTCCCCTCTAAACTATTGCATAACGTATTTAAAAATAGTTCATGAAAAATATAAAAATTAAAAAAGTTTGATAACTCTACAAATTGGAAGTATGAATGAACCTTTAGTGGTCCATTGCCGATTGCAAAGACACTATAGCTATCTGTTTTGTTGTTGAGTGTGAAAATTATAATCCTTACTTTTGTTGGGTTGACACACATTTATTGTTTTGCATGTACTCATTTTAATATCTATTGCACATTTTTATGTTCCCGTCACAGCATCAAATTTTTAAGTTTGAGTGTGGTTTAAGATTTATTCCCGTGGTCCTCAAGATTGGGCCCATTTTTTTGGTCAACATCTGGATCGTGTGTGATTGTTGTAATAGGCTAGTATGCATATTAAACAATTATTAGGCCACAGTGCATATTAAACAATCTTAATTCACACCTGAACAGAAGAGTATTATTATCCTGATTTGGGTTGGGTAGTTGGGTATTCAGGTCCAAAGACAAGTTTACACAAACACGATAAATCTTTGGTATATCTCAATTAAAACCTGACGGAAAAAAATATTTTGTCTGGAAAAACATTATGTCCCAATAATCCTGGTTGGATTTGCAGGTGCAACTGGTAGGCCTACATTGCCACAATTAATAATTGTCATTTAAAGGAATACAAGATTTAAAATAGAGATTATATCATAATATTAATCAGACATTCTATATGTGGGATTAGTGCATTGAGTTTTTCATGGAAGATGATAAGCCCGAACCAATTGCAGATCAATGTCCTACTTTAGAATAGAGTTTATTTCTATGTGGGGCACAATGATTGCAAGCATATGTAATTATTTTTCCATATATATATATATATGTGTGTGTGTGTGTGTGTGTGTGTCACGCTCCGCTCCTGATATACGGTATACGAGTACGTGTAACAGGTACCGACAATATATTCAGTTTGAATATGCTAAAACCTCAATAAATTTGCCACAATAATACTTAGTAATTACGATAGAAAAATTCAATAAAAGTTTGACTTTTCATTTATTGGAACGAAGTTTAGATACAATTGAAACAAAATATAATAAAATCAAACAAAAGGAAGCAGGGAATCTCTAATCCGTTATTGAGTTTCAATTTGATCTTTAAAATACACCAGATTCTGCGTCAGTTTTGGCGTGTTCATCGGTAAATCTGGGCATACACACCCAGATTATCAGATTGCGACCAAAATAAAATACGCAGAAAGAATGTTGAATATAATGGTTATGTCCAAACATAATAATACAAGTTTTAGAAAATATGTAATGAGATGTCTATAATAATAATGTCAATTGATTTAGATTATTTTAATATCATTTTAGTGAAGTCAACTTTATAACAGAGATATTTTTGTCTAGGATGTCATATAATTGGAAAAGCTAACTGATGTGATACAACTGTTTCGATTGTTTCCTGTACAGACCCAGGAAATTGTCACAAGATTGTCCGGTGCTGAATCGGATCTGCCGTCAGGCAAACATGAATTATAATCAGGTATGATCCAGCAAATCATCACGCACCCATGGTGTGCGAAATATTCACTTAACAAGTTTACAGTCGAAACAGAGTATATTCCATCATTCAGTTTCTCCCCCAACCCAGTGTCATTTAGGTATAGTACATATAGGTCTAAATTCTGGTCTTCGCAACTTGTATATTGATTAAATCAGGTACAATATTTTAAATGAATTTTGTTAATTTGTTAACAACATGATTTATAGAGTTCATTCAGTTTATATTTTAATTAATAAATCACAATTAGCTATATTTAAGAGTTACTGATTTGAGACATCATAAAAATATCGGCCAGGCAATTGTATGGATGCTAGAAGGTTTTGCGTGCGTTGCACGTTTCCTTAATTAGAGAACCAACATATAAGGTAACTTTTCTAGGCACCGATATAAAATGATATCACAAACAATATTTTTCCACAATTATAACTTTTATATGATTTATCAAATATTGTATATTTTGATTATTCTAAAATCTAACTATACTATGTAATTTAAATTTAATGACAATTGACAATAGATTTTTGATGACAAGAAACATAATAAGTAATTGATAAATTCCTACAAAATAACAAATCAATTTACACAAAATAAATAATATGATTGAAATAACAGGTATATAAAATAGCGTGATTAGTGAGTCCAAAAATGAACTCACCTGGATTTTGTTTTCCGATGTCGCTCAATGGAGTAATCTACACATTAAAAATATTCTAAAAATATTAAAAACAGATTAATATGAATTTAGATGATTTTTAGGGATTTTCCTAATATTTATAATATACTCAAAATTGATTTTAGTATTAACAGGTCTGAATTTTAGAAATGAGTCTGAATCCATCTTATTGGGTTTATAAGATAATGGATGTTCTTTTTAGGTTATTAGCTTTATTGAGTAGTAGAGGAGCTAATCTATAATTCATTAAAATAATTTAACCCTTGAAGAAAAAGAAAGATAATATCTAATCTCTTGTCAAAAAGTGAGAACCTAAAATGTGGAAAGAGATGGGGAGAACCTAAAATGTGGAAAGAGATGGGAAGAGATGCTCTTCTCCGGTGATGTGGTGGCGGCTCCAGCGACGGCTTCTGCAGTGGTTTTGAAGGTGGCTCCGGCGAAATGAGAATGTTAGAGAATGATTTTTAGAATGAGTGGAATGTGTTTTGATTTAAGGGTTTATATATGATTGGATTTAAGAATTACAGAATGTGAAGAGTTTAGGGAGTTATAGAATGTAAAGGGTTTGAGGAGTTATAGAATTTAGAGAGTTAAGAGAATTAAATTGGATGTTTAATGTAGATAATTCATGGAGAAGATTAAAGGATGAGAGTTAGATAAATGAATGAGTAATGAGTTGAGAATATGAAAGGTTTTAATTTAATTTAGAGATTTTAATTTTAGAGTTAAAATGAGAGTTTAGAAGGTGAAAGGTTTGGGAGGTTTAAGAGGTGAAAGGATTGAGAGTTACAAAATATGTAAAGTTTTAGTTTAATTAAAAAGTTTAATTTTAAGAATTAAATATGGAGTTTCATGGTTTAAATAATGAAGAATATGAAGAGTTTGGAGTTGGAGAAGATAAAAAGTTTAGGAGGTTAAATAAAATGAAAGGTGTAAGAGTTAAAGAAAAAATGAAATGTTATAATTATTATTTGTTTATTTTTTTAATTATTTTTAGCTATAAAAGATAAAGGGTTATTACTATATATATATATATATATATATATATATATATATATATATATATATATGGTTGAACAATGCAATATTACCTAATTCACCCCCCTCCAACACACACACACAACACATTCACAAACACAAATCCAGTTAATTTATTCCAATTTGTGGTACATTCCCTATCCGGTTCACGAAAGTCGGCGGCCCAAAAAATAAAAGAGATCTAACGGTTAATAGACTCAGTGGTCTTTTTGATGTATTTATTTTAGTATTTAGCTTTTTCTTGTACACATGCATATGATACATGCATACTTATTGAAATGTCCTTAAAATGCTGTCAAGGGTATCCTGTCCCCTAGTACCTATCAGATTACTCCACCCCCCTTCTTCTTGCATACTGCTCAATGAAGCATACTGTGTACCTGCACCCGTATCACGAATCAAAGTGTACCATGAATCTGGTACTACTGGAATGGAGTATTTGTAGATAGTTCATATTATTAACAATTTTATTTCAGCTAAATTCATGGGAAGTATCTGTTCTGTGTCGACATACAAAAGGTGATTTAATTGAATATGCATCCTAGAAATTTTCAGAATAAAATATTTGTGCATTTTAGTTATACAAAATGAAAAACTGTTTCCTTTAAACATTTGGATGATCTAGGATAAACATGGCAGCATGCTTTTTGTGCATCGGTACATCAGCTCTTGTTTATTCTTCTTTTTTTCCTCCTTTTTCCAGTTGCATTCTAATAAAGCATCTACTGAAGATCATTCTAAGTATTACAGCAAACAAAATGATCATCCTTCTTCCACTGGACTGAAGTGGATTAAAGAAGTGGTTCTTAGTAAAAGAAGTGATAATACATTTCGCATGGTAATGATTGGTGATCCAAAGATACAGATGGGGGAAATTGGGCTGCCGCGGGATGTTTCCAGGACTCTTTATATTGCTGAGCATGTGAATGCTCACAATGTGGAAAAGCTGAAGTCAAGTTGCCGCCGTCATCTAATTTATAAACCAGAACTCAAAGCCAGAAGAAAAGGAAAGCTAATTTTCATACATAGTTCCGATCAGCTCCAAGTTGGTGATACTCTGAACAGACCTTTGGAAGATGGAGATGTTATTATGGTAAACCGAAATCCTTCAGTGCATCCACATTCCCTACTAGCATTATCGGTTAAAATACTACCTGTTGAATCTGCCGTTTCAATAAACCCCTTATCTTGTGCTCCATTACTTGGAGACTTTGATGGAGATTGCCTTCATGGCTATGTTTCCCAGTCTGTTCGTGCTAGAGTAGAGCTTAGTGAGCTTTTAAGTTTAGATCAACAACTATTTAATGTTCAAGATGGTCGAAGCTTGCTTTCTCTTACCCATGATAGCTTAACTGCTGCACATTTGCTGATGGAAGGGGAGGTTTCCTTCAACAAACTTGAGATGCAACAATTGGAAATGCTGTGTCTCAGGAAATCACAGTTCCCTGCAATGATTAAAGCTCCATTCGCTCAGATGCCTCAGTGGACTGGCCGGCAGCTATTTAGCATGATGCTTCCACTTAATATGAACTTTTCTTTAAGATCTTCCACAGTCGAAATTTGCAATGGAGATCTTGTTCCTTCACCTGGAGTGTCATTTTCATCACAAAACTTTATTGCTGGGCTCTTTTCTAGGATGTTCAAGCTTTATGGAAGCAAGGCTAACAACTACCTTTTCTCTTTCCAGGAAGTTCTTTGTGAATACTTAACAATGAGGGGTTTAAGTGTTTCTTTACATGATATTTACTTGGCTTCAGATCCTTATACGAGGAATAAGTTGATTAATGAAGTAAGCTTTGCACTGGAAGAAGCAAAAAGTTCTTGTCACTTTAATGAGCTGATGCTTGAGCCTGAAATGGGAATTCTTATCAAAGCTCATGATGAAACCGATGATTCATCTCATACCTTAAATATTTCCAACTTTGCTCGAGTGAGAAGACCTATAAGCCAAGCTTCCATTGCCAAATTTAAAGACCTTTTTCGTGATCTTCAGAATGTAGTACCTTACTATATAAGCTCAGAGAATTCACTTTTCACAATGATGTATGCTGGAAGCAAGGGCAGTTTGGCAAAATTAGTTCAGCAGGGTGTTTGTCTAGGTCTGCAACTTTCAGCAAAGCCATTGCCTTTTAGCATTCCTCTAAAACTTTCCTGTCCTGAATGGAATCGACATAAGGCATTTGACAGGTTTCTTGGCATGCAGGATGCTTCCAGCTCTTCTGAAGGAGAGAATTCATATGCTGTTGTTGAGGCTTCATTTCTGGATGGTTTAAGTCCATTAGAGTGCTTCGTCCATGCATTATCTTGTCGTTCTAATATGTTTAGTGACAATGCAGAACTTCCTGGGACGTTAACCAGGAAGATCATGTTTTATATGCGTGATATATCAGTTGCTTATGATGGGACAGTCAGAAATGCTTATGGACAGCAACTCGTTCAGTTTTCTTATGGCTCACCTGAGAAGAGATCTTGTGAAGTCTGTGATCATTCTCATTTTCCCGTCGAAGAAGATTCTGCGTGTGATAGGCTTGGTGGTCATCCTGTGGGTTCATTAGCTGCCTGCTCCATTTCAGAAGCTGCCTATGGAGCTCTCGACCACCCCGTGAATAGCTTAGAATCATCCCCTTTACTGAACTTAAAGGTTTGCTTTGTTATCCAATCCTTTCTTTATATAGTTATTCAGTTTAAGCATTGGATCGTCTTCTACTAAATGGTTGTTTTTTGGGCACTTTATAATAAGATTACTATATACCAAATATAAGATTAATAATATTTGCAATCTAGTATGAAAATGGACACTTCCAAGCGAGTCCATTGTTTGTGTACTATACATATTGAACACCAACACTCGTACGACACTTTTCCAGCACATATCAAACCCTTTGAAGCTATTTCGAATGTTAAGAAACTAAGAACTTATTTCAAGATTGTTAAGGAACTGAAAATAAAATTGCTGATGTATTAAGTAGGAAACTTCGCACTTTACAGATGATGAGTGCAAAAGTGATCGGATTTGAGCAAATTATCCAAGACTATCCTACTTGTCGGGATTTTGGTGATATCTACACTTCTTTGATACATGATTCTCTTGCTATAGTAGATGATTTTACTATTGTTGATGGTTTCTTATTTCAAGATACCCATCCGTGCATTCCCAACAATTCTTTATGTCAATGTTGAAAATAACACGTTATGAAACCCGTTATATTGCGTTACGTAACCTAACGAAACCCCGACGCTACGTAACAAATAGAAATAACTCAATGCACCATAACATTACGTTTTTTATGTTATTTTTCGTTATATTACGTAACGTCATATTAAATTACGTTATGTTACGTTATTTACAGTTATCTTTTAGTAATTTCTATATTGTTGTTGATTATTATTTTGATTATTGGCGAATTGCTGTAATTTTATTACTTGATTAGTTGTTGGCTTGTTTGATTGCTTGTGAAATTGTTAACTTGTTAATTTGCGATTGTTTTCTTGTTCACATGTGATTTCTCTCCGATTGCTGAAATATCTTACTTGTTGATTATATTGAATTTTTAACTGAACTAAAATTAACGATTATAAATAAGATAAATTGAATATTACAAAATGTAAATTACAGCAATGGTAATAACTGGAACTAAAATGAAAAATTGAATTTTTTTTTTTTTGTTTAAATGATGACTGGAATTAGGATTGCAAACTTAATATAATTTATGAAGATAAATAAGAAAATTATTGTAAAATTTAAAATTAGAATAGATAATGATTATAAAATGGTTTTACATTTTTTTTAAAGATATTTTATATTTATATTTCAATTTATTAAAATTATTTTATATAGTTTATATTTATTTTTATTAAATAAATAAGAAATTGCATAACTTACGTTATGCGTTATGTTATATGCGACATAACCTAACAATGGCAAAACGTTACGTTACCGTTATTGCTATTTTAAACATTGCTTTATGTGATCATTTGATTTGGAAAATGCATGTGGAAGGGATTGCTGGTTATTTTGGTCGAGATAAGACTGTCATCCTTATAGATGACCGATTTTATTAGCCCAGCATTAAATGTGATGTTGCGCGAGTTGTGTTGCATTGTCAAGTTTGTCTGGTAGCTAAGGGTAAGAAATATAATACATGACTCAATGCACTATTACCCATACCCTTTGCACCTTGGGAGTACTTTAGCATGGATTTCATTTTAGGCCTTCCTCGTACACTCAGGAAATATGATGCTATATTAGTTGTAGTAGATAGATTTTCCAAGATAGCACGTTTTATTCCTTATCATAAGACTTTAGATGCCTCACATATTGCACACTTGTTTTGTAAAAATATAGTTCGTTTACATGGCCTTCCTAAGTCAATTATTTTTTACATAGATATTCAGTTCACGAGTCATTTTTGGTGAACTCTCTAGTAGAAAATGGGTACCACACTTGTGTTCTCCACCTCTTACCATCCACAGACTTATGGTCAAATAGAAGTTTCAATTGAAGTCTGGAAGACTTGCTTCGATGTTTAGTGGGTGACCATTTAACCACATCGGATTTTGTTTTGCTTGGATTTTGTATATAATAGTTCGGTCAATAGGTCTACTGAGATGAGTCCATTCAAGATAGTTGCGGGTTATAAGTCTAGAAAACCTATAGACCTTCTTCCCCTCCATATAGGTGATAGACCTAACGCCTCATCCGAGTCTTTTGCACAGTATTTGCATGGTTTGCATGATCATATTCGTTGGCAAATAACAATTAGTAATTATAACTATAAATTGCAGCAGATTCGCATAAATGATTGCAGCAATTTACAATTGATGATGAGGTGATGGTTAGAGTGCATCTAGAGCGGTTCCCCCCATAAACCTAGAAGAAATTTCATACTCGATGTATGGGTCCCTACCGAGTTTTAAAGAGGATTGGTTCTAATATTTATAAGCTTGCGATTCTACACAATTTCAAAATCAATCAAGTTTTTAACATCGAGGATCTGACTCCATATCGTGCTCCATTTGATTATCCAACAGTCATTTCCGATCTACCGTCATCAGATTCGCCAGGACATCGATATTTTCCAATTCGTACACTGCCTTTCCCTACTCCATGGCGTCATTCAGATCAGATTGAAAACATTCTGGATAATGAGATTGTTTCGACCGCTGATAATGGATATCAATGTTATTTGGTTATTTGATATTGACATCCAGACTCAGATTGCACTTGGTTATATACCAAGGAAGTCCAGCAGCTCGACCCGGATTTCCTTGATGATTATCAACTTCGACATTCACCGTAGGTTCATGTTTCTAAGTTGAGGAAAATTGATGGAGATCAGATTTGATTCTGATGGAGATTAGATTTGATTATATTAGAATCTTATTGGGATTTTAGATCGTATTAGAGTATTTGATTGGATTTTTTATTTCATTAGGATTTTCATAGTATTTGATTGGATTCACCGAAGGTTCATGTTTCCAAGTCAGAGAAAATTGATGGAGATCAGATTTGATTCTGATGGAGATTAGATTTGATTATATTAGAATCTTATTGGGATTTTAGATTTTATTAGAGTATTTGATTGGATTTTTTATTTCATTAGGATTTTCATAGGATTTGATTCTGTTAGATTTTGTTTGTTAGGGTTTTCCTATATATTTATGCTCTGCATGAAACATTGGGAGTTGATGAATAATATATGCAAATTTTGAGAAATTTCTTGCATGGATTTCGTTTGAGCCAATTCTCTCCTCGTGAATTCGTGGAGAGTGGGCGTGGATTCGCCTGGGTGAAATCCCGAAACCTATAAGTTCTTCTCCAATTTATCTTTTCTTCCCTAACTTCTCCAAAACCCCCAAATTTCAAAACCCTAACCCTAATTTGGCTTCTATCATGCGTCAATTATTGCCTATTGTACTGACTAAATTTGTTTCATGCTATGCAGAGGGTATTAGAATGTGCTCCCTCTAGAACATCTGTGTATCGAACTGCATCCCTTGCTCTGTCAAATAAGCTGAAAAGGTTAAATTATGGTTTTGAGTATGGTGCCTTGGCAGTAAAGAATCATCTCGACAGAGTTTTTTTCTCTGATGTAGTTACTTCAATCATGATTTTGTTAGTATTTTCTGACCTTTTCTATTTCTTTTATTATATAATATTGTTTTAGTTCATCAGACTTGCAACATGAAATAATATTTTTCTTATATTTGTGTTGTAAATGTTAGTTACTTAGCAGATGATGCTAAAGGAACTAAAGGAATGAAACTCGGCCCTTGGGTTTTGCATTTTCATGTGAACAAGGTAATCAACAATGTGGAATTCCACATCCCATGTGTATCTTATTTGTGTATTTACTTCATTATTTGAATATGTTTACCTTTTTCTCTTTTTCAGGAAGTGATTTTGACAAAAAGAATTAACATTCAGTCGATTATCAATGCACTTGCTCGAAACTACAATTCCGTCAGAGAAGACAAAAAGCTTCCTAGATTGTTTATGACATGCCAGTAAGCCCTCTTTTGCTATATATGTGCCATTAGAAATGTTTCTTTCTCTGTGTTCAGATTTAGTCAACACTTCTGAACTTAGATCTTCTATAGCCTTCGAGTGTCGCACCACACCTCTGAATCTTGTTGACTTGTTGCATTTTTTTTTCCTTGCATAATTTCTAGATAAAATTTTTATTCCTCTTAGACAAAGTTGAAAATAAAACACACATTCTTTTGCATTTCCTGTACTCACGGGGCATGCGTACATGCATGTGAGTTTACCCTGTACATGTTCCACAATTTTTAATAAATATGATGCTCTGTTTATAGTTCTTGTTTCAGCATAAAAGTTTTTCTATCTGCTGAACTAAAACAGTAGCAAATGAATTATGTATCATGTAAACCTTTTGCAACCTCCTTTTCGATGTAGTGGATTCCCCTCTGCCTTTGCCTAGATACAGGCTAATGTGCCAAACCACTTCATTGTGCTCTTTTTTCTTCTACTTTTTAGTCATCTCTCGTGTCAGAAATCTGATGCCAACGTTATCTATATTCGTATCATGCTTTTGAGCTTCACAAATTCTCTCATTTAGAGACTTTGCTATGTAAAATATGAAAAAGCTGCAAGGAAATTGTGGTTAATTATAGACGTGGACCTTATGAATGTTAACCTTAAATGGTCATGAGGGTTGAACCAGTATTTGTGTATTTTCAGTCTATTCTCTTGTTTAGCAGATAGGCTTGGCAATTCTTTTATTAAGGGGAATTACAGCCTGTTTTCATGGACCCTGATCCACCGAGGCTCATACGGGGTTCAATAGTAAAGTTAAGGGAGGGAGGGTGGGCTGTTTGAAGACGATTTTTTTTCTTGCGATGTAGCTCCACAAAATGTAGTTTAATTCCACACCCTTGAACTTGATCTGCATTTAAATATCCTATATATGAAAAATCATGTGGTTTAATCATCATTTGCCCATGCCTTGATTGGTCTAGTTTATTTTTCTTCTAAAATAACTGTCCAAAATTCACCAATTTGGTGCATAGACACATGATGTTTAAACCAGTTGTTTTTTTCATCCAAAGCTAGGAAGTTGGGAACATGTAGATCATGCACTTGCATGGTTCATTTGACCTTCCATCAAGAATGAATGGTTTTCTTTGAATAGATAATCTTATACCGAGTTGATGGAAGGAAACATGAACTTTAGAACCCATAATTGTTGGTCCGAAAGCTTTTGAGGAGGTAGGAATCAAGGTTAAAGGGTTGGAAAACCTTTTTTTTTTCTTTTTTTGGGGAAAAGTGGTTCTTGGCTGGCAGGCCTATCAATGCTCAAACTCTTCGATCAATGCTCAATCTTCTCAATTCTTAATTCCCTATTTACCGGTGTGATAGGAGAAATGTAGGGTGGGACAAGGCTCTTTCATTTTATTCTTTTCTCTGCACAATGAAGCTATTTTTTGTGTCAATTTCCTCATAAATCTATTCATCATGATGGAGTTCTAATAGTTGCAGTTGAAGACTAATATAATGTATACCTAACCTGCAGGAGTTGTGTTTTGGGCAGTAAGCAAAATAACCTTGACGAACTTTGTATTTCAGTAGTTGCGACTGAAAATTCTGAACAAAAAGAGGAAGATAAACATTTCCCAACCCTTTTAGCTACCATCAGGGATTTCGTGGTGCCTGTTCTCCTTCAGACGCTCATAAAAGGTAATCTGAATCATTTAGTTTCAAACATGATGAGACTATGGTTGCCGCTTCACATTTTAATCCGTCAAGTTGGGCCAATAAACTTTCTGATGGATAGTTATTGATTTATATCTTGTGTATAGCTTTTTGGGATGGGCAATGCATTCATGGTAAATGAAATCCTTCAAAAAGTAAATAACTTAGTAACTTTTTTTTGTTTAGTATTAAAAATAACTCGTACTTGAGAGGGGAGAGAGAATTGTAAACTTGCTGATGACATTTAAACAGGAAAGTTCTTGTTGACCTAGAAGAATGTGTTTATGATGGCTTCTCTTAGCCTTTGAATTATCAGTAAAGATGCTAGACCTCTTCATTCGTCTGTTTTATCGGGAAACAAATGCTATTTAATGTGTATATTATCCATGTAATCAAGATATAGCATTTGCTTCCATGGTTAGCTTGCTTTACATGCATAAAAAAAATCTACTCGTGATACCAGCTACTTCAGAAACTTCACAGACAAATTTATTCATCCTACAATGTTGTTTCTTTCTTCTGACTCATCCTGTTTTGCTTCTTCGGTGAAGGGGCTTTGATGGAGATCAGATAGGATATAGCTTTTAGATAGAGTTTTAGTTTGATTTAGTTTGATTCTGAATCAGATATGGCTTTTAGATAGAGTTTTAGTTTGATTTAGTTTGATTCTGAATCAGATTTGATAGGATTTTATTTGATAGAATTTTATTTGGATTCTGTTAGGATTTTGTTTGTTGGAGTCTTCCTGTAAATAAGCTTTATATGAAGTATTTTGGAGATAATGAATAAATAATTAAATTTTGAGAAACCTGTATAGATTCGCTATGTTCCAAAAAAATCTCTCTTCATGGATTTGTTGAGAGTCGGTGTAGATTCGCCTAGTTAATTCCTGAACTCTTTTTTTTTCTTCCCCAATTCTATCAAAAAACCCTAAATTCTCATATTTCTAACTCTAATCCGCCTCCGTCCTGCATTAAATTAGTATCAGAGCTAAAATTTCCGTCACTTCAGGTATCAGAGCCTAATTTTATGTCCCATCCTTTCTATCTCTTCCATCCTCTTTTAATTTAATTTAATTTTTATTTCAGAAAAAGAGAGATCATATTTGTTGGGAAAAAAATGGAAATAGATCTGTGAAGAAAAGAGAAAAATAATCTAAGCAGTTCAGATCAGATCTAAAGGAAGAAAAGAAAGAAAAAAAAAGAAAGGGAAAAAAACCAACCTTTCAGATATGAAAGAAAGAGAGAGAAAAAAGGAGAAAAAATTTAGATCAAAAGAGAGGGAGAGAAAAAAGGAGAAGAAAGAATTGATTTGAGTTTGGATTAGATTTGATTGGATCCAATTTAATTATACCTGCATCCAAAAGCAAAAGAATAGTTGGGTTTTATTTTAGTTCAGACCTGACCCACTCCAAATCTAACCCAATTTTACGTTGGGTTCAGTTACGGCAGAGCAGGCCCATTAAGCAAAAACATACTTGTTAAAGAAAGTTTGTGATTGGAAACCATTTGGAGTCCGAATCTAAGTCAGTTTCGAGCTATCACGATCTTTGGGTATTTTTTTGAATTCTTTGAGCCAAAAATTTGAGTTTATTATATATGGGGTTTGTTGAAAGTCCCTTCCACTGTACCAAAACTCCGAACTTTTGGTGAGGATTGAGAGAAATTATTTTGTATTTTAACACGCCCCGCAGGTTGAAGATCCATTTTGGACAGAAACCTAGGATTTACGCAGTTGTATAATTTTTTTATTTTTAAATCCGCAATTAAATGCCCACCCTGCAGGAATTGAATCTAAGTCCTTTCCACTGTATCAAAACTCTGAAATTATGGTGAGGGTTGAGAGAAATTATTTATATTTTAACAGAGTTCATATTTTATGGTCACTACATCAATACTAAGGGCAAAATATCATGTGTTGAGCGTGACATATATGATACCATACCTATTTTTTACGGTTTTGACGATTGACAAAATTATAAAGATTGGGAGAATTATCTCTTAGATTTCTTTCGATATTGTGATCCGACACTAACACAGAAATGTCTTTACGCCCGACTTAAGTTGGATGGAGAAGTTTATATTTAGAGTAGAGAGTATCAAATTATGTTTGGTTTGGAACATCTTGCGACGTCTACTTCATAATCAGTATACTCAATATCGCATTCCAAATTTATTATCATCATCTCATCACTTTATATCATCTAAGCCTAAAATAATAACTGATGATGCAAAACTTCAATATGTGATTGATGAGCTTCAAAAATACAACCGAAGACTTGACAGATTCAGCAAAAGACTTGAACGATGAGATAAAAGAAGTCAAATGGTTAACGATTATAATATCGCTAACAAGGTCGAAACAGATATTTATATTTTTGATGGTGAATATATTTTGCACTCTACACCGGGTATAGAAGCTCATAATGAGTCACTATTATTGACAGATGGAACTTTTTTTCCGTCTATAGAAGTTAAAATTTGAAAACTCAAATGTTCAGATTTCTGATGATCTCTCAACGGAATCAACTGTTAAATTTCAACCGTATAAGGATTCACTTAATGATCATGTTCATTAAGAGAAGCCAACAAAATTATCTCCTACTCATCTATATGACATGCCCAAGACACCTATAATTTTTTTGGAAATCTCCTGCTAAAGTTCTAAAAAAAACTTCGTCCACAATTCGTATGTACCGATAGTATTTGCATATCTGTTGCAGATGTACAATGAGTACAGGAACTTCCAATCCAAACCAAGACTTCTGACAGAAAAGAACTTGTTAATATGAGATGAAAGCCTTGGTTCCTTTTGAAAGGTTCCTAACAGGAATTGTGAGAAAATTATTAGTTCAATATACAGATTCATATGAAACTTCAAAGAGAATTGCTTCCACTATTTATGACCAGAATATTTTGTGAGATCCTTATATCAACTTGACTTTCAATCAGGTCCATTCTATTACTTTACTTCCATTACAAGTGGGACTTATGATTTACAGTCATTCGAAGCTAATTCACGAAAGAAACCAGTTCTCTCTCTACCGCCTTGATTCAGATGTGATGTGCTAGTTGCAATTGCTCGACCACTACCATGGCCTAATTGGTATGCTTCGTAGAAAGATACAGATCAGTTCAACCTGAACGTGTCTAACATTTCTTATCTCTGCATTCATTGGGAGTGAATGCTCTGAAGTCGGAGAGAATTGATAGAGATTGAATAAGATATGGTTTTTAGATAAAGTTTTAGTTTGATTTAGTTTGATTCTAAATTAGATTTGATAGGATTTTATTTGATATGATTTTATTTGGATTCTTTTAGAATTTTGTTTGTTGGAGTTTTTCTATAAATAAGTTTTATATGAAGTATTTTGGAGATAATGAATAAAGAATTGAATCTTGAAAAAATTGTGTGGATTCGTTGTGTTCTAAAAAATCTCTCGTCGTGGATTCGTTGAGAGTGGGCGTGGATTCGCCTGTGAGGATTCCCAAATCCTTTTGTTCTTTCTCAATTCTATCAAAAACTCTAAATTCCCAAAATTCTAACCCTAATCTGCTTTCGTCCTGCTTCAGGCTTATTGGCCGCTCTTTGCAGTATCAGTCTTGTATTATATTTTTCTATTATCATGTCTAATCACTGCTCTAGGTGGCAAGACTTAAGATTTGCCTTCAGTCATTACTTGATTTTGGGGTCAGAATAAATTCGGCATGATCTACTTTGATGCAAATACAGATGAATGTGACTCGTCCTCATGCGTTCTGGTGTCAGTTAGAGCTAATTTACTAGTCAATAACTGTAATTACTCCGTTGTTGCCTAATGAATTCTGGAATCTAGATGTATACACAACAACTTAGAAGCTAGTTTTGGAATAGCTGCTGCTAGAATTAGGATTCAAATTATTAATAGAAAAAGTTGCAGTATACCAAATAATCTTTCCAATAAATCGAGAATCAGCTCAATCGGAGTTCGGGTATGGAAGATATGGTTATTTTTTTTACTCTGCTGTAGCAAAACGGAAATCCAAGATAGGTTCTACACTGCAGATTCATGACTGATTTCAAGATAGCTATTGTTAGAGTCCATAAAAATTATCGAAAGAGTAGTTCTAGAGCGGTGAAAGCTCTTTCCAATGAAACAAGAATCAAGATTGTGGTATGTGATATATAGTAATTGTACAAAACTGTAACAAAATGAACATAAAAAAAGGTAACTGAAATTGGAAACGGTTGTCTTCTTGCCTAAAATTGTTGGACTGGGCTAAAGGGGCTGCTGGTTAGAGTCGTTAGACTTCAATTCTGCTGGAGCTTCTTCTCTAGCTGGAGTAGAAGTAGAAACTTCTAGGCTGAGGGATTTTGATGGAGTTGGGCGAGAGTCCTATATATGCATGCATAGCATACACCACCTCACTCTATCACTTCCCAAACATCCCATGCTCTAGCCAACACAAGCTTCACTGCCCATGGCTGCTCCCTACTGACTCAACCTACATCCAAGAAGTAAAAAACTAAAAGTTTGGTGGAGTTTGTACGGAAATGAAATAAATATAATATTCAGTTTCGGATTCGAAAATTGAAGATATCAGAAAAATCTCAAAAAAATACAAGCGATATTATGGAACAAGGCGGGTCATGAAGTATTTTGCATAATTGAAATTCAAGGTCCAGAATGAATGAGGAAAATCATCGAAGTTAAAAATCAAATAATAATCAATACCAAAATCCTGAAGTTACACTCTTAGCCAACGAAAAAGGCATCGGAAGTAGCTAGTGACCAATGAACAAGTCTTTATCCCCAATTTTCTCTTATGTGCACCCTCGCTTGAAGTAGCCAAGGAGTACCTTGGAAAGGTCATCTCAATATGTCAAACATATGTTATATACTGGAACATTTTATGATATAAGTCTTGTTTAACATAGATAAGTTCTTTTCTCAATCAGTAAGAAGTTTATTAAATTTATAAAAAATAATTAGCCTCGCCCCTATTAAAATTTTATATAGATCCTTAAAAAAACCTATACACTTGTACCAACTTGTGAACTCTATAACCTTTTCTAAATCTAGTTGGTTTTTATGAACACGGACGCTTCAAAGTGAGTGTCATGTCTGTATCGGATATGTATGGGATATTGCCACTTGTACAATACTTACTGATACGTATTGGAGACACCGAAACAATGTCAAATTCTTAGACCTCACAAACTTGTGCGTCAGAACCATATTCGCTTCCAAAAAGTTAGAGATTGTGTGAAAGCATTATGGAGTTATATATTATCTTAAAAGACATAAATTCTTGTAACGTAAAAAGGATACTAAGTTAGTATGACCCAAATGCCTTGCAAAAACAAAAGTTTTAAATATTTTATTCCAGGTATTGGTTCATTAGATTGAATTCAGATTCTTTTATAATGTAGTTGCTTGATTAATATTTATGTTTTAAATTATTAAATTTTTCTTTTCTTTCTACTTCTAAAAAACATATCTTTAACAATTATGAGTTTTGATGCGCATATATATATATATATATATATATATATATATATATATATATATATATATATATATATATATATATATCACATTCATAAATGCGTATTATGTCCCCAAGTTTTTGTGTCCTGCTTTTTAGGATTTACAATGCCCCATATGTCTGTGTCTTGTTGTATCCATGTCCCTTGTCCTTATTCTTGCTTTATAGACTGCTTATCTTTTTAGAAATATTCATTTCAATATGAAATGTTGCTTCAGGATTCAAGGAGTTCAAGCAGGTTGATATTTTATGGGATTCTAAGTGCAAACCTGAGGGTCAACTTTTTCTCAAAATAACCATGGCAGAAAGTTGTCCGCCAAGAAAATTTTGGCGTACACTTCAAAATGCCTGCCTTCCGGTAATGGACATCATAGACTGGGAACGAAGCCGTCCAGATGGTGTTTATGACTTCTCCGATGTATTTGGAATAATTTCATCATATAGTTATTTTCTTGGAGTAGGTGGCCCTCCTTGCAATAATTTCAAATATTTCACAATTCGAACTTATTTAGTTGGTCATCTCTTAGCATTCATTATGTGTTGATTGCAGTCTTTGAAGTCAGCAGTATCTGATATAGGGCGGAACATTCATCTAGAGCATCTACTTCTGGTTTCCGATAGCCTCTCTGTTACAGGAGAATTTCATGGGTTAAGCGCTAAAGGAATAAAGCAACAGAGGGCCCATATGTCCATTTCATCACCTTTCACTCAAGCATGTTTCTCTGTGAGTTATTTTTCTTCTTATTCCACACATTTTTGTACAGGTTTTGCTATGTATGTTTCCACCTCAAGTTTTAATAATGTTCCAATGGAGTCTTGCAGAATCCAGAGAAATGCTTTATTGAGGCAGGTAAGCAGGGATCAACCGATCATCTGTATGGTACCGTCGATGCAGTTGCATGGGGCCAAGAAGCTCCAGTTGGGACCGGGGGGCCATTTAAAATCATTTACTCAGGAAAGGTACTCTTGAGCTTCTGATGCTTTCAGCTGTTTACATGTATGTTAGTATATGAATCTTGAATTATCATGTATTCTTATTATTTTTTCTTATTGACTACTTTCAGAAACAATGTATTGTACAATGTTGAAAATAACTCGTTATGAAACCCGTTGCGTTATGAAACCTAACAAGAAGCCAACGTTATTTAACAGTTGAAAATAACTCAATGTACAGTAACTGTGCGCTTTTTACGTTATTTTACGTTATGTTACGTTATTTACAATAATTTTTTAAATAATTTTTATATTGATGTCGATTATTTATTTTGATTGTTAACTAATTGCTGCAGTTTTTTCACTTTACGACTTGTTATTTGTTTATTTGATTGCTTGTGACATTATTAACTTGCTAGTTTGTGATTACATATTTATTTACTTGTTATAATTCTTTTTCAATTGATGAAATTTCTTACTTGCTGATTAAATTGAATTCTCAGCTAATCTAAAATAAATAATTAGAAATAACATAAATTGTGCATTATAAAATATAAATTACAATATTATAATAATTAAAAATAAGTTTGAAATCTTGTTTTCTTGTTTAGATAATGACTGAAATTATGGGTGCGAATATAATTTAATTATGAAGATAAATATGAGAATTATTGTGAAACTTGATAGAAATTTAGAATTAATACTGGGATATAGAATGTTTTTATATTTTTCTTTTATAATTTTTTAATTCAATTTTCAATTTATAAAATTTATTTTATATAGTTTTATATCTATTTTTATTAAATAAATAGAAAATTGCATGACCTACGTTATGCGTTACGCTATATGCGATATAACCTAACAGAAACAAAACGTTACGTCTGTGCATCATCTCTATGTTTGTGACAATACTGCAATACCAAAAAACTTAATAAGCTGACAAGCTGCATAGTGTGGACCAACAATATATATCAGATGAATCTGAATAATTGCTTTCATTAGGTACCTATGAAAGCAATGAATAATTAAAGAGAGCAGCATAAATGATTTTAAACTGGCTCTAGACCTAGGATTCTTCTCACCTTGCTCTTCAATAGAATCACGCATAACCTCTTGTCCCAGAAGCACAAGCTGATTAGTATTTTACCAAAAAAGTAATATGTTAGCCACTATTGAAGATGGCAAGTCATCATAATTTTTGGTATTGTTAGATTAGATAACAGTGGTTGTTCCGCCACCACAATGGTATCAAACTATCCCGATTTAATTCCTCATCTTAACATAACTCCAAAACTTGGTCCTTGCTGAATTATTTCTTTATGCCAAATGTAACGGCTATGCCGAAAACCAAGTATTTTTGTTGGTGACTCATTCATCATTGTGTTTCATTAGAAAACTTTAATAACTTAACAAATAATACACATGGAAACTATTTGCTTCCATTTTCATCCTACAATTTTTCATAAGAGTGTAATCTATTATGATGTTAATAATAACATAAAAAAATGACCCTAGGTAGCTTAATTGAGCATCCAATATTTAGGCTGACAAAGCTTTTTCAGATGCAGCTATTTCCCTATGGTAACTGAAGTAATTGCTTAATGTTGCATATATTGGCAAATTGAAAAACTGCATCAGGAGTCTTATCTTTTTTTTTCATTTTCATTTTTTTTTTTTGTGTTGTGCAAGATTGCTAGCCATCAAGTCTTTAATTTATATCACCAAGAGTCATATTCTCTTATTCTTTAAATATCTAGGTAGTGGATCCTTGAAGATTTTTTGAGTTGTATTTGAGAGGTTTCAGCAAGGACTGCTTGTACCTTGTAATGCATGTTTACATCGTTAACAATTATAAGTTGAATTTCTTCTTGTCAATTAGCATTCTATTTTAATTGCAGAATCCTCTTCTGTACTGAATTTCTTTGAAAGGAGTACTCAATCACTCCAGGTGAAAAGTAGGACAGGTAGTTTTTACAATTTTGTACTCTTTCACTTTGCATGCTTTAAACCCATAGCTCCAGAGTTTCTTGCGATTAAAACTGAGAATAAATTCGTCAAGGTTGTATGATGAGATGAAGTCAAAACTCTTAAACCTAGTGGAAATATATTTTTCTCTTACTGAAAAATATAACGTCAATCATTTAATGGAAGCAAGAATTGCCTTGTCCTGTGATTTTCTAATCATTTCCAAATCCTCTTCAGGTGCATAGCCCAAAAAAAATGGAGAATATTTACGAAACGTTGCTTAGACAAAAACATGATAGCAGTAGCCAGGTCCCTTGTGCTGACAAATGGAAAGGACAAGTGGGTGAAGAAAATTCTGGTGGTAGTATGAGAACATGGAATAATCATAATTGCATCACTAAAAGGGAGAAAGATGTGTTCAGTTCACAGCCTGCTTCTGTGCATATTGGTCCATGGGATAATGTTTCGGCTATGTCTTCCTCTTTAAGTCGAATTTTACATCAGTAAGTTACTGTTCCTCCTTATGACTCATCTTGCTTGTTAAGTATTGTTTTCTTGCATGTATTTACCTGAACATCGTAATCTATGAAGAAAGGAGTTCATTAATGTTCTGATGAATTGTGACACCCGGGAGTCCGTTCCATTTGGAAAATGGTTGCTTTCATACTATTATGATGAGATGACCTCATGTTGATGCCAAAATTGTCCGACTAAGTCAGCCGAGCTAATTCCCAGCACCAGATAGGGGTTTAGGTTCAAGATGGATCTAACCAGCTTAAGATGTTTTGAGTAAATTGTCAAGATGCAGAATTTCAGGTGAATAACCTACAAAAAGCTTTAGAAAATAAAGAAAAAACATAGAAAATAAGTATATAACAACTAACAAGGTTCGGCCGAGATGTATTTCGAGTCTATGTCATCGGGTGAAGAGTCAGTTATTCGACTTGATCTTTTTTATAAAGAATGGATTAAAAATCACCCAAAAACTCTGTCGTTCTTTTCTCTAAACTGAATCTAATGGATTCTGAATCGTGGGACTTGAATCTGCAATGATGGCTCTATCCCCCACACCTGTTTGAATGGAAGGGTATTTATAGTTGTTGGTAATCAGTTACAGTAGGAATTATAGTTGAATTGGAAGTCCTTATCTCCGTGTATGGAGACAGGTTTCCTTATTTCGACTAAATTTTGTTTTCTTTGAGATGAGTTTCCTTATGTTTGGAGAATTCGATTTTCTTATCTAGTAAAATGATAGGCATATATTAGTCTAGCTGAAGATAGAGAGTTTAAATTGTAATCCGACTTACCATGGGAAGAATCACGTGATGATCACATGAAGTATTTTGGCAGGTGGATTCCTTGTAAGATGGTCTGCCTACTTGATACTTGGAATCTTAGTATTATTTATGGACTTTCATGTTTGTGGGTTTTCACCTTGGCTAACAACTTCTTGTAACACACCTCAAAATTATCTTACTGGAAAAGAGCTTATCTATTAAAGTGAAAAGTAAAAAGTTGTACTGTGCAAACAATACCTCAGATTAATTTCAAAAGGCATCATTGATCTAATCTTATGTTTTATCATAAACTAGTTTTTCAGGGCATGTGCATGGCATGTCTTGGGAAATATTTTGACAGAAAACTTATAGTAAAATATTAATAATATTTCATTAAATTAAATAATTATAAATATTTATAAAATGCATAATTTCCAAGAATATTTTACTTACCTAAATATAAATAGGAAAAAGGAACTTTTGATAAATTAATAATTATCTTAAACAACAACTAAGCCTTATGTCCCAAGTACTTGGGGTAGGCTACATGAACTAAAAGAGAAATCACGTCGGATCGCTCCCACCGATAATCCTTCTCCATTCATTCCTATTGAGTAATATGCCCTCATTTAATCCTCTAGAATCCATATATTTTCGTATTGAAGTATTTTAAAAAGATATGAAATTTATAAATTTATGATAAAGTTATCCTTATCAAAGTGCTTATCTAAAAAGAGCAAATCAAGAAGCAGTGCTTTAACATAGCACTACAATATCAGATATTAGTGGAAATATAGAGTTTTTGGATCCTATCCACTATAGTATTACACCTTCATTGGCGTTTATCAATTTGGGCAATATCAGTGATATAGCATATAATAAGTGCAATTGTGGACTGAACGAAGAGCTTGAAATCCACTAATATCATATTTTGGTTATTGGATGAAATTTTTCCGGAACAAGCCTGACTTAAGTGATGTGGCAATTTGGAATTTGTGAAGATTCTACAATTAGTTACTGATTAAGGATTCATAAGTTTAATATAAGTAATCTAGATAAGTATACCCTTATATATATATATATATATATATATATATATATATATATATATATATATATATATATATATATATATATATATATATATATATGAATGATGTTTTATGTAATTCTGCGTGATGTATGAATGTATATTCTATTCATACTTGAGAATGTGAGGAAATGTGTATTTATGGTGCATTATTGATATCCCATACAAGAACAACAACTAAGCCTTTTATCTTAAGAACTTGGGGTGGGCTATATGAACCAAAAGAGAATCATGCCGGATCGATCACGTTGATAATTCTTCTCCATTCATTTCTATCAAATAGTATCTCCTCATTTAAATTTTTAGAATCCATATCTTTTCATATCACCTCCATCCATATTTTCTTCAGTCGTCCTTTCGCTCTTTTAACTTATCCTACGTTGATAAGTTCCTCTCGTTGAACTGGTGCATTTATATATCTACGCATTCTACGTTGGATATGCGGCAACACTGGAAGAGTTAAAGTGAGAAATGAAGATATTCGTGCTAAAATAGGTGTAGCCCCCATTGATGAGAAGATGCGAGAAAATTGCTTACGATGATAAGCCCCCATCGTAAGCCTTTTATCCCATATTTGATAACTATCCCGGTTTATCCCCGATAACCTTCAATGGAATTTTTCCAACTGATATATCTGCTATACTCGATATTTAAACCTTCTCATAAAGTTAAATTAAGTTAATTATCTAAATGTAAGTATCCTACAATTTATCTACAATTTATCTTAAGACAGACAAATTTAAATATTATGGTAAAATTGATAGTAGTGAAGTGCTTATCCTAAGAAAACTTATAAAAGAAAAGAATTTTCGTTAAGCTTATCTTTAAAAAATTGCTAGCACCATATGATCTAATTTTTTTTTTTTTTGGGCAAAGTTAATCAAAAAATCTTTTGGAAATATTATTATACTATCACAAACTTAAAGATGAACAGTGGTACTTGATATTTGTTTTCTTGATTCTCATTTTATCCTCAATATAATTTATATGAGAGAGAGAGAGTTCTGTCGTCCCCAGCTTCAAGCCTACAATGATATCTAGATGCACATTCTAGTCATCTCTGACTTCTTGTTTTTCAACTTTGCATAGGGTAGAGCTGAACCTTCTCTTTCTTTATGATTTTACAATCACTCAGTCTATTTTTTTCCAAATCTTAATCATTTTTTTATTAAAAAAAATTGTTGGGTTGCTGCAATACCCATGCTGAAAAACAAAAATCACTCTTTTTATCCAATCTCCACTTTTCCCCAAAAAACAGCGAGTTATCCAATATCTCTTTTTAATCTCAATCTGTATTTTATCTCTCTTCCTACTTCAAAAGTTAGCTGCTTGTCCTTTTCTTTAAAAACTACCTTTTCTTAGTTGCAATCTCCTCTTTCTTACTGCTTTCTAATTTCTTGATTTATTTATTTTTCTTCCTCCCTCTTTCAAATCCTAGGAACTCACCCTTTGGAAAAATAAATCCCATGGGTTCTTGTTGTTGCAGTGCCCAAACAAAAAGAAAAAGAAAAATTAAATCATTTTCCTTTTTCTTGCTTGTGTGGTTCCATCTTTTCTTGGTGAAAAAATTATTCTGAAGGTAGCAAACAACTTTTACTCCTACTTATGTCTGATATTTTTAGTTGTTGACAATTGATGTTGCTGATCTGGTGACAAAATGTACTGTACTACTATTGCTGTTTTCACTAAAGCTTGAATAAGAAATAGTTTTTATTTTTATCTTTTTAGTATTTTTTCTCTTTTTGTAAAGAACGGGGCATGATATATGATTGATATCTATCTTTCAGCTTGAGGAGTACTAGAATGTTTGAAGTATTAGAGAGGGTGTTTTCTGTAGTTAATGTATTTTTTCCTACTATATAGTGACATGATAGCAACTCTAGTGGATATTCTATCTAACTCTTTGAATCCTATAACATTTAGATTAGCAGGCTGGAGGGTAACCTTTACCCTTTTTGTCAATAAAAATAAGAATCTCAATATTTATATACTGAGATGTTAGCCTCTTTTCCATAACTTCATTTCTGTTAGTGGCATTCATCATTATATTTCTCCCATGTCTCAACGCTATGACAAAAGAGTGTCAGGAGAGTAAAGAAATTGTCTATGACTGATAATTTCAAGTTCATGTTTCCAAAATTTACTGGCTAATGTTGCATATTATGTAGTTACCTTATTTATTGTCCCTCATCCAGTTCTTGAAAAAACATTCTGGAGTGGCCCTGCATATATGGCCAAAGATAATTAAGAAAACGTTAATTTTTCCATATATGGGTAATCGTCGGTAACTCTTCTAAAGTGGGAACCATCCTCTCCTGTCCTGTACTTATTTTCTATAACCCCTGACCATTACTTTTAATTCCTAAATGCAGGGATTCAGCATGACACAACCATTCCTTTATGCTTGAATAATTTATACGATGGGAACTTGTAGCTCTATTTATGATTATTTACCTTCTAGCAGCATTTTCCCCCTAATTACACGAGTTATGCATGACAATGATTCAGTCACATGAGTTTACATGATGTTGGAAACTAGTGTTTTTTTTTTTTTTTTTCTTTCTCATTTTCTTCTAGTCCAGTTCTTTTTCTCTCTACGGGAATTATTCATGAATTATTCCTTTCATCTGAATTCTTACTTGTGTTACTCTTCAGCATCCCTTGATTAATGTATGCTGTTCTTGACTATTTGTAGTACTTCTCTGTGTAGGTATCCTGTTGATCATCAACTTAATGAGGCAGACAAGTCTCTTCTAATGGAGGCTTTGTTGTATCATCCAAAAAAAGATGCCAAGATAGGAACTGGCATTAAAGATATCAAGGTAACGCAAGAACTATTTTTCAAATCTAGTGGCATCCTTTATATAAATCATGTTTCATGTTGCTATCAGTTCTACTTTGTTGCTTCTTTGTTAAGCTGGAAGGGGGACCTAATTTTGATGGTACTTTCAATTAAATGTGATTCTTTAAAGACAAAATATCACTTTGTTTAATCATGGTTTGAATGATTATATGGTAAGCTAATTCCAAATAAATTGACCAAGTTTGTTGACTTATTAACATATCCTTATGATGGTTTCGAAACATCACTTTATTGGTACATTTTTTCCTTCAGAAGTTCTTCAGTTTTAAGAAATGTTTCTGAGACAATTATCCCAGTGAGTAGGATGTCTGGTGTATATAAGTGTTCATATGAACTCAAAAGTAAATCATAGCTCAAATTTTTGAGGGAGGAATCATGGAAAAACTCCATAGTTTAGTGTGCTTGGGCACGAGAAGTACTAGGATAGGTGATCTCCTAGGAACTCCTTGCTCAGGGCATCAAAGCTGATACCTGCCAGAATTGTGGAGAAGAGAACTATGGAAAAGCAACTGACACATACCAGAAGTGTTTGGAACTAAGTGCCTCAGGCAGCACAGTCTCGCATCCGATGTGGATTTGGTGGTGGCCACCTCTTGAAATTTGCAAGGTCACCTCAAGAATGGCATATCACCCAATGAAGTTTTCCACTGGTGAGGGTGCTATATCCTAGATGTTTCTCTTTTTTTTTTTTATTGGGAGGGGAGGGATGTTGCATCCCAAAAATGTTAATAGTCTGACATGGAATATGCATGAGTAGGATATTTAATATATTATTATTATTTCCATATCAAAAATAATCATAGAGAGCATTTTTTAGGGAGAAACATGGAAAAATTCCAAACTTGGATGTACTTAGGTAAGATTTTTAGAATAGATAACATTGCAGAAGTTCTTTTTTTCAGAAGGTGACTACAAACATCTGTTTGTAGTCACCCTAAAGTTGCACCTCAAGGGCACAGAGGAAAATGATGTCTAGGATAAAATGTCTGATCTGGCAACCAAAGGAGCTCTTCCTCCCATAAATAGCTCAGTTGATGTCAAGATTCAGAATACATTTTTCACTTAAAAATAGATTTAACCGGGCAGTACAAGATTGAGATGGTAGTTCAACCTGGTAGCAAAAGACATGATTTTAGAGGGATTAGTGACAAGGTGGAGTTGGAAATTATGTTGCTCTTTGCCCTCGTCTTTTGAGTTGACCAAAAGGTTATCAAATGGGACATGTGGAAGCTCACCTTTTTGCCATTACTGACCACTGTGTACGAAGTGACATGTGAAATAGTACTTTTGATATCTGTGCCATTTGATCTTCTCTTCTACAAGAGGATTCTAAAATAGAAGTTCACAGATGATGTAAAGAAATACTTCATAAACCCTCTTGATTACTAACAGTTGCACATGTAAAGAATTTGTTATTGCTTATGGTAAAGATTTTCTATCTTAATTAACAAATGAGGGTAAAACAGATTATAGATGGAGCTTCATATGAGAAAGGTGGAAACTTGTTTGACATGGTTTCAGCATGTAAAATGGAGTCTTGCTGAATTTTCAAATTCAGGAGGAGCAACTGGATCATGGTTGAAGTCGACTCTGGATCAGGGAAAACAGAATGTTTTTACCTTGATGTCATGATGCAAAAATTATATTTAAATATATTTTCGTTTTAAATTGAACGCATGACATGGCTGCAGCTTTTAACCCAAACAAACTACAACAATGTAATTCGTGTAAATAAACTATGATTTTTAGATATGGACACGACAATTGTGCTTTGACACGAGCACAGGGTGTCAGACACGGCGTCCTGCAATGGGGTAGACACAAGGACAAGGCTATATACATACAAATCTGTGGCAAATATATATAGGTTGTTATTCATATGTGGAACAAGCTAAAATAGTAAAATGAAACATAAAATATTTAGTTTGTGACCAAGGAGTGGCAAAACATACTACATTGTAAATATTTCTAAGTAAACAAAGATATCAACATTTTCATGTTTCAGACAAAGAGCTGGACATGCCTATTTTTTGCTAGGGGATGTGTCCTACATATCATGGGTAATAATTATATTTTCTGAATATTAAACCAAAGTTCTTCCATGAAGTGTTTCTAATAATCATGTTATCAAATAATTAGAACCAGTCATTCTATTTTATTATGAGTAAAGAAATACATATATTCATAGGTATCTCAATACTAAACAAACAATCCAACAAGTGATGTGGGAGTAAACCCAAACTAAACCCAAATACAAAATATTTTTCTAATTTAACACTCAACTAAGAGGATAAATATCAATTATACCCAACTTATTATACAGATTAGAAACGACTGTCTCTCTCTTCAATAGTACAGATTAATTTAAAGTAGATGAACAACAACAGTAGCAGTACTAGTGGTAGATGAATCACTTGAATCATCCGGGTACACCCGATACCACCATAATAGGCGTTTATCCTACCATTAAAAATTGATAGGTAACAGTAGATAAACTTCTTTCTTAAAAGTAATAGTATACAATAGATAAACTTTTTTCTTAGAAGCAGGCAGCAGATAAACTTTTTTTTAGAAACAGTAAAAGGCAGCAGATAAACTTCTTTCTTAGTAACAGTAATAGGAAGCAGATAATTTTTTTTTAGAAATAGTAGTAGGCAAAATAATGAGCAAATGGTTGCATCAAATCTAAATTACACCCTTGTAGCAGCCAGAGTTTGTAGTCACGAAACAGAGAAGAAACGTAAATGGAAACAAATGCGAAATCAAATTGGCAATACGATTGCAGAATTGGATTCAGAATTGGAGTCGGAATCGGAGTCAGCATTGTATTGGTGACACGATTGCAAAGTCGAAGTTGGAATCGAAGTCGGCATTGAAATCAGAGTCGGAATCGAAATCAGCCATAAATTAGGATGGTTGAGATTGACAACTGCAATTTATTTCATAACGTGTACTGATACCATATTATGAAATATTTAGAACTAACCAATATATTTTTTACAAGTCAATGAATACATATATTTATAGGTGTATCAATACTGTACAAAGAATCCAATAGGCGATGTAGGAATAAATCTAAATTAAAACACAAATACAAGATAGTTTTCTAATCTAACAAATCAATTATTACACTTCTCCCAAAAAAGATAACTCATGAGAATAATTAACCTTTTTTAGAATCTATGTAGTGTGGCTTCCGCTCTACAAAACATTTTCAGAAGCAAAATTCACTAGTTCGAATGCATATTGGCTCTATTCTTGCATTTAACACTAAAAGGGTTGGGTGAACTAACACTCAGCAAGTAAGCAACTTATAAAGATAAAGATTAAACACGATCAAGGAGGAGGTGCCAAGTGTACTTACCAAATTTTATGTTCCAAATAACTAATAGGAGTAAAAAAGAAAGAATACCCAAGAAATGGACAATCCACGAACAATCCACTTGCAATTCTCCTCAGACTTGTGCAATCACCTAGTGCCTATTGAACACCATATAACTATGGGACCCAATGCAACAGTGAGGTCTAGTATAAGAAAAGCAATATTGCACTATGAAGCATGGATATTTCAAAATGAGCATCATGTTCATATCGAATATGTATCAAACACTGACATCTGTAGACACTTGCAGATAGGTGTCGAACAAACCAAAATCGTGTTATACGTTAGGGTTAATTATAGTTAGACCCCTTATAGTATTTGGGGTGTGTAATTTAACACCCCTGAAATTTGAAACTCTCAAAAAAATTCCTGGACTTAGTTATTTTCACTCTTTTTTTTTATTAAAGTGCACTATTGTCCCTTAAATTCCTATTCTACCCCCATCCCTCCCTTTAACCAGCACACACACTCTCTCCTTCTCTCCTCTCTCTCTCTCTCCCTCTCTCAGTCAGAGAGGGAGCGTGAGTGACTGAGAGAGAGGGATAGAGAGGGAGCGAGAGAGGAAGTGTGCTGGTTAAAGGGAGGTATGCGGGTAGAATAGAAATTTGAGGGACAATAGTGCACTTTAATAAAAAAGGAGAGTGAAAATAACTAAGTTCAGGAGGTTTTTTGAGAGTTTCAAACTTCAGGGGGTGTTAAGTTACACATCCTCAATACTACAGGGAGTCTGACTGTAATTAACCATATACTTTAAGAACCCAAAAACTTGTGCATTGGAGCCGTGTCATTCTTCAAATATTATATCGCATGTCGGACTGTTACTACTTTCAAAAAGTCATAGAAATTGCATGTTGAGTCTTTGGAGTTGTAGATTGCCTAAGAAGACAATTATTTTTATATAAAGGAATACTAAGTTATAGGCCTCAAATACATTGTTAAGATAGAGATTTCAAATCTTTTATTCAAAATACTAGTTCTTTCTATTGAATTCAGATTTTTTTTCCTTTAAATATAGTTAATTGATTAGAATAAATGCTATAAAGATTTTTTTTTCTTTGCTTTTTACTTCAAAAAAAAATATCTTAGCGATTACGAGTTTTGATACTCATTACACATATCACATGCATAACCATGCATATTTATGTCACTGAATCTTTGTGTCGGTATCGTGTCGTATCTATATTGCATATCCATATCCATGCTTCATAGACATTACATTATATGTATTTCCACTATACCATAGTTGGGTGTACCTATAGTGGCCGACCCCTGGTGCCTACAATGGTGGCCTACAACAATATCATCCAGAGAGCATTGTGCAGCTAACAACTGCACATAGATTGTAACTTGCTTAGATAATCATACTCAAATAGTAAACGGACATAGGCCTTGGATCCATAAGCACCAATATTTCATAAAAACAATCCAAAACTAATCAACTTTGCTTATGCATGCATCTGCTCTAGCTACAAAAGCTAACATAATAACAAACAACACAAACAGAAAACAACCCACATTACCTCCAAGAGAATAACTATGCATGTAATAGCCAGCCAAATTATCAAAGTGCAGGAGCAATCTCATAATTATCAGTAAACCAGAAAAATGAGGAAACCACAATTTTCAAAAGTACAAATCCACTACCTACAGTAAATTGTCAATAATTTATCTTCAATTGTATTCCCTTACGCGCCAATTACTCGTCCTGCTATTCATGAAAAGAAGTCAAAATAAAAGTAATATTCAATATACCCTTAAAATCACATTTACATGAGTGATTATAATGCCCGAGTGTAGGCCTGACCTTTTGAACCCACAAAAATTCCCCTAATACACTGCAAACTTCTTTAGAAAATTCTTCCAGAATGCTAGAATTTCATTTTTGAATTTCCAGATCATATAATGCCATCTTTAACAGATTATCGATTTGAAATCGATCAAATGACTAAACCCATCAATCTTACATGCTTAAAACTTGAATTTGTAGTGTCACAGCCCTTTGCCTACTTTCAAGAAAAGAACTTGATTTTGTAGAGGTTACTGACCTGAAGAGTTGACCATCAATACTACAAGCCTAAATATTAATTTCCATATCACTAACAGAACACAAAAATGCCCAAGATTAGGTCTTCAAAAGATTCTACTTTATTTGCTCAAAATCGGAACAAAGATTAATTTGAGAAATTTTTTGGCAAATGAGAGGCATGTGATCATTTGATGAAACTTTCATACTTATCCATTCTTTCATTGAAAAGTTGGCTTCAATCAGTGAAGTAATGTTTGAAAATAGAACTTGATTACTTTATCTGTGATTTGAGCCGATGGGTTTTCTCCCCTATTTTCCTCAACCTTCTCCTTGAATGTAAAGTATCTTCTTCTTCTTCACTGATGCCTTTTGCTTCTTGCTTTTTTTCTTCCCTTTCGTTTACTTTTTTTAAGTTGTTGTGGATAAATAAATTAGGGTGCTCCCAATATATACTTCACTCGATGACAGCCCTTCAAGTACTCATGATAAATTATAATCTTTTCCCATTTTGCATATGAACCCTCAAAAATCCAATAATAACATAATAAAAGAATTAAATACTCTAAACCCTTTCTTTCAGAAATTAAACATCCATTTACTTAAGATATTATAATTTCTATTCTCTTGTTTATTTGGGTAGTATACACTTAAACCTATAAGAAAAGGAGAAAGGCAATATGGTCCTTAGTAAGTGGAGAAATCATATAGCCTGAAAGGCTCAAAAGGAGGAGTTGCTTTTTTAGAGAATTGTCTATAGCACATGCACCTACAAAAACAAATGGTCTAACTTAGCAAGTGTTTCCAAATAAATGAACATATTATATGTTGATTTTTAGGCAAGTATTGAACCCGAAGTTTTAAAGATTGGTCAAATACTGACATATATCGCATTATTGTATCGGACTTTGAGGTACCCAATACACAATATACTATATAATATTGGTGAGATGTTGTCGATATTTCCAATTTCACAGATATAATATATATGATATTTATATAATATATATGATATTTGTTGATTTTGATACCATAAACGATCAGCAGATAAGGATACGATTCCGATAATTTGAGAGTTGGTTGAACCTTAGGTCACTTACGCACAATGCATTTAACTGCAAAATGCAAGACAATGGCTAGAGTTGATATAAACAAGAACGAACACAGATGGAGGCTTTAAGAAAGATGTGAGGACTGTTAAATTAACTGATAAGCCCTTCCATATAGCTGAATGAGCACAATGCCAGAAGCAAGACATTGAAATTGAAGGCTTCTCTCTTGTTTTTATTGTTAGAGTGGAATACTTGAACATTTAGAACGTTACAAGCATAGCAAAAATGGATGCTTTATTTTCTTATTATTATTATTATTTATTTATTTTTATTCTCTTATATGTTGGTATGCTCGTGGATTTATATCTTCTTCTGCTTACAGATTGGCCATAGTCCATTTCATCCAAAGTCCCGGTGTTTCATCTTGATTAGGAATGATGGAACAACTGAAGATTTTTCGTATCGCAAGTGTGTCATTGAGGCAGCGTATCAGATTTCCCATGAGTTTGGTTTGATGGTTGAGAAAGAATTGGATCCTAGACGATAATCTCAGAGTAAATTTGGTACGAACAAAATGGTCATGTCTAATCACACGCTTGGCGATATGTAACTAGCTCAAAGATCTGTTTGTATACGATCGACACGTCTTGGTAATGCTTTTCAAGAGAACTTGGTATATTTGGTAAATCACTACCTTGGTATATGGGTGTTCGCAAGTTTGAGGAATGCCTTGAAACCAAGGAGATGAATCTTCTTTTCCCTATCATATACCATGGGAGAGGATGGGAGTTATCCATCTTAATTCGTTTCAAGACTTGAGACTGGGAGTTATCCACCTTAATTCGTTTCGAGACTAGAGAATGGGAGTTATCCACCTTAATTCATTTCGGGACTAGAGAATGGGAGTTATCCACCTTAATTTGTTTCCAGAGGAGAATGGGAGTTATCCACCTTAATCAGTTTCCAGTTTCCAGAGGTCTGAGGAAAGTATGTTTGTCTTGTTTTATACCAGTGCATCTCGCATCTTTTCTTTGATGAAAGAGTCAAGAAAGAACTGGAGCCTGAAATTTCATTGATGTAATCCATATTACAAAAAATATCAAAGGTTGTGTAGTATGTTTCAAGTTTTTATTAGCAAACTCCTTTTGTAAATGCATTAAAATGACCATGGATGTTGCACTGATGGAACATAAATGGTATCTAAAACAGTTTATGTTATTCATTCTCTCTCCTCTTTTTTCTGGAAATTTAAGTCGATGTGATTAACCACCCTGTTAACTATGTCGCTCGCATTTTATATCTGTGTTTGCCTCTGGATGCTTCTTCATAGGCCAATACATAGCTTCAAGATTTGCTTACCAAAAGATGTGCAATATCCGAAAGTTTTTGAGCTTCAACAGCCATAAACAAGACATGCCAACATGCACGGACATAACCAGCTCGAGGATTCTCTTGCCCCTTCCAGGCAACTATCACTAAAAAAATACATTAGAGAACTGTTAACTTCAATCTTTTTCGGCAAAGAATAAGTTTTTTCAGCACAATGAACTATCACATGCTAGCATTGGCTGACCATTGGTATTAAAAAACGTTCTAACTTGGTAGCATGCCAAGCCCTTGTTTCCTACCTCATCAACCCCAGACGTTAGCACTCTTGGTCGGTAAGAAACCATAAACATTTCATAAAAAGGCTCTTCTAAGTTCCTTTCAATTGGCAGTACTTTACTAGCATTTAGGACCCATCAATTGGCAGTACTTTACTAGCATTTAGGACCCAAAAACATCGTTCAGAAAGGCCCCATTTAAGGATTGATCTGTCGTTTGTAGTGAAAGATATTAAGATAGTAGAGCTATTAAGTATGTTCACCTTTTTAATTGAAAGATGTCACCCCGGTATCAACCAAAATTTTCAAAGCTTCTTCGACATAATTTAAAGAAACTGGGAAATCAGTAACTTGATTTTCCCCTTCTCTCGTCTCTTCCTGTTTGCAATAAAACATGTCTATTGACAGAAGAATGATCAGCTGTTGGATCCGAACTGCTGATGACACAAAAAAGAACCAAACGAGTATAATGCTCGCCTCATAGAGCCCCTCTCACTTATAATACATCTCAACTCAATGCCTCCTATGCCTCTCGCTTGTACAGAAATCTCTCAAACCTTTTACACATTACATGGGTGGGAGAGACAACTTAATTACAAAAACCGAAGATTCTCACCATCAGTAGTCAAGCAGTTGCCCCTTCATTTGCAAGCCACTTCCACACTTTAAGCTCGCCCGTTCCATCTCCGGTAAAAAATAGCCCACCAGGTCCTATCTGTATAGATCTGATTTCCTCCTTGGAAAAAATTTTACCCCTCTCACTGAATCTATAAATAAATAAGACAATACAATATTTCAAACTGAACCAATAAACAAACATGTCATTTATCAAGCTGAAGGAAATATACTTACGATGGAAGGTCATAGAGGCGGATGCTGTTATCATTCAAGGAACAAAACAAAACCGACTTAGCTTGTGCATCGGTCATCCCACATAACACAAGCACTCCCTGGAAGAGCAACAGTTATGAGAATGGGGCAAAAGTTCAGAATTGAACATAAGAAACTGGTTAGAACAAATATCTGTATCAATCTTTCATGTCAACTGCAGCGGCATTCAAGAAATTTATTTTTCTTTTGTGAAATTATAACTGTACTAAATTAATTAATGCAATTCGACAATTGCCAGAACTAGGCATGAGAAATCAGTATCATGGATGTCCATTTGGATGACCACTAGGAATTCTCAATTGTCCCAGGAGTACAAAGTACTAGCTTGTAACCTAAAAGCTTGAAACACTCATAACGCCATCAAAACTAATTGGAGACATAACTTATTAGCCCTTAATGTGTTTTCATTGCTTCAGTTTCTCAGTAAAATATCTATTAAACTGTTGTTAAAATGACTCAGACCCTAATACTTGGAGTAATAAGATATTCTTATGTCAAATTTTATATGTTGATCAATTAATTTGATTACATCTATGCATCTTGTTGATTGATAGATGAATAAATAGGTTCGATAACAACATTTTATAACTAAATCCCTTAAAAGGTTAAAAAAAAAAATATCAAAAAGAATGTAATATTAACAACTAAGCATGTATTATTCAAATATCTCGTCATAAAAAAACCCATCACAAATGTAAAAGATTGGTTAAAGCATGTTTTAAAAAAAAAAAATTGATAGATGAATAAACAGGTTCTATGACAAAGTTTTAGAACGAAATCACACAAAATATTAAAAATTTACGAAAAAGCATGTTATATTAACTAAAGATAATATTTAGATATTTCTTGTCAAAAGACCACTCAAAATTATAAAGATTATTTACAGCAGGTTTCAAACAATCTTTTTTTCCTCCAAATACACTTCTTTTTTTCCTTTAAAGGTAAAAGATTGATTAGAGGGTTCAAACTTTAAAAAAAACTAGGATTATAATAACTACATTCACAAGGAAATTCCCCACAAATTCATGCTATTATACCAGTAATCTAGTAAACTGACGTGAAATAGAACAGCTGTTGATTATAATTATTTGCATGGAATGTTTGCAACACCCATGCAAGACAGCATTAACATCCCTGGCATTTTTATTCACATTGTGTAACCTATCTCACTATCCAACGGAATACATAAAAGGCAGAAATTGATTTATACATGGTTCACTGTACCAATGAAGAGACATCAATTTACAATTCCACGATTGAAATTAGAGTTCTTCCGAAGTTCACCTTCAAATGCCCTTCCATCATTTAAGAAACTAGAGGCATGGAATAGGATAAATGAAAGCCTCATCAATACCCATGTTTCCTTCTGTGTAGATAATTATTGGGTCAGTTTTAGTATGAGAAATAGACTTAACAGAGACCAGTGAGCTGTCACAGACCATTTGTAATCATAACTAAGCCCAGTCCCGTATCCACAGACAGACTATGATTCTTATTTCAAGGTTCACAATTAATGTTGCCCAATAACCAATTTAAACCAAATTACAACTAGATGCTTGAACCAAAACCTCCACTGAACAAGTGGCATACAATTCCATTACTAATGGGGAGAATTTGCGTAGCATAGAAGGAAACAAATTAGGATTTGTAATAGGGTAAATTTCACAAAAGCGATGCATATTTTCACCAAGTATCAAAAAACCAATGTAATTTCTCAATGTGATTGCAATGCCCATGTATTTTTTTTTTAAAATTATCACATTAGCCAACTTCTGCTAACACCAATGCAACATCAACATTGTCGCCTATTACCCACTAATATATGAGTTACAAAAAAAATATCCCTTTTAATAAAAAAATATTGTCAGAATCTATGAAGCACGACACTTAAAAATGAGTGTCATATCTTTGTTGAATACGTATCAAAAACCAACACTTACATAATACTTATGTGACATGTATCGAACACTCTAAAGCCATGTCGGATTAAGAATCTGAATACTTTCATGTCAAAACTGCATTACCTTTCTAAAAGACCTAAAAATTGCATGTTGGGCACCATGGAGCCTTGTATTGCTTTAAGAAAACATAAAAAAGGATATTTTGACACAAGAGGGATGTTATGTTGATATACCCTAAGCATCTCACAAATGTGTGAGACTTCTAGCCTTCTATTATGGCAAGGTATTGGCTTGGAGCTTCTAGATTTGTTTCTTTTGCATAGTCACTTGAATAGAATCTACAGTTTAATATCATAAAGATCTTACATTATTTCAGTCTACAAATAAGATATGTCATTAGTTTATGATGTGTGCGAGTGTGTATATATAAACACATTCGTGCCCATATATCCTACTTTTTAAGCACTTTTTGTATCGCCCTGTCGTGCCATGCCATATCCATGTTCAATGATTCATATGTTAGAATTATCATATACACAAATTGTTAGGTTACTAGTTTATTTTATAATACATAACCAATGGATGAGAATATTTGTGGGTCCACGAGAGAATAAATGGGTTTGCTCATGTTCGAAAATATTCTCATGACTAATTTATCCCCATAAACTAATTAAGGTTTAAAAAAAAAAAAAAACTGAAACTAGAAAAATGGCCTCTATACCAAAAAAAATATGAAAAATTAAGGTTAAGATCCTATTAATAAATTATTAGATAACATAAAATTTTATGTCTAGATTATCTATAACTTGAACATTATTTGAAGAAAAAGTCTAGTCCAAAATATTTCTCAAATGACTATCCAGCTATGCATAACCAAAAATATTTTTTTTTAGCCTCCAACCATTTGGTAGGATGAGCTTAAGCCCAAATTTTCACATCTTTTTTGAAGTTCCTAGATCAATTTTCTATTTTTGGCTATTTTTAGCATTGTTTTATTTACAGTGTAAAATAGTCACTAGGATAATTTTCTTTCATGACAACATCCATTTGGTTTCCATGGGTCACAAAAATGTCTGCACTATGTAATTTGAGTTAAAAATTATTCGTTAAGTGGTTGTTTAGTATTTTATAAGAATATTTTTATTACTTCAGTTATAATTAAAGATTATGTATAGGTTGTTATTACCAAAGTTAAATATTTGTCAATACCGATATATATCAAGAATATTGTATCAGGTTTTCAAACACCTGATACAATAGAAAAATTTGTAATGGCTTCAAACATACATAACCTTTTTTTTAACGTAGCGCCCATATACGATTTGTTTCAGGCCAATACAAGTTGAAACTACCCGATATTAAGAAACTAAATTTGTTCACAGCCCCAGATTCAATAGTTTTCGAGGAAATAAAAATCACCAGTGAACAAAATCTCTCTCCACTCCCATCACCAACTATCGAGAATTCTGATCGCAACAACTCTTGGGCCTCCGTGATGACCCATTTCTCTCTCACTAATAGTTCATCTCCCTATCCCTCTTGCGAGCATGACTTTATATATTGAGGATTGAGTTTGAATATTCAGTTGATTTATATTTTCAGTCTCTTAACGCATTTCTAAAACGGTTGGTTATCCATAAACTCAAATTAATCAAGGTAAGCATCCAAGATCCTAAACTTGTTTTAAATAATTTAATATGTTTCATGTATATAATATGTATATTTTTTAATCGGTATGTCACTGATATGACATCCGATATTTGATATCATATCGCGATATATCGCCCAATATCCAGTATTATGGTAATAATTTCACCTGTCAGCATACCATGGGTATCCGATATTTAAAATACTAGTTTGAGAAAAGAAAAGGAAGGAAATGAAATTAAGACATAATATGCCTATAGACAAAATCATGCAGAGTCTGGACTCTTCTCAATGCAAAATAGTTTTCTCAGCTCGAACTAATCAATAGCTATAAGCATCCAATGTGCTTTCCATAGTACTAAAGGGAGAAAATAATTAAATGAAAACCACATAAGCCAATGCTTACTTGAATTTACTTCCACGAAACTTAAAAAATAAATTGATCAGTATAAAAGTGTAACTAGTACCAGTATAGAACTTACATGCTCTTCATTATGATTATATGTCAGTTCAAGTCCAATTTCTGTGGCAACCCAAACCTGTAGAAGTTCAAGGATTAAAAACAAAGGAGAATTAATAATTTTCATTGAGTAACAACTATAAAGAATCTGCCACCTTTATTGTCCGGTCCAATGAACACGATATTAGAAAGTGATCCCAAATTAATAGTGACATGACAACCGATGTATGGTCAGTAAGAATCTGGAGGCACCGTAAAGTTGTAAGGTCCCAAACCTGAAACATATTACAAGATTGAAGAATGAAAAGTGACCATAAACAATGTACAATGTTTCAGGAAGAAAACTAAAAGAGTTAGTAAGAAAAGCCTCTACATTTGTAGTTTAGTTTATATCCAGACTTCAATATCCACTAAGAAGATTTTCATCCAAACAAGATGACAAAATCAGGAATACCCCATCTATTTTGGTGATGTACAATCAAGATTCAGTCTAAGAGACAAAATCTACTAATATGTAAGAATAGGGATAGAAGAAAATTGTACGAGGTCTACATTAAAGCAACTATGCCAACTATACTACTCTATGATGGCAATTCTCATGAGGGGTATATTCAAATATAAATATGAGAAACACTATAAATGCTTCTTGAAAAAAGAAAAAGAATGGCATAAATCTTCTACATAGGATTCCCCGAAGAAAAAGAAAAGTGATTAGTGAAGCACAATGCTAGGTAAAAACTACATCAGAAAACTACACTTAATAATAACATATTTAAATTTAAGTGAAACTCTTGCTTAATTAACAAGATGCAATAGGAGCCTTAAGGAATTTTATGCAATAATTAAGTATAACAACATGTCCACCGGTCTATGATTGTCTTGGACTCTTCGATTGGTTATATCATAATCATGGTAAAGAAGTATATATACATTAGGTGCAGGGTTTTTTAAAATTTATCTATTTCTAGAGTCACGTTTAAGCGTATGTAGAAGAATACAAAAAGAGAGCTCTAATAATTGAAGTTTAGAGAAAGGATTTAAATCCTTACTTTGCATAAGAACTTGATTCACGGTAAAATAATTGGCAGCGTATTTTTTTAAAGGCCAAGTGAAAATAGTAGCAGTTATTGTTTCACGGAATGAAATAATCTTCACAAAAAAAAAAAATACAAATGAGCCTCAAATAGTTCATAATTATTTGTAAAATGAAGTGATCTCAGGTACAATAGATGAAACCTACAATAAATAGAATCAGCACAGAACCTTTATCCGAATGTGAAATTAGTTTCATGCTGTAAATGTGAGATATCAATAGTTGAAGAAACCTAGAACTAGCAATGTGGTTAAATGAGTTTATGCATAACTTACATAAATGAGACATTAACAGGACGGTATTCATCAAACTCAAATATTATAAGTTTTCCAAAGAATGAATACGGCATAATGGATAAAAGATCATAGACTGTTACCCTTATTGCATTATCCATAGAACCAGAGTAAAGCCTCCCTGCAGCAGAAACTAATGAAACCACAGCACGTTGATGGCCTATAAGAGAAGCTGCTGGTTCAAAAGAATTCCCCATAGCACCAGACTTCCATGCCAGTATACACCCATCCTGGAACCAAGGCACAAACAGGAAACTTAGCCCTTCAATTTGGCCCATCCTGGAACCAAGGGGCAAACAGGAAAACTTAGCCCTTCAATTAGGATCACCGCTATCATACGGTTGATTGTATACAAAGAAACCCACTTACAAAATTTTCAGGGAAAAGATTATTACCTGTATTCCAGCAAATAGCATCTCATTGCCAACCACCAATGCATAAACTTGTCCAACAGGTCCGTTGAGGCTCAACTCAGTTCCTGTTTGTGTATTCCAAGCCTGCATCACAATGGCAGTTACGAACAGTAAGCAACAAAATATAACCCTCAGTTTCCATATCCAACAAGAGAAACAAAAAAAAAGAAAAATCTAACCTTGACAGCATTAGTGATTCCGACAAAAATCCATGGCCCCTCGCTGAGCATGCAACCAACTTCCCCTCCCATATTGACAACCCCAATACACTATAAAAAGAACCCAGATTGCGCAATTATTATAGTTCAAACAATTCAAATTCGAAAACAATTAAAACATCTGAAGAATGGTCACTCACCTGGCCAGTCTGGCAATCCCAAACTCGAACAGTGTCGTCCTTGCTCCCTGAATACAACTTATCCGAGCCTGAAGGCAACGCAATGCCCGTAATAACCTGCCAAGATCAATATGCATGAAATCTTCCCCAAAAAGAAAAAAAACCAAAAACACCAACAAAAAAAATTGAAATTCAAAAAAGAACTCACCTTTTGGTGGCCTTGTAAAGGGGTAAGCAGAGAGAAGCTATCACCGACGAACCACGAGTGCAAGAACTTGCACTTCTCCCCATAACTGCAGTTCCCGGCGACGAAGTAATTGCACATCTTGTTCACCTGCGGCCGGGCCGGGCCGCCAGCAGGCCCAACGCGCCCCTTGCCCCACTTGGACTGCGGACCCCCGTTGCCGGCGGCGGCGGTGTTAGGGTTTCTCCAGACGTGGCCCTGAGAGGGGCTCTGGTGGTGAGCCCGCTTCGAGGAGGCGGCGCCGTCGTAAGAGTTGGGCATTTCGCTGTGGAGGTAGCGGCATGGGTGGCGGTTGCAGCGGCCGGCCCGCCAGAGGAAGCACACCTTGTTGTACCGGTCGCTGGCGACGGCGTCATTGGAGGAGGAGAGGGAGGGGCCCATCCGCTGGTGGATTCGCTTGCCGCCAAACTGGTCCGCCGCTTCGATGTCCATCGCCGCTATGGACGAGCAAACCCTAGAAGAAAAGGGGGCAAAACCCAAGATCGGCAATTGGGGGATCGGTGGAAACAAGTAGGCGATTGGAGAAGAGTTTAGATCTTTCTTGCACTTGGTCGATCGCGAGATGAGTTAGGGTTTGTGAAATTAGTTCAGGCAATGGATCGGGATTTTTTTTTTTTTTTTTTCTTTTTTTTATTTTTATTTTCAATAATCAACCCAATCCTGGGGGTGGTTTTGAGAGTCGGCGACGGGGCGGAGCGGCGTCTCGGCTAGCGCCAATGGAACGCGGGGTTATTTGCAAGCAGGGGTGCAAGCGGGCTGTGCCGGGCATGGCCCATGCACCATACGCTATTGAGAACGATCTGGGCAGCCATATAGGGGTCTGGATCTGGTCCACTTAGCGCGGCCCGGCACGGTCCGGAAATCTTTAAAAAAAAAAAAAAAAGCAAAAAAATTAAGTTTCTAACTTAGGAAATATTTGAGAAATAGAAATTCTATAAAATGGTTTCAAGTTGTTAAATATAAATAAAACTTTCACTGATCCAACAAATTGGATAAATTGATGCAAATATAATTAAGGAATAAATTAAAAAATTAAAAATTTATCATTAATATTTTTGATACTGTAACTGTGAAAATTTTACAACTCTTTAAGTAATTTGTTTCTATCTCTATAAACTTTAGACAATCAAATATATTGTCTCAAATGGATGTCTAAATTTTATTTATAGTCCAGAATCTTTCCTTCTCTTCTTGAATTTGAAATGTTCGCTCTTGGTTTTTTATTTCTGCAACCAATCAGTTCTACAAGTGATGACATTTCTTCTAGGTGTCGCTGTAGAGTTTTTTTGTACAAATAATTTTTTGTACACTACCATTTATGAAAATAGAGATCATAATTAATTTTCAAATAATCCAAATAGACCCTCCATATTATAATTTAGGACTGCCTCCATATGTAAATTTCTATGGAGTCATCTTAAATATGCTTTTTCAATATATATATATATATATATATATATATATATATATATATATATATAGAAATGGAAATGAGCTGATAGTTCACGCAAGTTATCTGAGCTGCAGTTCATTTCTACTATCTCTAATAATCTTTTTTTTTTTAAATTTCTTTTGGATTATGATCTCGACCCCCTAGGGTTTACCCATACTCAATTTCTTGGGTTTTAGTTTTGATTTGGAACTCCATCAAGTTAACACAAAATTAATGGTTTTCAATGAATAAAATATTTTGTATGCACTTGATGAAAGGGTAAATGAACTCCAAAATTTAAGAAATTTAATTTGAAAGAAGTTAATAGGTGTAGATAGTAATTGTTAAAAAAAATTGAAAAAAAAGTTATTGGATCATTGTAGTTTTGCCGCTAGCTCACGTAACTTTTCTTGAGCTGGCGGCTCACCTACAATAATCCCATATATATATATATATATATATATATATATATATATATATATATATATATATATATATATATATATATATATATATATATATATATATATATATATATATATATATATATATAGAGAGTTGTCTATGTAGATACTCCTAAATTTCCATAAGGAGGGTGTATATGAATGATCTGAAATGTTCATTTTGTTTTTCACATTCTAAAATGGTAATATACAAAAAATATGCATTTTCGATATATTTTGACCATATATTTGATACGTACAAAATGAACAGTTTTTTAATTATAAAATAATAAGAGCTCTTGATCAATTATGAAAAATTATCTAAATCATATAATTTTTAGCGCACCACTCTTTTAGAGTATATAGATCATAATTAACCATTCTAATCATTCACATATATTTTATGTATTGTGAATTAGGAACGTCTCTAGGGGCAACTTCTTATTAAGGCAATTTAGACACACACACATATAGAGAGAGAGGGAAAACGGGAAATTCACCGACGGTGAAAGGAGTTTTTTCATCGTCGTTTAAGTGGTCAAATAAAATTATTACACGTGGAGCCACTTAAAGGGTAGTTAAAAAAGTTCATTTATTTGTTATTTTAAGTGGCGCCACATGTAATAATTTTATTGGGTCATCTAAGTGACAGTGAAGGAACTCCCTTTACCGCCAGTAAATTTCTCGTTTTACCGACTCACATAAGTTATCTAAGCTGTATTCAATTTCTAATTTTTTTTACTTATATTTTCTTTTATAATCTTGACCCATTAGGATTCACTCATTCCCAATTTTATAAGCTGTAATTTTGATTTGGTCTACTATCAAATAGATATAAAATTAACGGTTTCGGTGAATACAATATTTTATATCCACTTGATTAAAAGACAAATAAACTTCCAAATCTATGAAATTTGATTCTAAAAAGCTAAGAACATAGAGATAATGCTCTTAAAAAAAATCTAAAAATAATAATGGACCTTTATTTTTATCGCTAACTCACGTAATTTAGTTGTGCTGGCGACTCATATACAGTAGTTATATTTGTGTATGCGCATGCCCATGCGTTAATTTATGTGTGTGTATTTATATGTGTACACGCACAAACGCACCCGCATATGCCCACACACAGGTGAGGATGCACTCCAAGATAATTTTAAGAGACAGTATAAAGTTTGGAAGAAAAAAAAAAATCAACCAGGACTATCCTCCATCAAAATTACATGTGTTGGCATGGTTAAAGAATGATAATGGACGATTATATTTCATCAACTGTATTATTTCGGTAATATATAAAATGTCAAATTTGAGAAAATATTTTCAGTGAAGTACGTAACCTTAAACTTGCATTTATTTAGATAGTTATGATAATGTTGTTAGATAGTTTTCTTAACCAAAATAAGTATCTAAATTTTTTTTAGGGAAGCATGCTTGGCTGAATTTCAAATTTGCATGTATATATCTCTGAACCAAATCGATCGATACAATATGATTGTATTAAATTTAAGAGTTTTTACATATTTGTCCATTAAATCTTTAAAAAAATAGAATTTAGTCCCTCAAATCTTCATATTTATAATTTAGTTCCCGAAATCCTTTAAATTACTATAATTTAGTCATCAGCCATATTTTTAGTTCGAATTTTCCGTTATATCCCGGAGTTATTTCACTTTAATCCTCACTTTCCTTTTCCTCTTCTCTTCCTCTTCTTATTGGATTTCCCTCTCCATTCTTCTCCTCTCTCTCTTCCTTCTCAGTTAATCTCTAAAGTGAACTAACTCAGGAGAACCCAATAAGAAGAAGAAAGAGAGAGAGAGGAGAAGAATGGAGAGGGGAACTCAATAAAAAGAGGAAGAAAGAATGAAGAGGAAAGAGAAAACTAAATTGAAGTAACTTAGAAGTATAACGGAAAATTCGGATAAAAAATATGACGGGAGGACTAAATTGTACTAATTTAAAGGATTTGGGAAACTAAATTATAAATATGAAGATTTGGAGATTAAATTCTAATTTTTAAAGATTTAAGGGACAGACATATAAAAACTCCTAAATTTAAACTACCGATAGCAAAGCTTATGCGATGCTCAAGTTTTACATGACACAGGACAATATTTTTTCCCTTCTAGAAACTAACCTATCAGTGAAAACTAGATAATATCAACTAAGAAAATGAAAAATTAGATGTTTTCATCTGAAGCATTACAAGCCCAGCCTCTGGACCCGGGCTCTGACCGAGTTGGACCTCTGTTCGAACTCGAGCTCGAATGGACCCGAGCGACACCCGGTCCGGTCCGAGCCAGACCTAGGCCGGGCCCGCACAGCCTGGTTAAAGCCCATTAATATTTAATTTAATATTTTACAACAATTTAGGAAAAAATCAAATAAAATTTATTAAATCTGGAAAAGAAAATTCACAATATACATTAAAATTTTTATAAGAAATTACAATATTATTTCTCATAGAATTAAGAAAAGAAAATAGTTGGTTGTATGTATTTTGCATATCATAAATATATTTATATAGTTCAAATAAAAAATATTTACCACAATTTACTATTGTTTAGTTTTACTAATATAATCGGTTCTTCATAGTTGGGGAGTTTCCAAAAGAGCACACCATTTTTCTTAGTGAGCCCACTTTATATCTGCTGCGGGCTTTACCGAAAAAAACACTAGGAAAATTGGTGTGCTCCTCTGGAAACTCCCGTAGTGGGCATGCATGCATGCATGCATCTTTTGGGCCAGTGACTTCCATTGTCGTTTGTTTGGGTTGCGCTCTCGCCTGTGTGGGGCCTGTGGGAAATGGCGTCCATCTTGGGCCTTAATCTTGGCTTGTGTTGGTTCTCGAGGTACCTGTGATTGCGGGAACTTCTAAAGGGGCACAAGATTTTTCCTAGTGAGCCCAGATTTCCTAGTGAGCCCAGTTTAAGTTAAGAAAAGGAGAGAATTTCTTAGTGAGCCCATATTTATTCCCAAAATATCCTTCACGTATATCTCTCCTCTCTTCTCTCTTCTCCTTCCCAAACCCACCCCCCCAGCGCTCCGCTCCTGCTCTCCTCTCTTCTCCTTCCAAACCCACCCCCCCCCCCCCCCCCCGCCGCCGCTCTCTTCTCCTTCCCAAACCCCCCCCCGGCCGCTCTCTTCTCCTTCCCAACCCCCCCCGCCGCCCTTCCCAACCCCCCCGCTGCCGCCCTTCCCAAACCCCCCCCCCCCGCCGCCGTCGCCCTTCAAAACCCGCCGCCGCCCTTCCCAACCCCCTCCGCTGCCACGCCCCCCACTCGCCGTTGCCTCATTTCCTCTCTCTTGGTCTCAGATTTCTCACTGTAAGTCTCATTTAATTTAATTTTAATTTTATTACATTTAGTTTACTCTTATTTGCTCTGTGACTGTTCTGAAAACTGAGAATTTCTTGTTTGGTCTGATAATATTTTAGAATGTGAAAATTCTAAATGAGTACATTTTTTTGTTAATTATGATTTATAATATTTAGATTATAATTATGAAGAAAATATAATATTGTAATCGTAGTTGTAAAATATGCGAAAAAATAGTTTTATTCTAATTAAAGATGTTAATATTAAAATGTATTAATTAATTTAGAATTTTAATAGTATTATCCTAATTGTTGATTAAGTAACAAAGAACGGTTTCAGTGTCTTTAAATTTTAATATTACACTATCTTGTAGGTAAAAAATCTGATATTTGTAGCAAATTATATTTTGTTAATACTTATTTACACATAGAAAATTTACTATTTTTATGCGAATCAATTATTGTAAGAAATATCTTTGTATTGCATAGATGGATCCGGCAGAATCTTCTCGCATTCGACCAACTACTTCGTTAAGGAGGAAGAAAGCAGTATCTCGACCACAAATCCAACGCCCGATACGAGAGAGATATCGAAGTGACCGTAGATACTGAATTAAATATAGAAACTCCGAATTTGATCAGATATGATAGTGCAAGACTAAAAGAAGAGAATACTGATGCAGGAGGCTCTCAAGATGATCTTCATGAGTTAAATTACCGAGGTCCAGTTGATTTATCAGTACTGAAGAGTTTCAAGACGCACGTTGCTTTCCTGATGCACCCAATTAGATTATATTAGTTGTTTTTTCAAACAAGGAGACAGTGATTAGATTATATTAGTTGTGTATTGATATGGATATTGTAAGGAATTTCAAGTGACCGGTGTAATTGTTTTTTTTAAACATTTTGAAGAATTTGTAGAATATATGGTTTTTGTTTGTAATGAACCCTATTATTTGCTTTTTGTTCGGGAAATATATACACTACGTTTGTTTTTTATCTTATTTCTTTAATTTGTACGAGATCTTGTTTGTTTTATACGTAGGGGACCTTATTTATAATCTTCACTATATTATTGTATCGGTTATTGTATCATTGTATCGGTGTATCAGTGTATCATTGTATCGTTATATCGGTGTATCAGGAGTATCATTGCATTTGTATATCAGGAATATCATTGTATCGGTGTATCAGTGTATCATTGTATCGGTATATTGATGTATCAGTGTATCGGTGTATCGGTGTTGTAGTGTATCATTGTATCGGCGTATCGATGAATCAGTTTATCCATATATCATTGTATTAGTGAATCATTGTGTCGGTGTATCAGTGTATCATTGTATCATTTTGCTTCATTCACTATATTTTTGTAATAATGTATAATTAGTTGTTAATATAAGTCCGTAAAGTGACGTTGAATTCGATAAACTAATGATATATCAGTTTATTATATAAATAGAGTGGGTGAGGTGTCCGGAATAGCAGATCGAATCAAGCCCCTGTCCGGACTGACAGTCCGAACAAGGGAGACCTGTTCGGACTGTGAGTCCGAACAGGACTGGTCTGTTCGGACTGACAGTCCGAACGGGGCGTTCTCGTTCGGACTGAGAGTCCGAACGGTCCGGACCCGTTCGGACTCCCAGTCCGAACAGGGAAGGCCCCGTTCGGACTGACAGTCCGAACGGGAAGCGCGAGCGCAAGCGGGAGCGGAGGGCTGGAGCGGGAGAATGAGGAAGGGCAAAATGGGAAAGTTTTTTAAGGGTGAATTTGTTATTTTTTTAGAGTTATTACCTGGGCTCACTAGGAAAAAAGTTGTGCCCCTTTAGAAGCTCCCGTGATTGCAAGTATTTACATTAAAATCTAATTATCTTTAAAAAAAAAAAAAATTGTTGTTGGCGATGTCACAGTTCGTCTGTAACGCAAGAGAAAGTAATAAAAAACCATTAAGGGTGTGATTGTTTGCATGTAAATAGTAAAAGTAAAACTACTTTTATTACTTTTAATATTTGTTTGGTCAGAAAATAAATTGAAAGTTACTTCTTAAATGATGAGCCGTCGCCTATGTGACACTTAATTTTCAAAACTTTCTTCTTCATACATTGGAGTTGGAAATGAGAAAGGAAGTAAAAGAAAAAGACAAAAAAATATTTTTTTTATTTGCATGTTATCGTTATCTTTCAAAAGTTATAATTTTATCCCTAACAAATAAATAAAATAATATAAACTATATTTTATTTAATTAATTAAATAATACTCCTTCATTTCCAAACATACTTTTTTCTTTCAGTATACTAGCAAACAAACACAAAAAGAGCACTTTTCGTTCACTTCAAATTTGAAAGTTATCTTTCAATTTTTACTTTTCTTTCACTACTTCCAACGTGCCAAACACACTCTAATACGAAACCAGTTCAAGAAGACTTAAGACTTCTTTTACTGCTAAAAGCATATTAAACACATAAGAATAGAAAAACCACGTATAAACTATCTATATTGACAGCGAACGGATTATATATTAATGCTATGGATGAAAATATATGGATCCAAATACCAATTCTTCGCCTGTCTAACTCAAAATTTTAAATTAGAAAAATAAAAATTTTATTCTTAATTCAAAATTTAAATAAAATAGGACATGCTCATTCTCATTCAGATTTAATAAAATCCGGCTATGACCTAGTGGTAATTAGGTACAGATATAAAAGTAGCACTTGACTAATATAATTGATGTTTTTACTTATTAAATATAATTAAATATAAATGAATTTTCTATCAATCTCCCTTAACCAAATACTTAAAAATTAAAAATCCACAATTAAATGTGTGCCCAGCAGGAATCGAACTTGGGTTGCTCTGATACCTAGTTGAAAAACCTTTCAACTGCATCAAAACTCCGAAGTTATAATGAGGGTTGAGGAAAATTATTTTATATTTTAACAGCATGAATAATCTCATATCGGAAAAAAATGAGATAAGAGTTAGCATAATTTATAATAATTCTAATGAATCTATAAAGTTGATATGTTTAGTTTCTTAAGGAATTCATGATTAGTTTATGTTATCCAGTTTTCGGTTTGTCTGCTACCCAAATTCCAGAGAGGGAGCTCTCATTTTCCCACTGAATCAACTTATTTTCTCTTATCCAATTCAAACACCTGCCTCACAAAAAATTTCTAAATTATCCATTTTAAAACCAGATCAAACAATGTTAGTGATATGAAGTGCACATAGCAAGCACGTGGTAGCAATCCAATATGGACGCAATCCCACATCAGTCTTATTCTTCGATTGGCCGAGGATCAACTGCTGAATCTGATTGATAAATAAAAATTTCAAGGAAAAGATAAGAACCAAACCCAATTGCATGCGCGTGCGACTTGAGTGGTTCCTACTTGTGAAACTACAACTACAAGACAAAACAAAACAAAACAAAACAAATTGTTAATGCCATCCTCATAAGTAGCCACCGAATTGACACGTGCTCTGAAATCAAATTATTGTATGCAAATGCAAGCATGGGAGCTTAGTTAGGACTTGTATTTAGATTAATTTAATAGTAAGTGGATTTGGGTGTGCAGAGCAGGGCAGCGGTGGGCTAATTAACAACTTGGTTGAGTTGGGGAAATGGGCTAGGCAGCCCGTTGGGCGCCGGGCACATACTCGGCACGCTCGCCGGAGTATGGCTCGGACCGTGCCGGAGTATGGCTCGGACAGTGCCGTGGTCGCTCGGGTTACAGATACAGCTCGGTTCGTGCGAGACGTGCCAGGCATGCATGCCTAGCAGCACATTTTTTTTTTTTTTAAAATAGTGGCGGTTTATAGTCGTTGGGTTTTTGTTTACATAGAACCACGACTTGCAAATAAAATTTGCAAATTTTGCCTCCCAACAATCAAAATGGCCGTTGGAGAGGTTTTTTGTAATTTTTTGCAAAAGAATTCTTTTCTTTCCCCGGAAGTAACCCATTCTTCCTCCAATTTTATTCTTCCTCACAGTTCTCAAACTCTACTCAATTTTCAGCTCTCTCTAATATTTTCAAATACAAAATTCTTCCAAATTTTTTTTTCCCTATTCGATCAAGTTTCAAGACTCAAGAGCAAGCATCAAGAAGATCTTCCGGCTTCCAAGCAATCAATCTTTAGGTTTCCTCTCTCAACTCTCAAGCATCAACAAGCGGTTTTAACTCTGAACTCTCAAACTTTTTTTTGGCTTGTGGCGTTAAAATATTTATAATTTAAATTATTTTTTTATTCATTTTTTTGTGGTTTTTTCGAAATGGATACATAATTGTTTGGCGCATCTTTTAAGCCAAGGATAGTTTTTTTTTCTTTTTTACTGAATGAAAAATATCAAAATTTTTGCCACCGTTAGAGCATGCTCCACAAGTACCATTTACATCACAATCATATGAAAATATAGAATTATTTAATATATCCGAAAAAGAGCCCACCGAAACCACAATACCTGAAACCCAAACAACCATCCCCGATAGAACTTCAAAATCGGACATATGGAAACACTTTGAAAAATTTATGAAAAATAATGTTAGGAAAGTTAGATACAAGTATTGTCAAACACCATAATCTTTCCCTATAAAAAGTGGAACGGATCAGCGTAAAAGACATTTAGAAAAAGCACATACAGCAAATGAACCACAACAAACACAATTAAACATATACGAAAGAACTTTAGGAACGTTTAAATATAATTCTATAGCCGGTAAAGAACAATTAGTAACATATATAGTACACGCCGAAGAACCTTTCTCTATAGCCCAAGACCCAAAATTGGAAAAATTTATAAGAACGACACATAATTTTGAATTTAAAAGAGTCCCACGTTCAACATGTAAATCCGATATTGTAAAAATATATAAAGATAAGAGACAAATTTTAATTTTCATTTTAACTTCTTAAATTTATAGAGATGCAATAACCTCGGATTGCTGAGATGTCTTAAATAGTTGTCATTATTTATATATAATGGCCCACTCATAGATCAAGATTGGATGATATAAAAAATAATTATTGGATTTAGTTGATTTGAATTTCCACACAATTCACATAATCTATTACAATCCTTACTAAGCGGTTTTTTGGCATTCGGAATAGAAAGAAATTTTTTCTCTTTCTTTCAATAATGTTTTCGAAAATATAACTGCAATAGAAATTTAAAAAAATATTACTAAATCGATTTTAAATGGCAAATTATTTCGTATTAGGTGTTTTTCCCACATAATTAATTTGTGTGTGCAAGATGAATTGAGAGTAGTAAATGATTCAATAACTAAACTTAGAAACAAAATAGTATTTATTAAATGTAGTGGAAAAAAAAGACAAACATATAAACACATTTGTAAGAATTTTAAAATCTCACCTAAAATTTTACCTCTAGATGTAAAAACAAGATGGAATTCTACATTTAAAATATTAGACGAGGCAATTAAATATAAATATGTAGTAAATATATTTAATGAAATAGAATTACCACCTTATAGTTTGGATTTTAATAAATGGAACATTTGCATTGTATTTGTAATTTTTTAAGCAAATTTAAAGATGCAACTAGAGTACTTTCGGACACTTCCTACCCAACTATACACATTGCACTTTATTATTTAATCGAAATTAGCTCGGTTTTTAATAAAAATAGGAATAAGCCAATTCTAGATGATATTGTTCAACCTATGGAAATTTTATGTAATAAATATTTTAGAAATTTTCCATACTTACTATATTTTGCAACCATTGTAAATTCAAGTTGTAAATTAGATAGAATTAAAATTTTAATAGATTTATTTCATAAAAATATGTGTTATTAAGATAATATTAAGGATTTAGTTAATGATATTAAAACTTGTTTAGATATTATGCACCATACATATGAAGATATGTATGGTGATAAATCACAAGCTATAAAGGAACCCATTGTTAAACAAAGTAAAAAATCAATAATGTTATCCGTATTTCACCGGAAAAAAACCTATGCAATTTAATACTTTTTTTAATGAACTTCACTATTATTTAGAAATGGCCAACTACGCAGATGACGTATCCCCTGACCGTTATGAAGATCTTGATATTTTGGCCTGGTGAAAATCACAGAAAAAAACAAATCTTGTGTTTTCCAACATGGTCCATGATCTACTAACCCCTCCGGTGTCCGCAGTAGTATCGGAGTCTGTTTTTAGTGCAAGTGATAGAGTGCTAATGGATTGGAAAAGCTCAATGATCGTAAACACATTGGAGATGTGTGTTTGCTTGAAAAACTAGTTTGACGCTGAACAAAGTTAACAAGGACTATCTAATGAAGTAGAGTAAGAGAACTCACTCGAGCAAAAATGAAAATTAAAGACTTCTACACGATTTAGTCTTCATTTTTTTCCTCTTCACCATTGTATTTTTTTTATTTGAATTCTATATTTGTAAAAAAATTTTAAAACACATAAATCTTTTGGGAAAAAAAAATACTAAGAACAAGTTGAGAGTGACGGCGAGAGTGTTTTCCCCTCTCTTTGGACTTTGTATGATTTTCAAAAAAATTTATAGAGTAATTTTGTTAATGTAATGGGATTTCATATAATAAAATTTTATTTTTACTGTTTTTTTTGCTTGTTAAATCAAACTAAATTAAGTTAACTAACTTATCAATCAAAATAATTATTTAAAAAAAATTTTAAAAATATGGCCAGACAGGAGTACGGCACGTGCCCAGCAGGCTGCGCACATGCTCCCCTAAAATAGACGTGTCGTGCCAGGCATTGCACTGACACGAGTCGTGCTTAAGCCGTATTGGACACGGTCCCGATTGCCGCCTCTAGTGGGGAAATGAGTGACGGCCTCCCGTTGAAATGGACGGCTCACTTCCTCGCGAGAGGGCTCAACTCTACATCAACTTTGCCATTGTTAACTCGAGTGGCACCCACTTGGTCAGTGACAGGGTGAAAGAATTGAGTGTTTGGCGGTATGTTCGTGCATGGAAAGCACCCCCGACAGCAAGTCAAGAGAAGCTTCCATTTTTTTTAAAATTTTATTTTATTTGTTTAAGCGGAAGAAAATAAACTTTCTTCTTCATTTTACGAAGAATTTTTTTTTTCTATTATTGATTAGAAAAAATGATAATTTGCTCTATATATATATATATATATATATATATATATATATATATATATATATATATATCATTTTCCTCATTTTTATTTTTTATTTTTTATTTTTTTGTTTTACATTTTGGTAGAAAGATGACACAAAATGAAATAATATAATCATCATCTGTTGATACATGCTCTTTGGATCCTCTAAATAAACTACTTTCAACTTTTGGCTAAGAAATTTTTTATGCGGACAAACTGTTATATGCGGACTCTATTTATGCAGACAATTAAACTGATGATACACATTTTTTTTATAATATAATCTTGATACATACTCTTTGTACAAACTATTATATGCGGACTCCAAAATGGACAGAAAGCAACAACCTCGTGAGCTAAGGATTTGCTGTATGTTATGAAAAACAAATGCAAAATATTAGTCAGTGACACATTCTTATCAATGTAAACTAAACTAGGTATAAATTCCTAATGGGTAAGTTCATATTTGTTCACGTGTATAACTCAATGCATAATAATTGTACGGAACCGGTTCAATTTCTTAGTATCACCAGCTGTCACTAGAAAATACCAAGTTGAACCGATACTAATACTAATTCAAAGGGATTTGATTTAAATATCTTATCTCAAACGCTCATATAGTAGACATAATGCTAAGTAAAATAATCGTTTTTCCTACCTCCTTGTCAATTACCTTATCGAGGCTTCGTAAATGCAAGGTTGAATCTTGATATGTTATTATTTTTATTTTATTTTTTTCCTTTTTCTTCTACAATTATATCTTGCTTGATGTGTTATTGGGCCAACCAAATTCCTTCCCTCTCTAATACCAAGCAATCTCACAATCTTTGAAACTCCCCAGTATAGAATCCCATCCAAATATATATCATCCATTAATTTAAAAACTTACCATTTAACGAATATATTCCCATCCATGAATCTTTACCCTCCACTCCGATCTCTTTCCTCCCATTAACTCAACCCCAACAATTATTCATCCGAACCTCCCCAAATTTCAAACCCCAATCTGTCACTCTCACCGTTAGTTGACCCAGAAATAGCTGACCAACCAAGACTTGGAACTCTCCACTGCAAACCTAAACCCCATGACCGATTCCACAACATGCCATCGCTGTGAATTTCTAAAGGAGCACATCATTTGTCCTGGTGAGCACACTTTGCATGGAGCGCACACCCTCTCTTTTGTGTGCACGCCACTTTTTCCCTTTCTTCCTCTCCCTGTGTGAGTACTCCAGCAAAACTCATGTTCTCAAACCTTACAATCTCATCGCTCTATCTTCTTCGATCCGAGCGCTAGCTCTGTCGGCCTTGCGCGAGTCCACGCCCCACGCCACCGCAGGACCCGTGCCCGATGCCACCACAGCCCCTTGCTCTCTCTGCGCCCGCTGCACGGGAGATAATACCGTTTGCGATCTAACTCCGGATGTATAATAATACCGTCCGGGATATAACTCCAAATGAGAAATAATATTGTCTGGGATTTAATCATGGACGGAAAATAATACTGTTCGTAATCTAACTCCGGACAAAAATGTTCTTTTGAAGGGATGGAGGTTGAAGACAACAATAGTATGGACTGAAATTTTCAATGGTAAACTTGCAATAAAAGGATCTTTGTGCATTATGCTCACTAAGACGAGTGGTGTGCTCCTTTAGAAATTCCCCCCATCCATTGAGTTGGAAAGTTTTGATTTAACCCCCTACTAATTCGACATTGTTTGCAAAACCCTTTTATCGGGGAGTTTTATGGTTGAACCTCTCTATGGCTAGATTGTATTTGGCTTACTAGAAATAGCAGAAATGAAGAAGAAATTAAGAAGTAATTGTTGAATTCATATTTGAATATTACAAACTTTAAGCCAATTTTATAATGTATCCACTAGCTCAAAATCATAAATAGAATTAATGGAAAATTGCTTTAAAGTAAGATACATAGTAATTGGTAAGGTAATAAACAAAAATATAGTTCCACGTTGATAAGAGAGTTGTAAAGATATGGATTTATATAGAATTGTTTATTCCAGTATATTACTTATATAATAAGAGGATGTAAGGAGCTGAGAAGTCTTTCATTCTGTTATGGTTTGAGTTGTCTCTATTTTGCCAAATAGATTCAGACTTGGGTTTGGATTGCCTCTATTTTGCTAAATGGATTCAGATTTGGGTTCTGATCAATTCGGTTAGCCAATCTAACTTACCCAACAATAACAGTCATATCCGTTTAAACAATCATGACTGTTTAAACATGTCAGTTAGCCATTGGTCTTATAAAAGGACCTGTTTAGTTTCAGTACAAACACAGAATTTTGTTGCATCTAGAACTCTTGCATTTTTTTCCATTCATACAAAGAAAACAGATAGTGTTCTGTAATAGTGATTCATTGAGGCGATTGGACTGCTACTTCCATCCAATTGTAGTACGATCCCGAGAGACAGTCGCCTACTGAGATCCAAAAGTAAATATAGTAGAGGATGAATCTGTTTTAAGCAGATAGCGTTCAACGCTAGACTCAATCTTCATACAGTTATATTTTTTCTAGCTTAGTCTATATTTATATATAATTATGTTTTTCCTTTTCTAATCTAATAATTTATATATAATACATATACATATATAATTATGTTTTTGTATCCTAATATAATAAAGTGACTTTATTTTATTTGGCTTGTTCGGATTTCAACTCTGATTTTTTTAATTTAACAAGATAAATCATTAATTCAATATTTTCTACGTATTAATCCTACAATTTTTCTAGTTTGAATAGTTGTTAGAATTCAATTTATTCAAACTAATATAACGGTGTTTAGATCTTATTCTATAACCAACAGTATCTTCCAAAATGAAAGTAGAAAGAAGAGAGTTCATTTTGTATTTGTTAACTTACGGAAGAAGAAAGTGAATGAAAAGGTGAAGACAAATGAGGGGGCTAAACAAAATTTATACACCTCGCTAATTCGAGGGAGTTTCCGAAGGAGCACACTACTTTTCTAATGAGCCCACCTTATAGTGTAAAGTCCGGACAGTTATGAAGCGGGTTTACCAAGGAAAATAAAAAGGTGTGCTCATTTGGAAACACCCTTGATTCCGCGACGTGTCCTCGTCCTCACCCCAATCCGTGACTCTCCCGCAACGAAACGGTCAGCCTTTCCTTCTTCTATCTATATAAACCCCCAAAGTCTCTCCGCAGTTTCACTCACCGCAAAATTTCTTCAAGTCATCTCACCAGCATGTTGCCATCAAGAAAACCCACGGCGATGACGATGTCGTCGATCGTAGCGGTCGCAGACACGGCGTCTTGGTACCTGGCTCTGGCGCTGGTGGCAGTCATCCTGCTCAGCTCGCTGCGGGGGGCGAACCTGCAGGACACGGGGATCAGGAGGCTGCACGGGAACAAACTCATCGCCCCGCCCTGCGACGAGATATATGTAGTCGGCGAGGGCGAGACGCTGCACACCATCAGCGACAAGTGCGGGGACCCTTATATTGTGGAGCAGAACCCGCATATTCACGATCCTGACGATGTATTCCCCGGTCTCGTCATCAAGATCACACCTCCTGATCAGCAGAGAACTGATAGAAATTTGAAATTATAGAGAGTTTGCTAGCAAGCGCATGTATATTGATTTACTAATTTGCATGCTTATTTGTGAAAATAAAAAGGAAAAAAAAATGGTTTCATTTGAATTTTTGTGATCAATTTTGGGTTCTTTTTAGTTGGCTAGTTTAATTTATGTTTGGGATTAAACTAATTTGATTAGGTTATAAAAAATTATAATAACAAGAATTTGATGGTGGAGGGATTAGTTTAAACTAGTAGGAAACCATACAAATGCTTAGCATCCTTATTAATTTTGACAGGCAAAATGGTAAACAAATGTAATTTGTTAATTATAAATGTGTGTAAATAAAAAACAATGCATCAAATAAATACATGACATTAATTAAAATTCAGTTTAGAATATTTTTTTTTTAAATCTCTCCGAGGAGAACTCGAGATATAGATGGCGGCCACGAGATATGGATGGCGGCCACTGAAGAGAGATCGAAAGGAAATTAACATAGTAAAGAAACTCTGAGGGAAATAAATGTTCATTCAATTATCAATTTTTAAATATGAATAATCACTGAGAAAATTTAACAGTTAAAGAATAATTAAGTAAAGATACTTTTCATAATCTTAATACCATATTAGCGAAAATATCAAATCTTCTAAAGGGTGATAGTATTTTTTTGAAATTTCTGACTTTTGAAATATCTATGTAACTGCTTTCCACACAATGTAACTACTCTTTCCAACCCAACAGTCTCATTCGTTTTCTCATCCTAATTTTTTTAAAATTATAAATAAAAAATTTATAAAACTTTGTATGTTCCAAACTAATTTTCTCAAATTTCTATATTTTCTCTCTTATGTTAATATAGTAAAATTGGAGTGCTTGGTGAGAAAGTTGAGAATGCGATTGAAGGAATTAAGTGGTGAAGGAATTAGATGGTGGATAACCGTTTAGACCCCCAACAAAGTGGGTAAAATCCTGCTATTTAGTACCTTATTGCTTCTGAGGGCACCCAACATACTGCTAACAGCAGTCACCTTCTAAGATACTTCAAAAAAAAAAAAATTGAAAAACCTTTTTTTTTTTAAAGGATACCCATCAACTTTCCTCCTTAGTCCTTCCTACCTCCTCACCCGGAAAATTCCAACCCCCCCTTCAAATCAGCTCTACCTCCTCACCCGGAAAATTCCAACCCCCCTTCAAATCAGCTCATTCATGTAAGTAGGTGGGATCCAAAGCTGGCCATTCCCGCCCTCCCTCTGCCACCATCCCTTAGTCCTTATTTCTAGGTATAGTAATAGATGCGTTTATTGATCAATTTTTAACCTGCCATATACAAAATTTTAAATTAAAAATAAAAAATTTATTTTTCTAATTTAAAATTTTGTATAGGAAGGATAAAAAAATTAGCCTGTGAACACGTCCATTACCATTCCTACTTCTTTCTGGCCCTCCCTCCCTCCCTCCCCAGTCCCCACTGTCTTCCTTCGGCCGCCCTCCAATACTCCCCATCCTTGCAGCCCCATCCACATCTCTAATTGAACCCCCATTTTCCCACTTTCCTTCTTCCTCCTCCGCTTTCTCCTCTAATCCTCTATACTTTGTTATATATCACCTCATCATCATCATCATCAACAACAACTAAGCCTTTTATCCCAAGTATTTGAGGTAGGCTATATGAACCATAAAAGATAATCATACCGGATCGATCACTTTGATAGTCCTTCTCTATTCATTTATATTAAGTAATATCTTTTCATTTAAATCTCTAGAATCCATATTTTTTTCATATCACCTCTATTAATGTTTTTTTCGGTCTTCCCTTCGTTCTTTTAACTTGCCCTATATTGATAAACTCTCTTCGTCGAACTAGTGCATTTGTAGCCCTACGTTGCATATGACCAAACCATCATAGGCAATTTTCTCGCATCTTCTCATCGATAGGAGCTACACATATCTTAACACGAATATATTCATTTATCACTTTATCTCTCTTAGTATTGCCGCATATCCAACGGAGTATGCGCATCTCTATTACACTTATCTTCTGTAAATGACGTTTCTTTATAGTCCAACATTCCGTTTTATATAATAAAACTGACCTAATAGTAGTCTAATAAAATTTTATCTTTAGCCTTAACAGAATGTTACGGTCGCATAAAACTCCCGTTGCACTCCTCCATTTCAACCAACCAGTTTGTATCTTATGGTTAATATCATTATCGATCTCTCTATCATTCTGAATAATAAAACCCAAATGCCTAAACTGACTGTTCATTTGTATCTCTCACCCATCCAGTGTTATAGCATTATATATCACCTCATCTAACCAAAATGAGCCGGTTGAGAACATAAGGGCAAACTTTTTTCGAGTATCCTTGCAAGCACTCTTAGTATTTATCTAGAATCTTGTATTTGAAATTGAACTTTGTATATTATATTGTCTATTCTTAATATATAAGAAATAAGAAGTAATTTCTCTTTGCAAATTATCTTATTTGGATTATTTATTCGGAATAAAAGAATATGACGGAGTTAGTTGATATATCTTATCTGTCAACTTGTAAATGGTATATAATGTTAGAATTTTCTTATAATTGAGCTCCAATTAATTGTTCCCTTTTGTTTTCTTAAAAACAGGCTGAACCAATTTAGTTATGAGACATTGAGAATGGGCCATTGTGGTGATCGTTTTGTTGGGCTCATGCACACCTACTAAAGGAAATTGTGGTTGGACGGTAAGTGTGGGTCTAATGGGTCTAATGGTCTCTTTATGGGAGGGTCCATTGGACTGTGTGTGTATATATATATATATATACACACACACACACACGTTTTGGCTATGTCCCCTCTCCATTCCAAGGGTTTTTTTGATTGCTTGACCCATAGAGAACCGTCGTTGTTGTTCCTGGAGAAGGAGAGGAAGACCTAACCCTAATAGTTCAAAAAGGGTGATATTCAACATAATGGCTCAAACAGGTATGATTTCGCATGTTAATAACTTGATATTGATGTTCTAAATTTACATTCATATTATATATATTATTTCTTACATTTGGTATCAGAGCCAATGAATGTGAGTTTATGACTCATTATTACACTTAGGGTTTATACGGATCTGTTTCTGATTAATATAGTCCACGGTTTGAATGTAAGTTCTTTGAGGAAATTTCTTAATTTTTTGATTCACTACATCTAAATAAACATTTCATGCCAGCCAAAAACATCCAATTATTCAAACAAAAACCACAAATATTTACTTTCAGACGGCATGACAAACAATATATCCAACATGACACAGAAAAATAATGATTTTTGAAAGTAAGTATGGAGGTTTAAAAAAGAAAGAAAGAAAAAAAAAAAAAAAAGGGGAAATACATTCCTGTGCTCTTCTTCAGTCCATGGGACTCCCTTCTTCCTCTCGTGGTCTGCTAGCCTGCACCTCTTCCCGGCGCCAATGCAATAGGATTGCTATTGTGTTTTGATTTACGAATTGGTAAAATCATTTTTTAACCGCAATATTGTGATAGGATTCAGATCTTGTTGATTTATGTATAGCATTTAATGGTATTTGAAAATATCTGTTGTTGGATCTTGTTGCAGCTATGATTGCAATGATTTTGTTGTATTTTCGCTGATACAGAGTAATATTATTAATTAAATTTATGGAAATATGCTTAGTTTAACTGTATTTTAATAATTTTAGGTTGTAGGTTTTCCTTGTCTCTTATGCTTAATTATAAATTTTGAATATTTATTTTATTTTACGATTATCGAGAATTTATCTATTGTCATGATATGATTTATAGTTGTATTGAAGTTATGTTTGCTGGCTGCTTACCCTATGGTCTCCTACGGACTAGGTGTTTTGGCTAATTTTCTATTGCTTGTAAAATATAATTATTTTGGAAGCTCCATGTTAGATAATATAGTCCAAGATGATTATGTTGTATGACAATTTGCCAAGGCAAAATACTTGCTTTTTCGACCAGTAGAAGATTTGACTTTTACCTTGATCCTTAGGTGGGTAATCATGGACAGATCAACATTGAGCCCAGTCGAGGCATGTGCCTGGGCTGAAATTTTAAATGCCCTTTAGCACCATGTTGACAACTTTGGCAGTTTACATGTAGTTGAATAAACACATTTATTAAGGTGACATATAGGGATGTCGATTATATATAAATAAAGAATTCTGTTTGTTTGATAGCTCAAGCAGTTTAAAATAATTGCAATATTTAATTAGTCTCCCTAATTTTTATTTCTAAAATTTATAACTTTAAGTCTTAAGTTGTTAAACAAATTAGAAGACTAATTTAGGTTTTCACATATTACACCTATTTAATTTGAGACTGGAACAATCATTGATATATTTGTGATTTGGAAAGGTACATTTTGATCCGTACCTATTTTGTTCGGGATCACGTGCATATATGATGTTTTGAGTATGCACATTATTAATTTGGGCAATTTATATTATTAATCAATACCGGTGTTGAAAATTTGGGTTGATATGGGTGCTACTGCCAAAGTGGTACACTCATTGAAATCTAAGATTTTCTCCTTTTGTTACGGTATTTTCTCAAACGTTAATACATACAATTACCTGTCCAAAGGGGATCATTGTGTGTTTTAATGTGGAGAGATGATATGAAGCATTTGGTTAGAAAATACTTGAGTCTAAGAAAGTTAGTCTGCCCAAAGGAGACTTCTTTTGGAAAACTTGGGTGTTTTTTTTATTTGGTAGCTTCATGGATGGAGATCCTATAGCATGTTGCACTATCTGCCCAAAGGGGAGACGATAATGATGCACCTGGATTCTCTTGGATAATACTTATATTGTTCCAAGAATGTTTATTTTATATTTATTGCACAAATTTATGATTTATTGATATATGGTTGTTCAAACAGTCTCTTTTGCAGTTAATAGCAGTAATACTTGAAATTTGATGAGGTTGTTACTTCTTTGGGGTTTGTTGAAAATAAGGTAGATCAATGCATATATCTTAAGGTCAGTGGGAGCAAGTTTATATTTCTTGTTCTTTATATTGATGACATTTTGTTGGCTAGTAGTGATATGAGGCTTTTATATGAAACTAAGTATTTATTGTCTAAACACATAGAGATCAAATACCTTAGTGTCAGAGATTTAGTAAAAAAAGGTGACATCATCATTGAACACATTAACACCGAGGAGATGATAGCTGATCCATTGACCAAGGGACTCAGACCGGTGACATTTAGAAGACATGTTGATAACATGGGGATTATTGGATCTTTTGATGTACTTGGTTAGTGGGAGTTACTTTATTTAAATATATTGCTCATTTTTAGATTTTATGGATTCTATTGACATTTATTTCAGTTATATTTTGTCAATAATGTCATGTTGATGATCATCATTTGATATTTGTTATTTTATTGTGACAATGAATATGTTTATGCATAATGTGATCGCTTAAGATTTGGTGTTTATCTTAAGCATATGATTTTGAGGGTATGTCTTATTGATGGCACTATGTCGAATCTCGAGATATTTTTTGTTAAAGACATACGGGCTTACTGTTGAAGCCTTTGGAATTCTCATGTTAGTAAGAGAATTCATTTTGAGGAATTCTCATGTTGGTAAGAGAATTCATTTTGAGGACTGACAATGAGAATAGTATTTGATTTGATCACATTTACAAGCTATTTTCATGCCACACTACCACAATTAAATCCATGTCGATGGAGTTGTTTGATATTTGTAATCATGAGTAGCGTTATACGCATAAAGTGTAATGATTGCCTTGATTCGATATTGATAACTTTGTTAGACCGGACTTGTTTAAGGTGATTTGTCTCATGATTTTTCATGTGGCCACATAAAGTTTTCTTTGTTTCAGCCTGAGAGTCATTTTGTACAAAAAAAAATTTTAAAATGTTAAACTACAATGTTTGCTCAAGTGGGAGAATGTTAGAATTTTCTTATAATTGAGCTCCAATTAATTGTTCCCTTTTGTTTTCTTAAAATCGGATTGAACCAATTTGGTTATGAGACATTGAGAATGGGCCATTGTGGTGATCGTTTTGTTGGGCTCATGCATACCTATTAAAGGTAATTGTAGTTGGACGGTAAGTGTGGGCCTAATGGGTCTAATGGTCTCTTTATGGGAGGGTCCATTGGACTGTGTATATATATATACGTATTGGCTAGGTCCCCTCTCCATTCCAATGGTTTTTTTGATTACTTGACCCATAGAGAGCCGTCGTTATTGTTCCTGGAGAATGAGAGGAAGACCTAACCCTAATAGTTCAAAGAGGGTGATATTCGACATAATGGCTCAAACAGGTATGATTCCGCATGTTAATAAGTTGATATTGATGTTCTAAATTTACATTCATGTTATATATATTATTTCTTACATATAAAAGTTTGATATATAGCTGGTTAAGAAGTTTTAGACAAAATAATCTAAATTAGATTCAGGACAGATAAATACTAAATACAGTTAATCTACATAGGGAATAATCTGCATATTGCACTTTACCTTTTTTTTTTTTTTTAATCGGATCGAATTATTCTTTTTTATTGAATCGAATTCAAGTCTTATAACCCTAATCATCATCCTTATCCTTAATTAGGATTCAGATTTTGCTTAGACCTAAACTGAACATGACATGTTTACTCTCCTAATTGATATTATAAAAGAGTAGATAAAGACGACAACTTGATCCTAAACATGACGATCTGTCACATAATTATTTTATGAATCTATCATACTATATACTAAAGTGATTTGCAACATAGGTGCTCACTTGTAAAATGTGGTGCGCATTTAGAATTTCCCATAAATTAGTGTCACCGTGACTTTGTGAGAGAATGAACAACTACGGAAAGTTAATTGTTGCCCCCAAGAATTTCAGATATTGACTTTATAACGAACAGCTCCTACGGGGGAGTTTCCAAAGGAGCACACCACTTTTTCTAGTTAACCCACTAGAATGTTATTTTATGTTCAGGATTTTAGCTGGAAAGTGGGTTTACTAGGAAAAATGGTGTGCTCCATTGGAAACTCCCCTCCTATGAAGGGAGTTTCTAGATGGGCACAACTTTTTTCCTAGTGAGCCCACTTAAAACTTCTATAATATTACAGTTTTGCCACCTAAAAATTAGACCAAAATACCCCTCCCTCATCCCGCTCGCCCTCGCTCTCGCCCCCCTCGCCCTCGCCCTCGCCCCCGCCCCCTTGCCCCGGCTCGCCCTCGCCGCCGCCCTCGCCCCCGCCTGCCCCCGCCGCCGCCCTCGCCCCCCTGCCCCCGCTCGCCCTCGCCCCCGCTCGCCCTCGCCCCCTGCCCCCGCTCGCCCTCGCCGCCCCCCTCGCCCTCGCCCCCTGCCCCCGCTCGCCCTCGCCGCCCCCCTCGCCCTCGCCCCCCTGCCCCCGCTCGCCCTCGTCCCCTCCCCTGCCCCTCGCTCGCCCTCGCCCCAAATTCCTGCAAGTTTCCTGTCCGGACTAACCAGGCCGAATCCAATTACTGGGTCCGGAGCTGTTAACCCGAATCCATAGTTCTGATCCGGGCTGACAGAACTGTGGATTCGAGCTAACAGCCCCGGACCCAGTAATTGGATCCGGGCTGGTTAGCCCGGACAGTGTGCCCAAAATGCACAGTTCTGAATCCGAGCTAGCAAACAATAGAGTTCCCTAATAATTTATTTGGCTCATTTTTGTTGGTCAGGTACCAAACAATATATTGAATCATCATTTTACTTGAGTTTTCTTCTCAAACGGGCTATATCTAGTAACTTCTTACTCTCCACGAACTTAATATAGACCGAACAATGTCCATCAGAGATCATCCAAAATTAATGAGAATGAGAATCCGACTTTACTATTTTAGTAACTATATTATTGCATTCTTGTGTGATCCACAAACAGAAATCGATCAGGGTGCTTAGCGTTCATGTTTTTGCCTACAATGGCGTCCATCCATTCTGTCATTGCATAGGTGGATTCTCAAAAACCATCCAAAAAGAATTGACACAAGTTAGGGATGCCTATAAATATAGAGAGCACTGGATGGATGCAGCTGGCTAGCACGAAAAATCAAAACAACAGCAACCAATATGCAGGACCAAGCGCGAGCCGAACCAGAAAACATATCCGTGGCCTTAGTTCCGTTCCCGGCCCAAGGCCACCTCAACCAGCTCCTCCACTTCGCCATCCACCTCTCCTCGCGAGGCGGTCTCTCCGTCCACTTCGCCACCTCCTCGACCCACAACCGCCAGGCCCGGACAAGGCTCCAAGGTTGGGATCCAAATGCCTTGAACAAAATCCAGTTCCACGACCTCCCATTTCCCTCCATCTCATGCCCCTCGTCCAACCCCAACTCCCCCAACAAGTTCCCGCTGCTTCTTATCCCCACACTCAAGGCGTCGATGGAATTGCAGGCTCCGCTGTCTTCGTTGTTCCGGTCTCTCTCCACATCCAATCGTCGGCTGGTCATCGTCTACGACCCGCTCATGCCCTTCGCTTGCAGCGGAGCGGATGAGCTCCCAAACACCGAGCCCTATGCTAACCCATTGAAGCGAACAAAAGAATGGTGAGAGAGAGAGAGAGAAGATGGAGAAGATTGAGGGGAGATTGAGAGAGAGAGAGAGAGAAGTGAGAGAGACGAAGAGGGAGAAGATGAGGGCAAAAGTGGTATTTATGTGTGCTCACTAGGAAAAAATAAGAGATTTTCCAAGGAGGGGTGTGTGCACTAGAAAAAGTGGGCTCACTAGGATAAAATCTGTGCCCATCTAGAAATTCCCCCTATGAAACATAGGGGTTTTTACATATCTGTCCCTTAAATCTTTAAAATTTTGAATTTAGTCCCCCAAATCTTCATATTTATAATTTAGTCCCTCAAATCGTTTAAGTTATCTCACTTTAATTCCAGCCATATTTTTTATCCGAATTTTCCATTATACCTCTCGGTTACTTCACTTTAGTTCTCTCTTCCCCCATTCCTCCTCTCTTCTTTTCTTATTGGATTCCCCTCTTCATTCTTTTCTTTCCTCCCAGTTAATCTCTAAAGTGAAGTTACTCAAGGGATCCAATAAGAAGAGGGAAGAGAGAGAGATGAGAAGAATGAAGAAGGGAATCCAATAAGAAGAGGAAGAGAGGAGGAAAATGGAAGGGATGACTAAAGTGAAGTAACTCAGAAGTATAACAGGAAATTCGGGCTAAAAATATGGCTGGGACTAAAGTGAGGTAATTTAAAGAATTTGGGGGACTAAATTATAAATATAAAGATTTGAGAGACTAAATTAAAATTTTTAAAGATTTAAGATACCGATATTTAAAAATCCCATGTTTATAATATTTTCCATATAATTCTATATTTGGATTTTAGATATCAAAAGTGTTCCTCCCATAAAAAAAAAAATGTATGAAAAGTGTAATTTGATTTGCATATCTTTTAGGATTCCTATTTAGATTTGAGTTCACAACTTTTGGGATTCAATCCCCAAATTGGGAAATAGTGGTGCAGTTACGTTCAGCCATCAAATCATATGGATCCTCAATAAGCATATTTATGAATTATAAAACTCACATTAAAATAAAATATAATCATTAGCATGTTTATAGTGAGTCAGATAACTTACTTTAAGATAAAATATAATTAGTAGCATGTTTATAGTGAGTCGGAGGACTCACTTTAAGATTCTCATCTTGAGAATTAATTAATCCTACTAATTTTCTTAATCATGATTACTTGGATAGATAGCTTAATTTGGTGAAAAGTGTAATTGTGAGGACCATCTCCACTCTGATCAATGTACGCTAGGACCAGAATTCAAAATTGATGAGTGCGATGGGATTTGAATATTTCGATCTTTTCGTATATTATTTACAAGTTTATCTCTACTATATTAAAATAATAGAGATGATTTTGTTAATCATAAACATTGATTATTTCATAACAGTCTGTTCAGAAAATGAAATGAGAAAAAAAGTATGACGGTAGTTGTGATTGATAAGATGGTTTCTCCAAAAATCACCCAAATATTAATAAAATAAAACAATCTTCTCAGGATCATCAATCTTAGACAAATCATATAACTAAATTAAGGGAGTAAGTTAAAATTTCTTCTTCTAACTTTTTTTTTTCTCTTTCTAGCAACTACTAATTGTAGTTTATTTAAAATAAAAAAAAAAAAATCTTTTACTCTCGTTTTTGTAATCAATGAGATATGAAAAAATATTTTCCATTCTCATAGTTAGAATACAAAGTACATGGATGTATGCAAACTATATCATTCTTCTTCAATTCAATTTAATTAATCGATTGCCCTTGGTCTTAGAAAACATGAACTATTTGTTTTCAGTGAAATTTTCTGAATTTCTCTTCATTGTAGCATATTACAATAATTTTTAAAGATTACAATAATATCAAAATTACAATGAAAAGAAAAGTAGAAAACAAGAAGAAAGATTTATAAATTCTATCTCTCTTTTTACAAAAGTAGTGGGTTTTTCATGTGGCTATGAGGCGTAAACCTTATACCCCGTTGACTATCCGACAAAGATGGGAGCAGCATGACGGCAGTCGATGTGTTAGTTTTTTTTTAGCAGCATGGCGATAGCCAGTTTGCTAATTTTTATGAATGTGCCTAGGCACGATTTTGGCCGGATGACCGGCACGCACTCGAGAGCTTGTCGAATGGTTGACCTTGGGTCTCCCCAAATGTGCCCTCCACAATGCCTCATGACGTATATTTATAGGCACAAGTTTAGTGGATCACTTGCCTTATAGATAAGAATGAAATCTCTTTGTAATCTTCATCAAATATTCGATTTAATCTAACCTGATTTGGTTCAATGAATCTGGTCATAATTTGATCAAGGGAAGATTTGGGAGAATCTTTGAGATCTCTAATTTGATTTGATTAGATCAGATTTAATTTGAATCTGACCAGATTTGAGATCTCCATCCACTTTAATTCTATTTGGATTTTTTGAGATATTGATAGATGTAGACCGCCTCCTAATCAATTTTTCCCTGTCAACACTATTATCATTCACATTAAATCGTCAAAAACTAGTGGTCTGTTGTGTCTCCGTTTGCATTTGCTTTCTCAAGTAGTTTCTCCTTGTTTGTGTTATCTTGTATTATCTAGTTGTGCGGCCTTCTCTTCGGTGAAAGACTCTAGAATGTATTTCTTTACATGTAGTAGCATGCTTTTTCTTAATTACTAATTGATGGAGTGATGGTATTAGTTTACCGTTCATGCTAAAAAAAAATATGAATTATCACAACATACATGCGTACATGTAGCATGGAGGTTGCAACTCACGTTATGTGGGTGTTTGTTTGACAATGAGTAGGTGCGATGGGTTGGAACTGTAGTTGCTGCAAGTGAAGATTTTTATTGTTTAGTTATACTTATAGTTATAAAATTTTGCGACTACGATTACAATTAGTTATGCACTTGCTTCAATAGCAGTTTTAGAAGGAAAAAAAAAAGTTTTAAGTCATTTTTTCTATTATTTATGCAAACTCATAATGATAATTTTTTTTTTAATAAATGTAATACTTATCGTAACTCTTGAAAATAAGAAATTAAAATTTATAAATTTTTCCAACTCTAATTACTATTTACAACTTCCAATCTAAATATAATAATACAAATTATAACAACTTTTATTAGTGCGACTTTATTTAGAGTTACACAAAAATTGTAATTTATAACACTACTTACAAGTATCCAAATGGTCATGTGTCCCAAAATAGAAGTAGATGTAGAGATTTTTTGTTCGTAATACCAAACCCGAAAACTAAATATGAATTACGTAAAACAAAGTTAACACGGAGAAAAGTAATATGCGAGTATGGATTCCCTTGGTTTGGGTTTGCCTATGTTAGAGTTGTCCAAATTAGTGGATGCTCAATACGAACTCTCTAGACACATAATTTGAGAGTAGAAATTCCTGTTCGGGCACTTTCTGTAGGAGAAGATTAGGTCTACTACATTGTTTTATGCAGACAGATATGAATCGTTCGGGATGTAAAATACGGAGTAAGTTGGCCAGTGAATTTCCCATTTTCTCTATTTAGAATCCTACTCACTATTTACAAGTGATCTCCTAGGGGGGAATTAAGTACTCTTATAGGATTTCAACTCAATTGAGAAGTGGTAGGAATGATTTGGTCCTCACGTGCTCAGCATGGATCGGGTCTGCTAAATCTATGTAGGATGACATCCTTGGCAGATTTAAATGCATTATTAATAACCAATTGCATTAAGCTCTGTTTATTTTTTTCATATTGATGATCTCATTTGTGCCTGGACAAGGATAGACTACATGGAGCCAAGATTCTCCGCAACTCCCACCTCGACATGCAGGGATCCTCGCGAGCGCCTCATTCTCTGCCCCTCAGCGGATTCTAGAGGAGGGAACAACCAACCACCCAAAGGGCAACGATCAGCTTGAGGAGAATGTGTTAGCTCTTCAAGGCCAGGAACCAACTACTGTCTAGTCATTCGTTCCTGTCGGTTGTTTCCAGCGGGAGCGAGCCCACCTTGGATCATAGTAAAACTATATCGGCTGTCGTTTAAGTTTTTTTAATATATCATATACGTAGGCTGTTTGAGTTTTTTTATACATCTTATATGTAAGCTAACTGCTTCATTATGAAGTTTAATGGAAGGTAGGAGAATATATCCACCATTTAAGCTTTAAAAAGAGAAAAAGAGAGAGAGAAAAGAAAAAGAAAAAGAAAAAGAAAATACTCAGAGACATGCTACAGACAGGAGAGGGAGTAACTCTCTCACTTTAACTTTATGGGGAACAATCCCAATCCCCCACTTTATGGGGAGCAATCCACCGGCGCTTTTCTTATAATTTGTAGCAGACAACTCATATAACCAACAAAAGCTAGGAAAATACACTTAAATAACTGATCAAAATAAGTAACAGACATAGCATCACAAACAAAGACACAATACCTGGCTACAACAAACCCCACATACACATAAAAACCAAGAGGAAGGGGGGGTAAAAGCTAACATCTTGGGCTTATTTCAGAACCCATGCCACTGGCATATTTCTGCAGCATCATCAGTGGCCATTGGCCATGATGCCGTTAGCAGCTGTGCTGTATGCGTTTTCTGAGCCCTTCTTCGCATAGAACCTTCGGTACATTGAATCAACCTCGGTGAGATAGAAAGTTCCCGGGGGTAGCAGGCTTGTGTCTTTTGATGTGACGAAACCCTTGGCTCCGTACCGGTGCTCCATCAGCTTCAACGTGTCAACGAATTTTTCTGGGGGAAACTGAAGACAAAAACAACATTATATTACAAGAATATTGAAAGACAGAATTTAACATGATTATAATTGGGGAAAATGACTACCATAAGGCATGTGGGAGAGTTGAGGGACAGACGCAAAACGAATGCAGACTTTCTAAACTTTCGTACTCAGCAATAAGGGTTATAAAATGTGGATTATAGGTGGACATTATTGTATTTGTACTTTGTCATGTGAATCTTAAACTTCTTTTAGCCGACATGAATCTGAATATAGAAAATCTATAAGATAGAAGTAAATTTCTGTGGGTGACAAAAGCAAATTTGTATTTACATAAAACACATAGCAGGAAGTTACTGGAGGCCAGAAACCGGAGAGCAGAATGGGTTAACCTTTTATTACAATCCTTTCTCACATTAAACTAGGAAACATACATAAAATCCCATAGATCAACTGATATGTTAATGTAATATCAAAGAGAATCAAGGATAATGCTCTACAAATTCAGATGCCCCAGTTAATATACCACTGATTCCATATCCATAGCTATATTTTTAACAATGAAACAGGATGTATATGGAATCAGATTATTTGCACTTTCATAATCCAATATTTCCAATCAAATCACTTTAAAAATATGCTATTCTAGTTCTAACATATCCTGCACTTCTATTCATGGCTATTCGTCAACTTTTGAGGTTTAAGTCATTGAGCTAGCAAACTTATTTAGAATACTAAATGTTCTTTATTACTTATTTCACACCAGAAGATATCAAAATACAACATCAAGTGATATAAAACTAAATGTTTTTCAAGAAAGTAGTGTAAATACTAAATAGCCAGACCATTGTTAATTTGGAGCATGCAAAATAACTAGGGATGGTAATGGATGTGTCCATGGGTCAATTTTTGGCCCATACAATTCAAAATTTTGAATTAAAAAATGAAAATTTTATTTTTCTAATTAAAAAATTTATATAGAGAGAGCCAAAATTTAACCTGTAGACGCGTCCATTACCATTTCTAAAAATAACACATACAAACTTATATTGTGGCTAAAATATTAATTGCTCTCCGACTAGTTACAATTGCCTAAAAACTTAAGACTTGCTTGCATCTGTATCAAACAAATTAGATTTCTGAATGCCGCTCACTAAAAACTTTTCACATTTTACCCGAAAACATTACACTTGTCTAAAAGTATATCCATCCTATCAAGAATACTTACTATTATATATATTAAATAATTAATGAAGCTTACGAAAAAATATATAAAAATAACTACACCAAAAACTACTTACATTTGTACAAATCATTCACATCTTTCCACAAAGATGTCATTCAAGGAAAATAGTTTATTTGGGGGAGGACTGACTGAACATTACCCACAACCCTGAGACTTGAGTCGGTGGGTAACTTACAACTTCAATTCATTCTGCTTCCAGTTGTTACCTCTCATGTATTTGATTTTTTGGAGCATAAATAAATATTATTAGATTAGACTAATATCTTGCATTTGTCTTTAGTCTCACATTGCCTATCAATTTATCTGTATGGTATTGTGATATCTAAACATGTATCACTTGACTTATAATAAGATTATTAACTATTTCACAACATCTTATCATAGCTCTAGTTACAATCTCCAATCCTAACCTAATCACAATCTCAAACCTAATCTAATCACAATCTCCAAGCCAAAACCCTAATCAAATAACAGTGACTGCCGTCGCAACCATCAAACAACAGTGGCCGAATGAGCCACTGCCACTACTACCGCAAACACCAGCAACATCCGCTGCAACAGCAGCGACTGCTGCGAACAGCAGCAGCAACCGCTGTTGTTGCAGAAAATTGTTGCGTAAAGTAGCACTCTAGTTGCTGTTATGATTAAGACCTACTGATTTCTTCAATTTTTTAAGTTGTTCTGAAGAAAACCTACTTAGTTCCGAGGAAATCCTGCTTTACTGCTATTATGAAGAAATCTTATTCCGAAGGATTCTGAAAGTTTTTTTTTTTTTTCCTTTTTCAATTGTTGCCCCATGATTTGATCCTAAATCTATCATATGAAGGAGCTATTACTTTTGCTGAATTGATTCCTCTATGGTTTCTATAGCTACTATCAATCAATCCTACTAATGTTAATGCTGTTTTTTAACTACTTTTACTATTGTTGCACCGTCTACTAAGATTTGTATACTATAAGTTGGATTTCGATCTTTTATCATGGCTTCACCATCTACTGGTTCTATTATTGACTCTAGCATTACTACTACTCTTACATCTAATGGCCAAGATCATATGTTTCCACACATGCTTACTAGTACCACCTTAAACTTAATGGTGATATTTATCAGTATATGATCTCAATCCTTTCATGTATTTGTTGGAACACAAAGAAAAATTGGTTATTTTATTGATGGACCACCAGATATAAAGGATCCCTCCTATACTACTATTGTGTTCGCCACAACATGAAAGAAAGTTCTAGAGTAATATTTCTTAGTATTATAAAGGAAATCTAGAATACTCTTAAAAAGGTATATGGCAATGAGAAGAATATTCCTATTAAATTATAGGAGCATCTTTTAACTTAGATGAGTTGGGGGGGGGGGGGGGGGGGGGGGGGTGGTCGTGCTACTCAGGTGGTGGCTTAAGGATTCCGTCAATGCGATCACTACGGACGACAAAATTATACCTCTGGTCCTTGTTGGGAGAATTACGAGATACCAAAATGGACTCAAATGACAAGCAATTCTACTAGTTGTCCTTATGGTTCTACTGGTTCTACATCTAAAAATAACTTCTATTATTACAACTGCTCCTGCAAATATCTTCTCCAATGGTTTAGATTTTACAAACTAACCTTAACAATCTTGATATGCTCCTTCTCCAATCCACCTTCTTTGGTACTCATGCTGCTACTCATGTATCTTAATAGGTAAAGATACTTATATCACCTCCTCTATTCGACTATGGATTATAAATTTTGGTGCTCCCTCCCATATAATAGGTATTAGAGATAAATTAGTCTCACTATATTTTTCAGATAAACACCTCTCAATCCACCTCTCAATCCACATTGTTGATGGTTCTTCTCCACAAATTTCTACTTATTTTGTTATCTATTAGCTACCAAACATAACAACTATTCTATGATATTTTTTTTTTCCTACAAATTGTGATTTTCAAAAGCTCCAGACTGAATAGGATTAGGATTCGTATGGGTCGTGAGCAGTGGAGGATGTTCTATCTGAATGATGAGCATTCACCTACAAGGTTTGTTGAGGGTTTGTTATTGGTTCTTCTAATTTTTCCCTACAGTGACATTAGGTCCTTGGATATCCCTCTCTCTAGAGTCTCTGTCTCTTTCTACCAGCTACATCTGGTATATCTAGACTAGAATGTCAGTCTGCTGAGCTCGGTACGCATCACATGCCTCATATCTTCATAGTGTCGATAACCTAAGTAATGTCTCTTTTGAATTAGTTATTTCTATGCTTGGAGTCCATGTCGTTTACCTCTTTTAAGAGTCTTATATATATTTTTTAATCTTTGTGGATGATTTTTCTCACATTACATCTTAGTCTCACATGTTTTAACAAAATGGTGTTACTGAAAAGAAAATATAGACATATTGTAAATGTTGCCCATACCTTAATAATTCACATACATATTCCAAAATATTGTCATATGATGTTGTTCTGTGTACATGTCACTTAATTAATAGATATCGTCTCCTGTCTTGAGATGGTAAAACTCCCTTTCTTGTCTTTATTATGATATAACCATATTTCCTCTTCTAGCTCTAGTATTTAGATGTACATGTTTTGTTCCAGATTTTACTCTTGGTTTGGACAAAGCTATCTTCTTACACTATCAAGTGCATATTTGTTGTCTACTTCAGGACTCAAAAAGGTACAAGTGTTATGATCTTACATCTAGAAAGTATTTGTTCTCTGATGTCGCTACCTTTTTTTAGGTTACAGACCAATTGTTATCTTCTCTTCCTCTACCTTTGCCTATCTCCTACAACATCAATACCTAGTGCCTAGTGCCTAGTACAAGGATTCAGAAGGCACCCTTAATTAAGCAACTGCTATTATTCTCTCGAAGTTTGAAAGTGCCTCCTCCATCCTCAGTACTAGTTCCTCCATCTCCCATTAAAAATTCTCCACATCCGCAAACTTCATCCTATCATGCTTTAGATATTCTCATTACTCTTTGAAAGGGTAAGCTCACTAGCTCATCCCATTTCTAGATGTGTTTCTTATATAAACTTACCCTTTGTTTCGCCAGTTTACTCTTTTTTTATCCTCTGTTCCTATGCCCACGAGGCTATATTAGTCCCGGCCTGGCAAATCATGGATGAGGAGATGCAAACCTTAATTTCTCATGAACTTAGAATTTAGTTAGTATTCTACCAGGAGCTTTCATTGTTTGTTATTGCTGGGTATAAACTGTCAAATATAAGTCGGATCGATATATAAAGTTGGCCTTATTGCAAAAGGTATTTTCCAAACTTATGATATTGATTACTTTGAGTCTCTCCAATGACTCGTTTCAACTTTATTCGCATTATTTTCTCTCTTGCCATAAATCTCGATTGACAGATGTTCCAGTTGAATGTTAAAAACACTTTCTTGTATGGTGATCTGCTTTTGGTTTGTATGGAGTAACCTCCAAGGTATGTTGCTCATGGGAGAATATAGTCTGCAAACTTAAAAAACCGAAACTTAAGTAAAGTCCTCAAATCTAGTTTGAGAAGTTTTTCATTGTAATTATTAATAATGGCTTTCAGTAGTGACAACACTATGATCATTATGTCTTTGCCCAACGTACTACCTCTGGTTTTATTTTTCTTATTGTAGTTGGTGATATTCTGCTAACTGAGAGTGATATCGCAACTTTAACTGAGATAAACACTCTCAAACAACAATTTGTAACTAAAAATATTGAAAAATCGAGATATTTTCTTTGAATTTAGGTACCATATAAAAAACGTAGACTACTTCTATCTTAGAGAAAGTATGCACTAAATCCCTTAAAAGAGACGAGTTTACTTGGTTGCAAACTTGGAAAAAACTGGTTTATAGAGTGAAGTGTATGAGGATGTCAAACAACACAGGAGGATGATGGCAAACTTACCTATCTCACAGTTAACGCCAGCCCTGAAATTTCCTTTGTTGTTAGAATACTAGATCAATTTATGCATAAATCAAGGGACGTTCACTAGAAAGCTATTTTGAGAGTTCCGACTTATATTAAGAGCTCCTGGGAAGAGATTATTCTATAAGAAACATAACATGTTCACATCTCTGCCTTTTATATGCTGAATATGCATGGGATAGAGATGACAGGAAATCTACTGTTGGATACCTTATATTTATTGGTGACAATTTAGTTACATGGCGTAAGAACTAAGACATAGTGTCAAGAGCTTCTACTGAGACATAGTATCTGGCTATGGTACACATGTGAACTTGTTAATTGAATTTGATTTCTCACCAAAAAATCTTATGCCCATGCATTATAATAATCAGTCTTCCATCTAGATTGCTTAAATCAGTCTTCCATCTAGATTGCTTAAAAACTAGTGTTTAAAGATCATCCCAAGCATAGAGGCAAATCGTTTGGAAAAAGTTGATTTGTATTCTATTTACTCCTTAGTCACAATAATTGGTTGATATTCCAACTAACTAAAGTTGCATTGCCAATGCTATTCTCTAATATGTGTAAGCTAGACATGTTTGATATTTATGTTCTAACTTGAAGGGGAGTTTTACATTAGACTACTATCTTATCTTTACGTTTAGTCTCACATCGCTTATAGATTTATTTGTATGGTGTTGTCACACCCATATATATATATATATATAATCAACTGACTATTTCACAACAAAATACAAAATCCCTATGCAAAGTTTCAAAGTCCATATTACATTTCCTCCCCGTCTTCTTGAAATTCAATCCAACTTTTAGGACTTCTTTGATGATTTTTCTCAAATTGAGTACTGCCCATTTGCTTGCATAACTAGATTTGCACCCAAATTATAACTTTCACATGATTTAGATGCATATTATCAAATAACAAATTATTCCAACCAAATTTGGTGATATAAATGTAATATGATAGCTAGTCTCAAGTTCGACCACCGAGTGACATAGCATGCACTAGTAATGACAGAAGTGAGGACTAACTTTTCAGAAGAAGAGATAAACATTAGACAAGCCATTTTAGAGAATGCATTACAAAGCTAGACTGAAGAGCATCCTGAAATAGTGACAAAAGATGTTTCTATCTACAACATAGAGTGGCTAAAAGACCATAAGTTTCATGTATAATAGCTAAAGTACACGGAACCACCAAAAGTCTGATGTTGAACATTGAAAACACTCATTATTGGTTTCATTCAATAATAGCAAATAATACCATGTGGAATAGTGTCGTAATAGAATCCTTACAATACTATGAAAACAATTTTGCAACCATGTCAGCAATGTGATGAACAAACTTATTTACTATTTTGAGTATGGATGATTTTACATCCTATATGTATGCACATGAAGTGATATCCATCATGCATTTATCTAGTATCCACACACATACCAAATGTCAACACAGCTTAACGTAGTGCATTGAACTTCCAATTTGTGCTAAAAGGCCATGTTCACATTCCGTAATGATCCTGAGAAAAGTTTAAAATGTAACACATTTACAGAAGAGAACAGGAAACATACCACATGTCTAGCCTCCAGCTTCCCATTGACATTCATCACACTAGCAATATTTGATATGCTGAAGGGATGTCGACCATCCTGGACCTTGAATGAGAACATTGTGGAAGACAAGCCACTACCATATGAGAACATTACAATCCGCTGACCAACCTGATGGCGACAAAAGCTATTACTGTTATACAAAATGAAATGTTTAGCATACTAAAAAAACATGCATCACATAAACAAACAAGAGCTTCACCAGAGTGCTATGTTTGTTGTGAAGAACAGATGCAAAAGCTGCATAAAGGGATGCCGTATACATGTTTCCCACTTGTTTTGGTACCAAAGTCGATGGTTGAACCTTCTCATCGTACAAGTTCTTGGCAACTTGTTGAGAAGCCTGTGAATTACAGTCAGTAGATCAATATCAGTAAAACAGATTTCCAAGAACTCCACAAAACTACATTAGTCCAGTAAATGACCTTTTCAAGGTCGCGACTTTGGTAGCTTTCATCACCAGACAAGGATGAAAATGGCTCTAGCTTTTCTCTTGCTCCCTTCTCAACAGAGCTAATGAAAATAAGAAGGCAGATAAAATATGTTCAGACTTTGTAGCCTCATAGCTTGTACATAGAATCTACAGAACTAAAACAATCAGAATTTGACTTGATCACACCAAATAAACTGAAGGTCTTTTATTAAAAAAGATGCTCCAGCATAAGTTTGACATAAGCCCTGTTATTAAATTAACAGTACATCATCAAGAAAAGCTGAGAACTAAAACTGAATCAATATGAGACAAACGAAAGGAAAGAAGAGGGGCAAAGTAATCAAACTTTGATGTTTACAATGCTTGGACCATCATCACACTTTGCGAGGACCAACCACAACAAAGGAAAATTCCCCACCATAATTTATAAAAACAACATAGAAAAATATACTTTACCATTTAGTTTTACATTTACCAGTATGTTGCGTGCTGATATAATTGCAGAGCTCATATTTTATATTGAACTAAATTTATCGTAGCTTTTTGTCTCTCCTTAAACGCATGAAGGCATAACTATCAATTCATTATACAAAAATAGGTGATGGGTGATTGCCAGACTCCAAAGGGTACCAGGTTTAGCAGGTCCACAATTGTCAACTAAATAGGTTGACAACCGTTAAATTGATTAAATTATGGATTAACCACATTTCTGCACAAAACTTAAAGCGAACTTTTCAAAACTTAATACAAAAGTTGTATACACGTGCGTCACATTGTCTCCATCTCACTGGCTTCACTACTTGCACTAAATTGCAATTTGTAATCTGAAGTTATGCATCCACGCTAGGAAAAATGCACAAGATAAATTTTTTTAATGAGTTATTTTAATGAGTTATGCAGAATCTAAACCAATCTTTAGTATCTTTACAAATCTCTTTCCAAATTTTGCTTGTATTTTTCTTTTATTTTTCAACATACCAGGATTTATTCCTGATTTCCTGAACATGGACATCTGATATGGCAACCAAACAATGCCTAAGAAATTGAGCTATGTTTTTTTAGTCATTTCATTGCCTAGGCATCTTCGACGTTACAGGTTCACGGCAGGCAATTTCTTAGGTACCATCAGGGCACCTATTGAACACCTAGTGACTATGAAATGTAATGATTGTTAGTTGTGTGCTCACATTGATAGCCTTGAAAACTTCAAGATTGTGAGAAAGTAACCAGCAGAACCCCAACCCGCAACACACATGTACATCTCTCAGTCCTAGACAAGTTAAATTGAGAGGAAAGCCTTAAGAGTATCAGCTACAGTCTCATGAGTTGGCACTTGTCATATGCCAATACTTCACATATTAGCAAACATGAACATGAAGGCAGAGAGATGGAGGATGGCTTGAGTTTCTTCCCAAGATTTCAGACAACTCAAAATCAAAAGAGATGGCAACCTGCATATTATTTAAATGCAAGCCTCTTTTGTAAATAACCATTTCAGTATAGAGTCGAAAATTTATGCACACTTCTCAATACTTTGTGCATGTTAGCATAAAAATATGCACACTTCTTTTGTAAATAACCTACAAAGCCTTGTTCCATCATAGATCGATAATGTAATAGTTTCTCTATTTTTCTACTGAGTCTATTCTCCATGCTTTCAATCACTATACAAAAACAAAGAATCACTTTCACACGTTTGTAAAACTCATACTTCAACACCTTGCGGACATCAGATTTCTGAAATGCTCTTGTATGTACATACTACAACATATTGATTAATCTGGTGCAAGCTTAAACAATCTCACAAAACAAACAGTGCTCTTAAACTTTCAGGTCATACTAGGTAATAGTTGTACTGTCGTCTGTTGTATATATCTATACGCTGAAGTATTTTGTGCCTCAGCTTATAGTAGGTTATATCAGGCAAATGATGCCTTTTGTACCTCATGTACTAAATCAAACAATAAAAATCAAGGAGCAAAGTATTTAAATTTGGCTTAATTCCACAAAAGTAATTTGACTCGTGTAGACCAGTAAATATACGTTAATTATAAGTAAAAGGTGAAAAGGATGATTTAGCTGTTGTTGTCTCTTAATTGAGATACATATACCAGGTACTATGTTAACTCTATGTTGAAACTAATAACTAATAAGATCCCTAACATGGTAAACACTGTGGCTTCCCCAGTTTCCTGTTGCAGGCAACCACTTATAACTGGATTTTTGCATGTGCTGCTTTTTCTACAAGAATAGTATCATACAAGAAACATATAAAAATGTTCTTTGATAGTATTATCTTTGGTTTGTTCTAGTTCAAGAAACATATAGCACACTTACTTTATAATTATTTGCATTATGGTTGTCCACTCATCCTATACAATTCCCCACTAATATTTAAAGGTTTGTCTGCCAAATACCAATAAAGTTCTTTCCCTTTCCAATTGATAACAGATTATTATGTTGTGTTCTAAATGCTTTAGTACTTTGAAGTCCATGGCCGCTCTGAAACCTTGCAAACATCTAAATTAAGGATAATGAACACCATGCATCTAGATTATGGTAAGATTTGATGAATATTCCCACCCTATTAAGAAAATGATTACATATACCATTAAAGATAAGAGATATAAGCACCTGCAGTTGCGCAAGAAATCATTGAAGTACAACCGAGCAAAACTTTTCTGCACAAGCTGTATAACAATTCATAACAATCACCGCATCAGTCATTGACCATATAAGCACATGTCACATCAATGACTACATGTATCTAATGGAAAATGATAGAAAATGATAAGCAGTGGAGAAGAGGGACAACCTAAAATCATATGCATACCTTGTTGTATGGAGAGTGAAACACAAAATAATCTGCATCAGAAATTGAAAACTGTTTCCCCTCAAACTTCTCATACCTGAAAACATGAACATATTGGAGTAAAATAAAAGTCAGAAAAACTAATATTTGCAAAAAATAAAGCATTAGATAGATGCTGATTGACACTTACCTGCTACAAAACCGCTTGTAGCATGAATCAAGTGCCATAAGGTAGCACGTTTGTGACAATTTTCCATCAACAACCTACACAAACAAAAGGTATTTGAATTGAATGAGCAGCTACTTACCTAAACAAGTCAAAGAATTCAAAAGACACTGCATCATACTCTCGTTTTAATTGTTAAACAAGGCACAGAGTTATTTTGATTCAGAAAGGTTATGCTCAAGACAAATGGACTTTTACTATCTGACAACAATTTAAGGGGCGACGTGGTTGATACCAAGGGTCAGCCACTTCCAGTCACAAGAATGGCTGTAGCTTTCCCATAAAATAAATTATATCACTAGCATCTATATCATAGACAAGAAAAATTTTATACCCTAGAGGGAACCAAAAAAGTGCAAAACAAAATTAAACAATATATCAAAAGGATGAAGAAGCTAACCGGATATTCACTTGCTAGATTGGGCTTGTAAAAATCATAAACATGAGACATGTGAGTCCCTCTATATTTACTCTCTAAAGCAATTGGAGCATTTGGCCCAATCAACATTGCTATAGCAGCTGCACCACCAGTTGGCCGAGCTGGGCCCTCTGCATAAACCTAACAGAAATAACATTTGAAATCTTTCAGGGCAATATATCAAAATGGATTAAGATGTGTGATGGTAGAAGATTGTAGAAGATATGTATGCTTCTGACTTAATCTTTGCTTCCTGACATAAACATTTTTCTTTAATATTGTAGGTCATTTTCATAGACAAAAATAACCAAGTTAACAAAAGTAACTGCAATATTGCCAAAATAGTTTGTTAGGGGAAGAAAAATCTATGCAAAGTTCAATCAAAAGAAATAGTGACCATCTAACCAACAACGACAATAAACATTAGTAGAATGTTTGGATAGTATACCGCGCTGTCTGTACAAACAACAAGTCCGTAACGCCCATCCCATGAGTTACTCTCCACCCAATTTACACAGTTGAACAGAGCAGCTGTTCCTCCATAGCATGCATTTGTTGAATCAACTCCTTCAACATCGGTATTACCACTTTCCTGTAAATTTCAACAAAGTTTGCGTAACACCATATACAAAGTTATCAAAGATGATCAGAGTGTAAACAGCAAAATTATGTTTTGAATTATGGTAGATATAAAACAGATAGAAGCAAAAATATTATACCCAAATTAAGAAAATTTAAGAGCTTATAATATAATTAAGATGAGAAAATAGCAAGATCTTTGCACAATTAGCTGAATCCCTGAATCATCTAAAGGATGTATATAGTATCTCTTGCACTTGCATGATGAAGGAAAACATCATTAATTGGCATGCACATACTTGTCATCATACTGTGAAGGATATAATTAATTGTTAGAAGTATCAATATCATCAAGGAAGATATGGTGTTAAAAATATGAAAAGAAGATTCTGGAAAAGTTGTTAGGTTCCATTGCTTGCCAATTCTCATAAATGTGAGAAATTTTAACTTGCTGTGAAGTTCACTAAGAAGAATTTGAATAGGTAGCCCACATATGGCATTTTATTGGTAAAGAAAAAGTAAAAAATGTAAGGCTGAATTATTGGTATACTTCAAATTGAGATGCATATCTTTTTTGGGAGATGTGTAATTCCTATCACGTAGAAATGCCAAGATAAATATCGCTGGCTCTCAATTTTCTCAATCATAGCACAAAAGAAAAGCCTCTAACCATTTTCTAGAACTGGGTTGGAGTACTTTGCTTCAAACTTCTTCAAAGATTTATACGGAAGGAAATTATAGAACCATTTGGGACAATCTACTTCGTCTTGAAGTCCATTTGGCATCCTAGTTCCAACAAGAAGTTAAGGTAATCAGTCAAGTCTTGACTACAAATGCCAATTGCTTTAAATTGCTTATTGCCAGCATTTTGACACAATATTGAGTTTGTAGAGTCTTTTGCAAGAAAATTTAGCACTCAATAGTGAAGTGGACCCATGTCATATAAGATAATACTTATGTTTGTTGGTCATCTGGACATCAAATTAAAGTTGTTTGCAACCATCTTCTACATAAAACAAAAAATCGCTATACCTCAAATATATGCATGATCCAAGTTTTTATTGACTTGCTCTTATCTATGACCGTCTCCGAACCTACTTCCAACCGCCCAATTTGTTTAGGGTCAATCTTATACTTCTCAAGGAGCGTTGCTACAACTGTCAAGCTGCACAAGAAATCCTCAATAAATACGACAACATACCACCAAATCAAACCCATATGGGAGGATAAAAGACAAAGAACTACATAAACTCCAAACATGAAAAAGGGGAGGAAAAAAAAAAAAAAAAAAAAAAAAAATTCAATACCTCATTGAGATGACGTCTTCCACGTCTGTGCAAAAGGCCATGCAATCTTGTCCCAGCCCAATTGTGTACTTCCCCTTGCTTGCCCCATCATGAGCTTCAAGCTCTTCCTGCAAAATAATAATAATAATAATAATAATAAATATAAAAAATTAAAAATTAAAAAAAAATCCCAAAAATACATAATTATTATTTGAAAATTTTCACCAGAATGCCAAATAAAATGCCATATGTTTCATCTCCGTTGCAAATGCCGACCAAAAACAACCCTAATTCCCCCAAATTTACATTTAAGAACTCTCTTAAAAAAGAGAAATAATTTGTATTTCTCACATTTTTAAGGGCCAAAAGAACGAAAATTAAAAGAAAATCATAATTCCCCCAAAATCAAACAATAATATAACAGAATTTAAAAAAATTTGAATCAAAATTCACCTGTTGAACGCAAGTGGGAGGGAAGTAGATGTCCATGGCGAGAATCCCAACATCCTTAGCCTTCGTCTCCATCGTCTCTCCTCTCTTGATTAACGAAACCCTAGATCTGAGCCCAAGACCTCGATATTTAGTTAACTTTTTCCCCTTTTCTGAGGGGGAAATTTTTTTTTAAAAAAAAGAAATGAAATAAGTGAACCCGAGAATATCTCAGACGCCAAAGGCCCTGAGGAGTTCGCGCTGCCGCTGCTAATGAATTGACGGTGCGGGCGCAACAAGGCATATATAGGCAAGGACCAATAGACCTTCCGACACCATTTTGGCATGTAATTACGTTTCTGCCATTCCAATAAAAGAAGTAATTCAAACGGAATTATCGCGATTAGAGATGCGGCTGTTAGTTTTAAGCGTGCGGCTGAGATTGGGAGATTGGATTTATTCTCATTATTTTAATTTTCACGTGATTTGGGTGGTGAATCTGGACCGTCCGATTAAATCAGGAGAGAGGTGCACCAACCACTCACGTGATCACTTTCGCATTCTCTTTGGGGACTTCGCCCGTCAATTTTAAAACAACGCACCCACGCGTTCACCCACAGTCTCTGCATGGTTCCTTTGTCATGTTAGCCTCTCATAATAGACCACGTGGAACTGGTCCCACTACAGCTGGGGCTTTCAAACAGCAAACAGACTTTTCTTGTGGGGCCGACGAGGCATGCCTTCTCCCAGGAGAGAGGACGCGAGCGAGGGGTGTGGGGCCCGCGGGGGCCTCGTGCGACGGGAGTCTCTGCCGTCACCTGCCAGCCACTGCAATAAGTGTATTTTATTAGGGAGCAAGCTGCACGAGGACGCGTCGCTGTGGATCGTTGGGGGTTCATAAATGCTCTCAGAGGCAATTTTTTTTCTCTCTCCATTTATTTTCTGACCACGTGTGTAGCTCGTGTGTTTATATTCTATTTTTTTTTAGTTTCTTCTCTTATTTTGTAGCATACATCAGTACAGATTTAAATAAAGCTGTTAGTAAAATTGCAGCAATAAAAAATAGGAGTATTTACTGGTTTGTCTCTCAAATCTTTATATATTATGATTTTGTCTCTCAAATCTTCATATTTAGGATTTTGTCCCCCAAATCTCATAAGTTACAACAATTTAGTCTCTCTCTCTAACTTTCCCTAACACAGTTAAATTTTTGACCATTTTACCTCTCTTTTGCTCTACTATTTTTCTCCTCTCTTCCTCCTATCTAACCTTTCTTTTCTAAGCTTTGAATGCTAAAAAAGCTAAAAGGAAAAGAGAGGAGGAAGAGAGAAGAAGAAAAGAGGAGAAAAATAGAAGAGGAAAATAGAGGTAAAATGGTCAAAAATTTAACTGTGTTAGGGAAAGTTAGAGAGGGGGACTAAATTATTGTAACTTATGAGATTTGGGGAACAAAATCTTAAATATGAAGATTTGGGGGACAAAATCATAATATATAATGATTTGAGAGACAAACCAGTAAATACCCCTAAAAAATATTGTAACTTATTTTACTATATTTAGATAGAAAGTTATAAATAGTAATTGGAGTTACAAGTGATAATTAGAGTTACAAAAAAATTTCAAATTTTACTTTCTTATTTTCAAGAAAATTTAAGATTACCACATTTATTAAAAATATAATCACTATTTGTAAGAACCGTAAATCATTATACATACTTTTTTTCCACAGCTTTGATTGTTGCAATTGTATGTCTGATTGCAATTGCAATTGCAAAATTTTATAACTGCAACCAAATAGTAGAAAAGGCTCTCCTGCTAATGGAAAAATTAAGTTCAATGAGTATCTGGTTCATCCCATACGTACCCGTCATGGGCATCCTGCTTTTCTATGTTCTATAAACTTGTATGTAACTATTGAGAGTCGGAATATTATACATAGTGTGAATATTCCACCAAAAAGTTTGATTTTAGTTCAAAATGATCAATATGTAGAATCTGAACAAGTGATTGCCGAGATTCGTACCGGAACGCCTACTTTTCATTTTAAAGAGAGGGTTCGAAAACATATTTATTCTGAATCAGAGGGAGAAATGCACTGGAGTCTACCACGCACCTGAATATACATATAGTAATGTTCATCTATTACCAAAAACAAGTCATTTATGGATATTAGCGGGGGTCCGTGCAGATCCAGTATAGTGTCTTTTTCGCTTTACAAGGATCCAGTATATTGCTCACTTGTAGCAATTTTACGAATTGCAATCAAGGACCATATAGTTTGAAATTTAAAAATAATACAGTACTCCCATTAACCATGTGGTTTTATAAAGTTAAACATCACTGAATTTTAAGAAACAATTAGATAGATTTCAGCCCCTATCAATTTGATTGTCATGCTAACAACACCATGAACCAAAAAGTTTCCAACGTTGAGATTCGAATAAAATACAATATTACATTTTAATATAATTTTGGAATCATATTTATGATTTAATCAAATAACTTTGTTACAAAAATTATTTACCCATTAAGCAATGTAAAATAAGTTTAGAAACAAAAAAAATTATCTTTAATTGATGTGTTTATATATGTGTGTGTCTAAGCACGTCAGGAGATTAACATATAAAGATTAAGGAAAATAACTATTTGTTTGTAAAATCGACTGGCTTTTTCTTCTTTCTTTACACCTCTAGTAACAAGTCTTATATTTCAAGGATGTAATATGTTTTGTATTGCAAAATTAAGTTGCTCACCCACCAAGAGGAATTAAAAATTTTGTTCATAGGAAAAATACATTTTATACCTATAAACAAGTAAAAATAACAGTTATTTCCCTCCTTATCTTTTTCTTCTCTCTTCCTTCCCTCCTTATCTTTTTCTTCTCTCTTCCTTTTCTTATTGGGTTCTATCTCCATTCTTTTCATCTCTCTCTTCTCTCACAGTTAATCTCTCTCTTATTTATTTCTTTTCTTTACTTAACCCTATATCCAATGGAGAGGAGAACTCAATAAGAAGAGGAAAGGAAACAGAGGAAAATAACTGATATTTTCCACTTTCAGGAATATAACGAAAAATTCGAGCTAAAAATTACTCAGAGAGACTAAAGTAAAGTAGTTTAAAGGATTTGGAGACTAAAATCAAAATATGAAGGTTTCAGAAACTAAAGTCTAATTTTTAAAGATTTATGAAACCGATATGTAAAAACCCCTTTTTAATATTCAGTGCAAAATTATTTAAAATTTCCTTACTTATTGTGTTTGAGAATTCTCAAACCTACAAGGAAAAAGAGTAAATATCTCTTAAGCGAAGACCCAATGTTTTTCAGTTATGTTATAGAATCTTGGCGCATATATGATGTTTAATCTTTATAATTTTAAAAGTAAACAATTTTAAAAATTGTGTGCTACCTAAATTGATCACGGTCTATCAGGCTTGATTTGTTCAACGCTAGAAGAGTTACTAGATGTATCCTATGTTTTTCTTAGTAAGCCCCAAAAATTAAGTGGAAAAATTATTTTTTCTCTAACTTTTGGGACTCACTAAAAAAAACATGGGGCACGTCTAGTAACTCTCTTTGAATAGGCCTAACCTAACCATCAGACTTTTAAAATCCGTTTAAAGTCTATCTCTAAAATTCAAATATTCTATCTAGTGTAAAGCAAACATTCTCTATAATCCTCAATCAACATTATGCACCTAGAATTCCTTTCAAATTAGGCAGTATTTTTTTATTTATCCAAATGTTATATGTTACAAATATAATTTCGGTCACAATTGTTCTACTTGTTATATATACAAGATCACCATCTTGGCTATCATCCAACACATAATATAGGGAGTTTCTAAAGGGGCATACCATTTTTCGTGATCCTACTTAATAACTGTCCGGCAAATCAAAAATACCATATAAAGTGAGCTTACTAGGAAAAATGGTGTGCCCATTTAGAAACTCCCATAATATATAAGCACGGAAATATCCCTCAGCAATATCCAAAATCCCCCCCAAAAAAAAAAAAGAATTTTTAATAAATCTTCAAATAACAACGACAACAACAATTAAGGTCAAGCTAACAATTCCAGGCCTTGTCAAAATACTACATTGCATAAATTCCAGGTTTGTTATTTCTGTACATGTAGTTTCCATAACTATTCAAGCAGCTTCCATGCAGGGCCTTTACTCTTATTGTTTCAAACAATTAGAACTAATAAAAATAGGGAAAAAATTGCAACTTTATAAAGTAATTACAAAGTAAGGGTACACAGTTATATTCTCAATATAAATCTTAGTTCAATATTATAATCACTCAATAAAAAATAAACTTTTAAATATAAATCTAGGAATTTGTGACGATTGAAGCCTTACAAGAGTGATTATTTGGCCTCCGATAATGATCTTGACATAGTGATTATGTAACGCCCCGCTTCTCACTAAACACGGAACGGAGTGCGTTATCGAATGACACGTGTGAATTGACGTGCATGAGGCCAATTAATATGTAAAAGTAAGAATGAATAAAAAAAAATACAATTCATCTAGTAGAATCTTGGAAGTTGATTTACTGCCATATAGAAAGAAAGATATACATGTCTAAAACAGAAAGTAATAATTAGGTACTGATACAGAAGTTGAGAACTAAACCCTCAAAAGAGATATACATATCAAAACCAAAAATACAAAAAGTAGAGGCCTAAGAATCTACTGCTGCTCGGCTTGCTCCAAAAAGTATGGGTCATACAATTGCGGATTTTCACTCACATCCTCAGTACCTGAGTGTGTGGAGAAACTCAGGATCAAACCCGGCAAGTAAAATAATAAAAAGTAGGGAGCGTGTAATATAAACAAATAAGTAAGATATGAGTATGGATATGAAAGTATGCGCATGTGTGAAAATCATTAAACGATTAAGTAACAATATCAAGTAGAGATATATATGCATATCAAGTCTAAATTAATATCTTATTTTAGTTTATATTTTAAACTAAATGGTGAATAAATATGCTCGTATCGTGAAAGTACCCGTGCATACCCGGGACCCAGCCAAGATGCTGACGTTAAACAGCCGTACCGCTAAGCACTCAAGCAGATACCGATACTGAGTATTCGGTCGTCTCATCAATATGGACTAAACAAGATATGATGGCTCAGTACCATCCGGGCGCCCCCGCGGATGGGCCCCTATTTCGGTTGTACAATCCATCCTAAACTTTTCACGATACAATATTTATCCACTCTCTAGTTCTCCCATAACCCAAGATTTCAAGTTATATTACATGTAAATCAATTCGGAATATGATGAACCAATCATGTCAAGTTTAACACATATACATGTCTACTAACAAGCAAGATGTGGTCAATGTCAAAATCAAGTTAACAGACAAGTCAGGATACATGACACTATCAAGACATGTGTATGTACTACAAGAGAAATCCAGTATATTTTCATGTATCTTATACAAGTAATTAGTATGTATATGTCAAAACAAGTATGATGGAGTGTCGAAATTAATTTAACAGGCAAGTCAGGATCCATGTTATTATCAAGATATGTGTATGTACTAATAATGAAAATCTGACATATTTTTATGTACCTTATATAAGCAACTAGTATATATATGTCAAGATAAGCATGATGGAGTATAGAATGTTAAGAAAATGATCATGTATGTAAACCACACATGACTACAAGTATATATATAAATACATATGTGAGTATTAAGATATAAAAATACATATGATGGTCAAATATATTAATCATATATATACAATTATGCATATAAACACATATTAGGTAAGTGGGTACTAAATTGTAAAGATAGAAATTAAATAGTTTTAACACTTTTATAACGATTACTTTAACAACATATTGATTTTCTAAATTCTAGCATGATTTAATAGTATGGAAAGTAGCAAATTTATTAAATTTTTGACATGTATATATTTTTTTTAAGTAAATATGGATTAGCATAGAAAGAATTATGACCTAACATAATATCTCGTATAAAAGAAATATTTTTAACAATTTAATATAGAAACTTATTTGAAATCTTCTTTTTAAAAACATGATTATGAATATATATATACACACACACACACACACCTATGTTCTAATGACAAGTGGAAAGTGATTTAAAAACATTGCATTATACACGAAGAAGTTATGTAGAAACTTCAAATTTATATCCAATATGATGAACATTCATAAATGTGACATTTTTATAATTTAAAAATTAAGCATATAGTTTAACTTTACGATTTGTAGTTTAAGAATGAGAGATTATAAATAAAATGATAAATTCGATACCAAAATATAGAGTAAGTATAAAAATCATATTTTTATTTTTCTAGAATAATCATAGAGATTTTTGTATAGAGATATTATCTTTTTAAGTTTTAACAAATCAAGATTCTAAGTTAACCATAAACAATTAGAGTTAGAAATAAAACATGAGAGTAGATGTGGTTTTACTTGCCTTGATGGGTAGAAAGATAAACCTATTTTGAGACTAAAGAACTTTTTCTCCTTTTTTTCTTCTTCTTCTCTTTTCTTATTCTTCTCTTTTCTTCTTCTCTTGAGTTGGAGTAAAAAAAATAAAATGAAGAGATGAATGAAAAATGAAGGAGAAAAAACAAATGAAAAGAAGGGAAGAAAAAGATATAGACAAAAGAGAGATACGAGGGGTAAGATAATGGTTTGTTATGCTTGGCCAAAAAACAAGAATGGTAAAAGTAAGTTATGCGTGAATAAAAACAAAGTAGGTATAAAACAAATGAATACTAATAATAGGCTATTAGAGTTGTTTAAAATTATAATTTCAAATTAAACTAACCCAAATAAAGTCAAACTTCATCTTTACAAGTCAAAAAAGAGAGACTAGTCAAAATATGTGTAGAGTCCACCGGTGATTAAAATAATATTATTTTAAGTGATTATCCAGAAAATTTCAAAAATAAATCACCAAAAATATAGAAAAGAGGCGAATACAACGAATTCACTCTTAGATATATTTGACATCAGAAACATAAGTTATAATAGAAATTACTCTTAGATATATTTGACATCAGGAATATAAGTTATAATAGAAATTAAGTTGTTACAGATTATAAAGAACAAGAAGAAAGAATCTTACTTGTTAGAGGTATCGTAGTAACATAGAAAGATAACTTTTTTTCTGTGATGTGAACATCTTCTCCGATGACTTACATAAAAAACGTCTTTATCAAATAGGAACTAATGGTGGAGTTTCGAGGATCGAAGAGACATAAAAGACTTACTTACTAGGGATGTATTGTGAGAATATAATAAGAAATATCTCGATAGTATCAGAATGTTTTTTTTTTTTTGGTTCTTCTTTCTTAAGTATAACAAAACTTGATAGAGATCTTCAAAGATAAAAAAAAAAAAATAAACTCACTTTCCATAGGTGTACTGTTGAATGTAGTAAGAAAGTTCTCAATGGTGTTCAAACCTTTGATCTTAATCGGATTTGATAAACACCTTTTCTTTGTACACAGTAAAAGAGACCTTGTTGCAGATGAGAAAACCCTTTCTTGATAACTTAATTTTCAATAAATATGGCTTGATTTGAAAACTCACTTTTTTGTACATGGCAACGGAGATCTTAATCAAGAAGATGAAGAAAAAAGGGATGTTATTGATCGTGAGCATCTTTTTTTTATGGCTTTCATAGGCACTCTTGACCTTTTCCAAAAAAGACCCATTGATATTTGGAGACGATTGGTTTTTATAGAATTCCATTAGGTTTACAAACTCTCCAATTAATTTCCTTAAATTTGATGGAAGTAGTAATCAAATGGTTGAAAACAGAGTCCCAAATAAAAATTTAATCCAGATTAGAAACTCATACCGACAAAGCCACCACTAAGTCCACCATTGGCTCCAGCACTTGGGGCTTGCTATATGGTGCATGTGATGAGCTACTGATGGGTCGCTGGTTGCTCTGAGATAGCAGCTCTTTATCTTAGTCATAACTTTTTTTTTTCTAAAGTCCAACTGACATAAATAAGTGTTGTTGGAAAGTGAATTTAAAGGTTTACAATTTCTCTCAGCAAAGAGTTTTCCTTTTCAATCTCCATCATGATCATAACTAGATTGAAGTTGATATTAATTTATAGACTTCATCTTTGCTCTTTTTTGTCTTTGTTTTGGCTCGTTGTTCGAGCATAAAGCCCATTCTTCATCTCTAATAATTATTTTTTACTGTCCATACTGTTCACTGTCCAAAAAATATTATTAAAATAAAGGCTGAACTCACGAGTCAAATGAGTAAAGTCATGTAATAACTCCAAGGAAACACATTTGAAACAACAATATAGATTAGAAGGCCATTTGAGGTTAAATAGACAATACTAAATGCATTTAACTGCTAAAGCTGATCAACCTTGGTAACAATAGACCAAATTCTGACATTTTCAATTTTGAAAAGCTCTTGAAGATACGGGCGATTATTCTCAACCACATCCTCTTTTCCTCCTTAATATTCTATCTTTTGATTTCATTTTATTTTATTTTATAAATTGATCCCGTGGTGAATTTGAAAATCAAAATTATCACTTGTCATTTGTTAACTGCAACTAACATAACTTGTATATTAAAAAAACTTAACAATAATGTCACTAATAGCACACTATTAATTGATAAAAAAATACCAAACATAAGCTACATATGCATGTACACATTAATAACATGTTTTTTATAACAAAAACTACTACATGCTACCAAATATAAATTTGATTGCAAAATGTTATAAAAAAAAATATGAAGAATATGTTGTTTTATATCCTACAATGATATTCTATTAGCAAAAACATGATAATCTATTATCAACAGTGGACCCCTATCCAGCATGCCACCGTCCAACATCTGCACGTGGCCGCAACCCTCATGGCTCACTGTCTGGACCTTTCGGATCTGGTCTGCCTCCACACAACCAACACACACTAAAGTCATCATCACACTTAATCTTGTCAATGAAAATTCTAAAAAAAAAATCAACTTTGCAAGGGAATCACAACAAAGTATATAAGAAAATCTCACCACATTATTGTCTTTTCCAAATTACAACTTCAATTTCTTCAGAGCATAACTGCTCCTCTTGATCGCCAGCGATGATGCCTCACAATTCCTCAAGCCACTTCTCTTGACCGCCGCTCCTCTTGACTCTCAGCGATCATGCCTCACGATTCCTCAAGAGCCGCCGACGATGATGACTGATTCTTCAGAAAATCCTAATTAGGCATGTAGAGAAAATCCTGACAATCCGCTGACGATGATTTCTCTTGGCTCCGATTCCTCTAGTTCACCTCTTCGTTCTTCTCGGCTTGATTTCGCCGAGATCAACTGCAGGATGCCGTAGGTTGTTGATTGATTCCTCTCGATTTGAAAAAACAAAAAAAAAACGAAACTAATCTTTCACCTGACTCTCTCGGTCCCTTGTTGATAGTACGTGCATCTCACATGCACTCCAGCCAAATGGTGATCGAATAAAATTTACTCCATTAGAAGTCTAAATAAAAATTTTAAATTTTAGGAGTGATAATTTATATAAACACATGCCACCCGGGGTCTGAGCCTTAATTAAAAGAGTAAAGCAGAACGCTAGGGTTTTACTCCATATAGCACCTGGTTCGAAAATTCCCTCCACAAAATGTCATCAGCTTGATATTTTTATTTTGTTTCTCTTGAGAATCTCAGTTTGATTTCGAGGAGCCAAAGGATGCATCTCACTCTGGAATTTGGGTAATTTTCTCTCAATTTAATCGCTTTTCTCGACGAATTCTTTCTTTGTTTCTTCCCAATTAAAACCCTTTAAAAATTCATTCTATTAATTAACAGCGGCGGACTTGAGCTCCTCTGCGATTCCGTCAAGATCCACAACGTCGACATCCAACTCCCCAAATCCCAACAAGACATGGTAATTGTATCCCCATCTTCAATTTTCTCAATCTTTATTTAGAAAAAAATAAAAGGTAAAAATAAAAATCTGAGCTTTGATTCTCAGTTCGCGATGCGAGACCTGCTGTCATGGGTCCGAAACAATTTGATCAAGGAGCGGCCGGAGATGTTCATGAAAGGGGACTCGGTGTAAGTAGCCCAGTTTGGATTTGGAGAACAATGATTATCAGGAAATTGTTATTTTTGACATTTTAAATCCAAAATAAAGAAAATATGTAATCTAGATTTACAAAATCATGTTCTTACCAAAATATTATGTTATTCAAACTTCTATTCCAATTCAAAATTTGAATTTTATTATTTGGATATCATATCATTAACAAATAATTTTATTATGTTTTCCCTGATTTGCAACTAGATGTAGCCTAAAAGTTTCCAAATTTTAATTTTATTATCTATTATGTTATGGTGATGCAGGAGGCCGGGCGTGCTGGTGTTAGTGAATGACTGCGATTGGGAGCTATGCGGGAATCTTGACACAAAGCTGGAGGAGAAGGATGTGGTGGTTTTCATTTCTACTTTGCACGGCGGGTAACAATGTTTAAGAGATTGATATATGTTTGTTAGTAGTGCAAATGGTTCACATGTTGGTGATTACCATTGGGAGTACATGAAATGTTTGTGAGATTAGAATTTCTTGTTGCACCAACTTTGTGCATTTTAATATATTTTAGTCAATTAAGGGCCTCATTGCAAGTTATTTGTCAACTTTTTTTTTTTTTGCATTACACCTACACTTGGATAATATATACTTTCAATAGTTTGTGTTGGATTAAAATTGTCACCTTCAGTAGCTCGATTCTTGATTTACTTTTGGTCTGGCTGATGATAACACTTTAATTATTTCAACAAGGCTACTGGAAGAATGATGAATTAATCTAGGCACAAAATATTTACATAATTATTCTCCAACATAAGCTAAAGTGCTAACAAAAAACTTACCTTTTGCAAATATCTTGTATTTATTTAGTATATTTAATTATGCAGGTTCCATTTGTCTCTTCACATTAGCATAATTTGTTTTATTTCCTTTTTCAGTAATGAATCAGTTGTAAGCGGCAGTGCTTGAAAATTAGTTGATTAATGAATTTGTTGCCATTGATAAAATGAAACCATGTACTCTGCTTTGGTCAGCAAAACGTTTATTGTTTATATACTGAGGGAAAATTGTTTTCTCAGAGTTTGAAGGTAAGGAGTAAACCAATTTACATAAATTAACTTCCGGAACACCAACATATGAAAACGTTGTAAATATTTACTTATTTGTGTATGCCCCCGTTCTATTTTTCCTAAGAGTTCCTATGAACTCAATTTTTCATGGTTGAGGATTCTAATTTATTCAAGGAGTATACATTTCATCTATCATCTAAGGCATTTGAGAAATTTAATTTTTAACCTAGTATTATTAGGGGTGAGTATCGGTCGGTTTCTGTTCGGATTTTACCAATTTTGGCAAAACCGAACAGAACCGACTAGGAATGGGACCGAAACCGGACCGAATTTTGAATAAAAATTGCTTTAAAATTATAATTTTAATTGTTTTAGTAAGTATATCTTTTCAAGATATCCAATTTATTCAAGAAGTATACATTTTATCTATCATCTAAGGCATTTGAGAAATTTAATTTTTAACGTAGTATTATTAGGGGTGAGGATCGGTCGATTTCCGTTCAGATTTTCCCAATTTTGGCAAAACCGAACAGAACCGACTAAGAATGGGACCGAAACTGAACCGAATTTTGAATAAATTCGGTTAGAACCGAATTTTGAATAAAAATTGCTTTAAAATTATAATTTTAATTGTTTTAATAAGCATATCTTTTCAAGATATCCAATTTGTATTGAATTTATTATTTATAAGATATATGTATATATGAGTGCAGATGGTCGCAGGGGATGGAGTGGCTTAGCTTTGTCATGCAAAGATAGTAGCATACTGAGAGTATGGAAGGACAAAACTAATGATGCAACAGTTTCATTATATTTTTAACTTATGCTACTTGTTGTAACCTAAGGTCTGTGCGACCATATAATGGTTACTGAAGCACAGATTTCTTGTATCGAGTTTTGTTACTATATTATTAATAGAACGCAGAGGACATACGTTCGCCGTTAACAACTTCATATCTCTGTGTGTGTGTGTTTATATGTATACATGTTTTTGTATAATATATATTTTTAAATAATTTGGTCGGGTTCGGTTGAGTTTCGGTTTTCAAAGTTCGAAACCGAAAATTGACTGAATTATATTAGTTTGATTCGGTTTTGCTTATTCGAGTTGGCTTCGGTCGGTTATTTTGGTTTTAACCGAACTTTGTTCACCCCTAGTATTACTAGCTTAGTATTTTCTATCTTTTTTTTTGTATTAATAAATCTACTAATTTTAAATAATCTAACTTGTCCCTCAACATGTAGAAACATTAGTTCTTTTAAATATTGGGAGGTTGATTAGGGGATCTACTTTTCGTAAGACCATTGATGAGAGTTTTTTAAATATGGGTTTCATTGACTTGGAAAAAGCTAAAGCTAGGGTTCGCAGGCATATAATGTGGTCTTAGAGAAGAAACTGTTGGGAATCAGACATTCAGCACTAGTAAATTAGCATAAAATGTAAACTGAATAATAAAGTGAGGGTTTAAATTTCGGTTTGTGTGAGAGAGTCAAGAATGATTCATCTGCACTAAAGAGTTAGTTTGTTGCTACCACGAGTGATCCGAGCTGATTAGTCTTTAATGGTAGCTCCCCAGTCTTTGGGTTTTCATGGTGTGCGAAACCGTGAGGAGGTGACTAACGTACTTTTATGAAGAAGATAGCCAGTAATGGATTTTTCTTTTCTCAATTTTTTTTATGATGTACATTTCTTATAGAAGGAAAAGAGATTCATTGAGCAATGTACTTGAATTTATTAGAGGAAACCTCTCTGTAAAATTCGTTTTTGTTGGTAACAACCAGCAAAGTTCAAATAATAATAAAAGACCAAATAAAAGGATAAATAAAATAAATAAAGATAAAGCCCAAATAAGAAATAATATTCATGAGTCTAGATAAGAAGTTTAGATGGTTCCCAACAATCGATAGAATTAGTACTAATACATGCTTTTGTCATTATTTGCTTTAAACATATTTAGAACTTAACTTCTTATCTACGCCCTTAGCTTTATTTCTTGCTTAGATCCCCAAGGCATTTCCTTTTTTTGCATTCCCGTCTTTTTTTCTCAATGCATCGAGACGTTGGAGGCGAAGCATAGGAGTGTTCAACATTGGTTGCTGATTGTTCCCGATAATCGTGAATATGACAGAGAAGGCGACTATGGACGGATAAGTCTAAATTCTTCTATTCCCCCCCCCCCCCCCCCCCCCCCACCCAAAACAAAAAACAAAAAAAAAAAGAAGCTCCGCTACCTAGGCAGCTGGGAGGTCGGCTGCTGCCCATCTTCATTCACTGTCTTTTAAAATATTGATTGAGGGTAAGAAATACCTTGATGTCATACAAAATTTGTAATTAACTATTAATGTTTACAAATTTAAAGTTTTAATTACATTGTTTTGTTTTGTCTAGTGTCTACATGTGAAAAGCAATATCATTATAACAATGCTCAAATTGCGGAAAATATTTGCTATAAACAACATTTTAGGCTTTTAGCTCAAAAGCATGAATAAATTTGTTTGAAATTTTTTATAATTATATTGTAATTTAAGGGAAATTTTGATTGATTTTTTTCTTAAAAAATTTCATGTTAGACTAGATATCATATATACATATGCACTATAAGATACTTATTTTTCTTTATTTGACACTACTACATAGTTTAAATTATGTTTTTATACTTAAAAAAAACTGAAAAGATTCACTAATAATTTAGATGAAAATTACAAAACTAAGCTTAATTTTTTACTAATACATCAGTTTTGAAATCAACCCTAGTTGTCTCTTCATGGTTTTAGTATGCCAGTTGACCGATTTCGGGTTATAAGTATTTGACCCATGTAAAACTTGAAACCCCATAAATATTGGATTGGGTATGTGTTCGAAAATGCATTAGTCAAACGAGTACTCGATCGAGTCTGCTGAGTGCTTGACTGAATACTTGGTTGAGTTGAGTACTCGAACAAGTACTCGGTTGAGTCAAACAAGTACTCGTTTGTTTCTGTCCAATTTATTGATCCTTTTTCTTCATCTCGGACTCTCTCTAAGTTATTGATCGTTTTTTTTTATCTTAGCACGCTCCATGCCCAAGTCCTCAGACAAGGTTTTTGAGTTTTAAAATACTGGACTTGACTTTTAGTCCTCTCTTCTTTGCACTCTCCTCCATGGATCTCACTGCCTCGTTTTCACATAGATGTTGAGGAGCCTTTTGTTTGAGTGAAACGGATAGGATTCCGCTATGATAGCTGAAGGCTTATTGGCAGTTCAAGCTATAGTGTACTCCTCATTTGATATTGTAAGAAAATCCATTATTCTTCTCTTAGCTGCTTTCAGGACTGTCTTTTGGCTTGCAGACAGTTGGGACACCGGACTTCAGAGTTACTGACTTGCGGGCAATCTTGAAGAAACTAGGTTGTAAATGAAAGGACTGAGCTGCGGAGCTCAACTCTGAATGGGAGGAGAGGCCAACGCCAGTGTAATCAAAGCAGATATCGGTTGGAGAGGTGGCAATAGTCATGATCTCTGATGTGGTCAGCTGTTTCGGTGCTGGTGTACCGTGGATTTGTTGCAACAAAGTTAGAGAAGGCATAGATTGAGGAGGGAAGGGATTCACTGTTGGTGAAGTGAGCTTCTGGAGGAGAGAAGAGGTGCTGGTGGAGCCATGTTCTGGCTCGGGGATAGTAGGATCAGCAGAAGGGATTGAGCAATAGCTGTTGGTGCATGCCATTGAGCTTCCTTGGAAGTTGCAGCATACATAGTCCACCTTTCTTGCTCCTTGTGCTGATGTTGGACTTCCTTAGTACCTCTTTGTGCAGTTTGTAAAAAAAGTTGTAGATGTAGAATGACAAGGTTGTGGGCTGCTGGTGGTTCTGCATCAGTAAGATACTGAATTCTTCTTGCTTTCTTATTGATTCATTAATGCTTACATTCTCAGGCATCTCTTTGTACATTTATTTATATTCTTATTATTATTATTGTTATTATTATTATATATTTTATAAATCCTACACCGCTTGATTGACTAACAGCTTCTTGAGGATGGCTATGACAGTTTCAATGACGGATGGAAATATGGGTCATTAATACATGGCAACTGCTAGAAAAGGCCTAAGGTGTTTTATTACCCATCAACTCTGGCAGTGCCTGGATAATGATGGTACGCCAATCAATTTAATTTCTCGACATTGTAGGTGAGTTATATAACACTAATACACTCTCTTTTCCATAGAATTTTATCATTATTCTTACTGTACTTACTGCTAGCACTACACCAGCGGATCTTCTACTGCCATTTAATTCTACTACCACCACCACCAGTATTCTGATTTGCTTGGCTTTTTTTGGTGCATATGTTGGATTAGACCAAGTAGAGTTTGACGGAGTACTAAATGGAATGAGAAGCTATTGTTAAGAGTTTCTATGATATAGTAAGCGAGTTAAAACTTTATTTTTTCCCCCTCCTCTAGGTATTAAGGTAGTTTGCTGCATTAAGTTTACTTAAAAAAAAAATATTATTAGCCTGATCTACCCCGGTAAACCTGCTTCACTTAGAAACTTAAGAATGATTTATACTCGACTGCCAAATTTTTTGAGTTCATCATGATAACTTAGTGATCCACACATTTATATGAGAATTAACTTTTTCCTTATCATTTTTCTTAGCTAATGAGAACATTTTAGAAATGCGCCTCCTATCTTCGAATGCATAATCAAATTCCGAATTCCAGCTATCTTAACAGGCTAAAATTTGTTATTAGCGTTTCTGAACAGAACCAAATGAGGAAAAGTGTCAATAACCTAGTCTGAACTCATAATGTTGATCAAACTTTTGTCTATATAGCAGATTATTCTGTGCGTACCAACCTGTCAAGAACAGGGTTTCACGAGGTTTATTGGAGTCAACACTGTGCAATATTGGGCATATCGTATCGGCAATATCAGACTGATGTTATAAGCTGTGTAACATTTTGGGTACTTCAAAATTTGATATGACATATGGCATGCATGTCAGTATAGACCAGCGTTTAAAACCTTGATTTCACCCTAAGGTGTAGAACACAGTTGTGCTTTAGAAAGCCAAATCTTTGGGTTTGGCAGGAAGCTCAAGGTGAGCTTCTATTGTCAGCTTGGCTTGGACAGGCACAAAGGTTAGGATTCACAAACTATATGGTTTTATGTTGGTGAGAAGCCAGGATTTTGTTGTCAGCTTGTGCCAAAGACACCGCGCAACAGGTAGGATTCTACTGAAGAGAACAATCCATCTATGCTCAATAGAGAAAATTTGGAATAGCAACAAAGGAGATTGTTTCATCTCCTTGGTGATCGCCCCATGAAGGGAGGTGAGGGCGGGTTGTCAACTAAATACAAACAGATCACAATTCATTATTTGGGTAGGTTAGATTTCTTTGCACCATAATCATTTTGTGTAATAACTGTTAATATTGGACCCCTAGGTTGTATATAGTTGGGTACATTTGCTATTATCGTAAAAATAAAAACTCTCCATCTGACTTAACTATCCTAATTGTTATCGTTTGCCTACTGGTGCTTCATATGTGTTTTCCCCACCATTTTTTTGGGTTGAATTAGTATTCAGTAGACAACAATTGGAGCATAAGGTACCTAGTTTATCAGTAGATAACAATTGGAGCATAGGGTACCTAGTTTACTGTTGAGCCTTTCGGACCATACCTTAGATGCTATTGCATGCTATGAACTTGTGGTTGTTTATTAGAATTACATAATAGAATTATCTATAATAATTTTTATCAGCATTTTTTCCCCCTTCTTTATGTTCTTGATGCATTGAGCCTGGACAATTTAGGACGAGAAAGGAAGAAAAAAAAAAGGGAGAGACAAATAAGAACTCAATGCACCAGGAACATATTGAATTCTTTATTAGCCTTGCATTTAGCCAGAGGAATAGCCAAATAGAGTTCTTGTGACGGTAAGCTGAAGTCAGTCAAGGGCAACTCTCCTTTGACAGGCCATTGAAATGAGCCTTCTCACTTGCTATTGTTGCCTGCCAAGGAGGAGTTGCTGATGGAAATCAGATCATATCAGATATGATTTAATAAGATTCTTATTGTTAAGATTTTAATAAGATTTTATTTGATTTTGGAAATCAGATCAGATAGGATTTTGTTCTTATAATTATTATTAGAAATTTTTTATAAATAAGTCTTGCAATCAGCAATTGAAATAGGAAATGCAAAATGAAAAAAATTTGTAAAAACTGTACATGGATTCACATGATTCGTATTTTTAAATCCGTGATTCGTTCACCTGGGTAGATTTCCATATCAATCTTTATCTTTTTATTTTTGTTCTAAATTTCTATAGAAATTCTATTTTTTTTTATGTTCTTCCCTAAATTTTTAGAAATAAATCCTAATTTGGTTTCAGTGCTGCGATAGTTGTCCTTGGACTAGGTTGCTTAACCAATCTTCTCTGCTTCACTTGAGCTCTGCCTGTTCCTGGGATCGGTGTACAGATACTTTATAGCAAGCTGGAGCCATGGAATAAAACATATTGATAAATGGCATATGCCGGGTTTGGATGATCATACCGCTGATACCCGCTTAGCTTTTGCTCTTCTGTAGCTGTGGTCCAATTTGCTGCAGCATTGTCAACAGGAAAGTAAGTTTGTGATTGTTCTGGGGTTGGTTTCCGCGACTTTGTGCTGCAATTAGTTTCCTTTCCCCTTTTTTGGGAACATGTTCTTTTTTTTCGTTCACGATCGTTACCTAGCATCTCTATGCCAGGTTATTCTGTTGTTTCGGCTTTTGGCCTACGAAAGGCTTGAAATTCTTTTTTGAGATAATATCCGGTTCTGACAGTTTTCTACATCTCTACTTTTTAAACTAAAATTACAAAGATCTGCTTGAACTCTGATTCGCTAATTTTCCGGCGTGGGGATTGGTTTTTGGCTGGCAACCAGTATTAGGAGTGAGCTGGCAACCAGTATTAGGAGTGAGCAGTATTAGGAGTGAGCAGAGTTTGGTTAAAACCAATGAAGAAATTTAGTTAAGCGTAGAAAATGGCTAAAAAGAACAATACATGAGTAATTATTATTATTTTTATTATTATTATTTTGAATGGCAGTTCCAAAAAAAATGTATTTTTATATAAAAAAGGATTTATTTTTTATATTTCAATATAAAAAATGTGTTCGTAGAAATATTTGGAAAAAAAAAAAAAAGATATTTAACTGCAATAAAAGCATTTTCTTTAGCAAAGTTGGTCTCAATTGAAATCGATTCAAATAAGCAAAATCAAACTGAACAGAAATAATTCAGTCGGTTTTCGATTTCGAGTTTTGAAAACCAAAACCGAACTTCTAATTATTTAAAAATTATGTATTTATACACAAACACACACATATATATATATATATATATATATATATATATATATATATATATATATATATATATATATATATATATATATATATATATATATATATATATGAGAAAACGGGAGGGGGGCTGTCAGCTCAGATTTTTCCTGAGCTGACGCCATGTGGCGATCTCCCATTCGCCGAGAACAAATTATTAAAAATCTTAATCTATTTATTTCTAAAGAGCAGGAAAAATTTTTGGTGAAAAAACAGATTAAAGAAGGGTTGTTTTGCAAAAAATCCTTCCCAATTAGATTCTGACCACCCTCTTCCTCGATCCCCCTCTCCCGTTCTCTCTCTCCCGATTCGCAAGAGTCTTTTTTCCTCGATCCCTCTCTCTCTCCCGATTCGCAAGAGGGTCTCTCTCTCCCGATTCGATCCGATCCCTCTCTCTCTCTCTCTCCCGATTCGATCCCCCCTCTCTCTCTCCCGATTCGATCCGATCCCTCTCTCTCTCTCTCTCTCCCGATTCGATCCCCCCCTCTCTCTCTCCCGATTCGATCCCTCTAGCAATCTCCTATTTCTCTCCCGATCCGAACCCTCTCCCTCTCCCTCTTCCTCGATTTGGCCCTCTCCCAATTGGAAGCCCTCTTCCTCGATCCGTCTCTCTCCCGATTGAACGCCCTCTCGATCGATTCCTCTCTGATCTTTCTTCTCTCTGCTTCTCTCTCTCTCTCTCTCCTCGGCCAAATCCGGGATCACGCCCCGCCCCCTCTCTGATTCTCTCCTAAATGCGATCTTGGACTCGTCTGTCTCTACTTGAGTAGATTTCAACCTCGCCTCCGCCTCTCTCCCACTACTCTAAAAAGGAATAGTCTGCGCATTATTGTTCTCAACGATGGTATGGTTTCTTTTTTCTCTTTTATTTTTTTTATTTGCTCTTGATTCTCTTTTACCGCTATTTTTACAATTTTTTAAAGAAAAATAAGGATGAAAACAAGTTAAAGACGAGACATAATGCATATTGTATATGTTATATTTGTGAGAAAACTGAAAATATGCTCGTAAGAAATCTCAAAAGCTGTAACTTTCAGATTAGTACTTTCAAATTAGTTAATTAAGTTAATAAGCCATTCCTTTTAACATAAGAGGACCTACAAAAGCACCAACTCCTATATATGATTTTAAAGCTTCCAATATATCGAATATGCATGCAACAATGAATTAAGTAATTGACATGATACACCTTTTGAAGAATAAATAAAAACAAGATTGATCTTATTCATGTTCTTTAAGACAAAAAAAAAAGTGGCAGCTGTAATTCAGCAGAAAAGAAATCAATTTTACTTATTATTTAATGCAGGAATTTGCTCTTTAAATGACTATATCAAAGTACAAATATATCTAACAATAATACACATTAATAAGATAGCAACAATAAGACCTAATGAACAAAGAATATACTATAGAAAGAAACACTTCAATTATTTATTGAGTATTAACATATAGAATATTAATCCTAGCAAAGTCAGGATTTTTTGGCATAAGTTCTATTTATGAGTTTCTTCAGTAAACTTGGTATTTTTCCTTTTTTTTTAATAGAATTATCAATATTTCTTGACTTGTGATTTAACTTCATGAGTTCTAAAATAATATTCTTCTAGGTCATATCCGAGACAACTGATGTTCATATAGATAGGTTGATGTCCAATAGTTCAGACAGAAGTATATCTAGTGATGCTGAAAGTGTGGAAATCGCTTTTGAGGACATTAATAATGTTAATAATAGTGATGATGGTAACCATAATAGTGTGGAACCACGGGTAGGGATGGAGTTTCCCACGTATATTGCTGCTTATAATTTTTATAATGCATATGCCAGAGTACAAGGATTCAGTGTACGCATTAGCTCGAGCAATCACTCGAGAAAAACAGGAGAGCTCATATGCAAGACATTTTTGTGTAATAAAGAAGGAAAAAAATCTCTACATGATAAGAGAGAACATGGACGAGAAATTAATCGTCGAAGGGAAACAAGAGTAGGTTGCAAAGCTAGGTTGCGTGTTAGTCGGACCAAAACAAATACATGGTTGGTAAGTAAATTTGTTAGTGAGCATACAAATCATGAGTTGACCAGCCCAGATAAGATTACACGTCACTATTCTCATAGGAAGTTGCATCGAACCAGAGATTGCCAAGATGTTATGGATAAGTTACATGATGCAGGGCTCAATCCATCTACAATTTCGCGAGTACTAAATGTTGCAAGTGGGAGTCAGGAAGAAACCATTACACCGCAATAAGTTAGTGATCATATAAGAAAACATAGAAAGAATAATATGGGTAATGAATGCATATCTGTGATTCGTCAATTTCTAGAGAAAAGAACATCTGATCCGGATTTTTATTTTGCAATTGAATTGGATAGTACAGGGACAATGAGAAGCGTATTTTGGGCAGACGGACGGTCCAAAGCCTCATTTTTAAAGTTCAGTGATGTCGTCGTTTTTGATGTCACATATAGAACTAACAAGTTAGCTCTACCATTTGCTCCATTTACAGGCGTTAACCATCACAGACAGTCGAGCTTGTTTGGTTGTGCACTACTAGCAGATGAGGAAGAAGACACATTTGTGTGGTTGTTTAATGAATGGTTAAAGTGTATGAATGGAATAGCGCCACTTTCTATTATCACCGATCAAGATAAAGCTATATGCAATGCAATTCAGATTGTTTTTCCAAACACTCGACACCGATATTGCAATTGGCACCTTGGTTTTCATATTGCTGAACATCTAATATCATTACAAAGGCTTTATGGGGTAGAGTTCGAAGGCTATTTTAATAGTTGGCGCTATAGTAAGACAATAGAAACTTGTATCCAATACTGGGAGGAGCTTAGAGATAAATTCAATATAAAAGAGGATGATGAAGGCTGGTTACAGACTATGTATAAGAAACGGAGACATTGGGTTTCATGTTATTTAAAAGATACTTTCTTTGCAGGAATGACATCAAGCCAGCGCAGCGAGAGTATCAATGCTTTTTTTGATACGTATGTTAATTCTCAAACCATGTTACCAGATTTTGTGCAACAATATGACAAGGCAGTGCTTTGTCGTCGTGCAGAAGAACTGAATGAAGACTTTGCTTCAATAGAGACAAAGCCTATTATGCATTTACATCATCCAATTGAGATTCAAGTAGGAGAATTATATACTAGAGCTATTTTTAATAGATTTCAAGACGAGCTTAAAAAATGTGGATCTCTATTTCATGATAATATTGAAAAAGAAGCTTCAGTTGTTTATTATAGTGTTGGTTCTCACTCAGATGATAGGAGTAAATGGGGGAATGTTGCTTATGATCATAATGAAGAATTGAAAGTCACATGTACATGTGCAATGTTTGAGAGTGAGGGCATATTATGTCGACATATACTTCACATTATGATACTGAACCAGATAATAAAAATTCCGAAACATTATATTCTACACAGATGGACAACGACTGCAAGGCATCGAAATATTAGTGCTGCAAATGTATTAATTGGAAGAAGCATACACAACAACGAGGAGCAGATGTGTATCTTGCGTTCTTGGGCTCTTAGAGCAAAATTTAACAGTGTATTGGAAATGGCAGTTTACTCACCTACTCTCTTAGAGAATCTAGAGAGTTTCTTATCTAACTTAATGGAGAAGGCAGAAAAAGAAGTGAGAGTTAAAGATGCGGAGCGGGTTGAAACTACAAACCAGTTTGGATCTAACACAACACATTCAGATACTATTGAGAAAATTCCTCAGATCACAATCCGTGATCCTTCTGGACCTGCAAAAACTAAGGGTCGTCCAAAGAAACTCAGTAGATTAAAACTTGGAGCTGAGAAAGCGCATGATGCAAAAGAAATAAAGAAAAGGACATGCAGCATATGTCATCAATTAGGTCACTATAGAACTAGTTGCACTAATCCAATAGGTAATGGCCAAATAAAATAGCATGGTGCATCTAATTTTGTAGTTTTTTTTTTTAAAATCCATACTAGTTCTTATTTTTTACTAAGTTTCATCTTTTGAATTATTTGTTTATAATTGCAGATGGAGGCAAATAGTGGTTTTTTATACTGTTATTTCTCATTTATAGTGTGGTTGTTTCTAAACATTACACGGTATGTTCATTTACTGATTGATATAATATGCATCTCTTTACTAGTAAATTTATTATTTCTCATAACTTTGTTAAAAATTTTGTTGTTGCAGATGGCAAGAAACAGGAGATGGATAATTTTATAAGAGTTTTTTGGGAGTAAAATGAAGTATTTAGTTTTGAAGGTTTTTGTATTGTTAATATTTAGTGAATAAACAGACGCTCTCATTTTTGTATTGGAAATTAAGCTTAGCTGGGCAATATACTATAATAAGAATCAGAATTTTTTTTTTTTTTTTTAACCAATGATAATGTTTGTATGCTTCTATGATTTCTTTCAGTTGGTTGGTTGTCTAATTACTTGTTGAGACTCGAAGTCTTTTCTTGCATTGTGCATTTCCTTGTTGATTACTTGTTTACTGACATTGGGGAGATGAGGTCAATTTTACATCTTTGGAATTTCATAGAAGATCTTGAACATACTTACAAGTAGTCAAACTTCTTCTTGGACCTCAGACTTTTAGAAAAATTAATTTTATTTATTCCGATAAGGTATCTAGACAACTTTAAGATATTAGAAAATAATATATATTTTGTATGTTGCTTGAAATCTATGCACCTGTATTGCCCTTTTATTAGTACAAATTTTTGATAACTGTGTACATGGCTATTACTAGAATATTTTCCGTAATATGCTGAACTATTTTTGTATCTTTCTTTCAGAGATGTTGCATGCTTGTCAATCCTAGTGATCTATAGACTGATCCGTCTGCCAAGACTCCAAAGTCATTTTTAATGCGTTGCTGTTTCAATAGTTCATGAAGTGTGGCAGTTCTTCTTTACCGTGTAATTTTCATGTATTGCTTGAGTTATATATGTATGGAATATCATGTTGCCAAGATGTCTTGGAAATGTGTTTGTGTAAACTCTAAAAAAAAAAAAAATTGATGCAACTAGATGGAGCTTTGCTCCGTATTTAGGTATGTTTATCTAATTTTGCTGCAAGCAAAATCTCCCGAGGATTTGAGTTATGGCTATTTTAAATATGTTATTTTAAATATGTTATAATAAGCAATATCTTATTATAACAGCCATAACTCAAATCCTCGGGAGATTTTGCTTGCAGCAAAATTAGATAAACATACCTAAATACAGAGCAAAGCTCCATCTAGTTGCATCAATTTTTTTTTTTTTAGAGTTTACACAAACACATTTCCAAGACATCTTGGCAACATGATATTCCATACATATATAACTCAAGCAATACATGAAAATTACACGGTAAAGAAGAACTGCCACACTTCATGAACTATTGAAACAGCAACGCATTAAAAATGACTTTGGAGTCTTGGCAGACGGATCAGTCTATAGATCACTAGGATTGACAAGCATGCAACATCTCTGAAAGAAAGATACAAAAATAGTTCAGCATATTACGGAAAATACTCTAGTAATAGCCATGTACACAGTTATCAAAAATTTGTACTAATAAAAGGGCAATACAGGTGCATAGATTTCAAGCAACATACAAAATATATATTATTTTCTAATATCTTAAAGTTGTCTAGATACCTTATCGGAATAAATAAAATTAATTTTTCTAAAAGCCTGAGGTCCAAGAAGAAGTTTGACTACCTGTAAGTATGTTCAAGATCTTCTATGAAATTCCAAAGATGTAAAATTGACCTCATCTCCCCAATGTCAGTAAACAAGTAATCAACAAGGAAATGCACAATGCAAGAAAAGACTTCGAGTCTCAACAAGTAATTAGACAACCAACCAACTGAAAGAAATCATAGAAGCATACAAACATTATCATTGGTTAAAAAAAAAAAAAAAATTCTGATTCTTATTATAGTATATTGCCCAGCTAAGCTTAATTTCCAATACAAAAATGAGAGCGTCTGTTTATTCACTAAATATTAACAATACAAAAACCTTCAAAACTAAATACTTCATTTTACTCCCAAAAAACTCTTATAAAATTATCCATCTCCTGTTTCTTGGCATCTTCAACAACAAAATTTTTAACAAAGTTATGAGAAATAATAAATTTACTAGTAAAGAGATGCATATTATATCAATCAGTAAATGAACATGCCGTGTAATGTTTAGAAACAACCACACTATGAATAAGAAATAACAGTATAAAAAACCACTATTTGCCTCCATCTGCAATTATAAACAAATAATTCAAAAGATGAAACTTAGTAAAAAATAAGAACTAGTATGGATTTAAAAAAAAAAAACTACAAAATTAGATGCACCATGCTATTTTATTTGGCCATTACCTATTGGATTAGTGCAACTAGTTCTATAGTGACCTAATTGATGACATCTGCTGCATGTCCTTTTCTTTATTTCTTTTGCATCATGCGCTTTCTCAGCTCCAAGTTTTAATCTACTGAGTTTCTTTGGACGACCCTTAGTTTTTGCAGGTCCAGAAGGATCACGGATTGTGATCTGAGGAATTTTCTCAATAGTATCTGAATGTGTTGTGTTAGATCCAAACTGGTTTGTAGTTTCAACCCGCTCCGCATCTTTAACTCTCACTTCTTTTTCTGCCTTCTCCATTAAGTTAGATAAGAAACTCTCTAGATTCTCTAAGAGAGTAGGTGAGTAAACTGCCATCTCCAATACACTGTTAAATTTTGCTCTAAGAGTCCAAGAACGCAAGATACACATCTGCTCCTCGTTGTTGTGTATGCTTCTTCCAATTAATACATTTGCAGCACTAATATTTCGATGCCTTGCAGCCGTTGTCCATCTGTGTAGAATATAATGTTTCGGAATTTTTATTATCTGGTTCAGTATCATAATGTGAAGTATATGTCGACATAATATGCCCTCACTCTCAAACATTGCACATGTACATGTGACTTTCAATTCTTCATTATGATCATAAGCAACATTCTCCCATTTACTCATATCATCTGAGTGAGAACCAACACTATAATAAACAACTGAAGCTTCTTTTTCAATATTATCATGAAATAGAGATCCACATTTTTTAAGCTCGTCTTGAAATCTATTAAAAATAGCTCTAGTATATAATTCTCCTACTTGAATCTCAATTGGATGATGTAAATGCATAATAGGCTTTGTCTCTATTGAAGCAAAGTCTTCATTCAGTTCTTCTGCACGACGACAAAGCACTGCCTTGTCATATTGTTGCACAAAATCTGGTAACATGGTTTGAGAATTAACATACGTATCAAAAAAAGCATTGATACTCTCGCTGCGCTGGCTTGATGTCATTCCTGCAAAGAAAGTATCTTTTAAATAACATGAAACCCAATGTCTCCGTTTCTTATACATAGTCTGTAACCAGCCTTCATCATCCTCTTTTATATTGAATTTATCTCTAAGCTCCTCCCAGTATTGGATACAAGTTTCTATTGTCTTACTATAGCGCCAACTATTAAAATAGCCTTCGAACTCTACCCCATAAAGCCTTTGTAATGATATTAGATGTTCAGCAATATGAAAACCAAGGTGCCAATTGCAATATCGGTGTCGAGTGTTTGGAAAAACAATCTGAATTGCATTGCATATAGCTTTATCTTGATCGGTGATAATAGAAAGTGGCGCTATTCCATTCATACACTTTAACCATTCATTAAACAACCACACAAATGTGTCTTCTTCCTCATCTGCTAGTAGTGCACAACCAAACAAGCTCGACTGTCTGTGATGGTTAACGCCTGTAAATGGAGCAAATGGTAGAGCTAACTTGTTAGTTCTATATGTGACATCAAAAACGACGACATCACTGAACTTTAAAAATGAGGCTTTGGACCGTCCGTCTGCCCAAAATACGCTTCTCATTGTCCCTGTACTATCCAATTCAATTGCAAAATAAAAATCCGGATCAGATGTTCTTTTCTCTAGAAATTGACGAATCACAGATATGCATTCATTACCCATATTATTCTTTCTATGTTTTCTTATATGATCACTAACTTGTTGCGGTGTAATGGTTTCTTCCTGACTCCCACTTGCAACATTTAGTACTCACGAAATTGTAGATGGATTGAGCCCTGCATCCTGTAACTTATCCATAATATCTTGGCAATCTCTGGTTCGATGCAACTTCCTATGAGAATAGTGACGTGTAATCTTATCTGGGCTGGTCAACTCATGATTTGTATGCTCACTAACAAATTTACTTACCAACCATGTATTTGTTTTTGTCCGACTAACACGCAACCTAGCTTTGCAACCTACTCTTGTTTCCCTTCGACGATTAATTTCTCGTCCATGTTCTCTCTTATCATGTAGAGATTTTTTGCCTTCTTTATTACACAAAAATGTCTTGCATATGAGCTCTCCTATTTTTCTCGAGTGATTGCTCGAGCTAATGCGTACACTGAATCCTTGTACTCTCGCATATGCATTATAAAAATTGTAAGCAGCAATATACGTGGGAAACTCCATCCCTACCCGTGGTTCCACACTATTATGGTTACCATCATCACTATTATTAACATTATTAATGTCCTCAAAAGCGATTTCCACACTTTCAGCATCACTAGATATACTTCTGTCTGAACTATTGGACATCAACCTATCCATATGAACATCAGTTGTCTCGGATATGACCTAGAAGAATATTATTTTAGAACTCATGAAGTTAAATCACAAGTCAAGAAATATTGATAATTCTATTAAAAAAAAAGGAAAAATACCAAGTTTACTGAAGAAACTCATAAATAGAACTTATGCCAAAAAATCCTGACTTTGCTAGGATTAATATTCTATATGTTAATACTCAATAAATAATTGAAGTGTTTCTTTCTATAGTATATTCTTTGTTCATTAGGTCTTATTGTTGCTATCTTATTAATGTGTATTATTGTTAGATATATTTGTACTTTGATATAGTCATTTAAAGAGCAAATTCCTGCATTAAATAATAAGTAAAATTGATTTTTTTCTGCTGAATTACAGCTGCCACTTTTTTTTTTTTTGTCTTAAAGAACATGAATAAGATCAATCTTGTTTTTATTTATTCTTCAAAAGGTGTATCATGTCAATTACTTAATTCATTGTTGCATGCATATTCGATATATTGGAAGTTTTAAAATCATATATAGGAGTTGGTGCTTTTGTAGGTCCTCTTATGTTAAAAGGAATGACTTATTAACTTAATTAACTAATTTGAAAGTACTAATCTGAAAGTTACAGCTTTTGAGATTTCTTACGAGCATATTTTCAGTTTTCTCACAAATATAACATATACAATATGCATTATGTCTCGTCTTTAACTTGTTTTCATCCTTATTTTTCTTTAAAAAATTGTAAAAATAGCGGTAAAAGAGAATCAAGAGCAAATAAAAAAAATAAAAGAGAAAAAAGAAACCATACCATCGTTGAGAACAATAATGCGCAGACTATTCCTTTTTAGAGTAGTGGGAGAGAGGCGGAGGCGAGGTTGAAATCTACTCAAGTAGAGACAGACGAGTCCAAGATCGCATTTAGGAGAGAATCAGAGAGGGGGCGGGGCGTGATCCCGGATTTGGCCGAGGAGAGAGAGAGAGAGAGAAGCAGAGAGAAGAAAGATCAGAGAGGAATCGATCGAGAGGGCGTTCGATTGGGAGAGAGACGGATCGAGGAAGAGGGCTTCCAATTGGGAGAGGGCCAAATCGAGGAAGAGGGAGAGGGAGAGGGTTCGGATCGGGAGAGAAATAGGAGATTGCTAGAGGGATCGAATCGGGAGAGAGAGAGAGGGGGATCGAATCGGGAGAGAGAGAGAGAGGGATCGGATCGAATCGGGAGAGAGAGAGGGGGGGATCGAATCGGGAGAGAGAGAGAGAGGGATCGGATCGAATCGAGAGAGAGAGACCCTCTTGCGAATCGGGAGAGAGAGAGAGAGAGAGAGAGAGAGAGAGAGAGAGAGAGAGGGATCGAGGAAAAAAGCCTCTTGCGAATCGGGAGAGAGAGAACGGGAGAGGGGGATCGAGGAAGAGGGTGGTCAGAATCTAATTGGGAAGGGTTTTTTGCAAAACAACCCTTCTTTAATCTGTTTTTTCACCAAAAATTTTTCCTGCTCTTTAGAAATAAATAGATTAAGATTTTTAATAATTTGTTCTCGGCGAATGGGAGATCGCCACATGGCGTCAGCTCAGGAAAAATCTGAGCTGACAGACCCCCTCCCGTTTTCTATATATATATATATATATATATATATATATATATATATATATATATATTTCAGCACAAATTAGATTCAAGATATACTTACTAAAACAATTAAAATTATAATTTTTAAATAATCTTTGTTAAAAATTCTGTCTTAACGGAACCGATTGATCGGTTTTGGTTCTCATTCCTAGAAAGCTTCCCATTTCAAATCGGTTCTGTTTAGTTTTACCAAAATTTTCAAAAAACAAGCAGACCAATCTAACCCCCCCACACTACAATTGTGTATATATCTCAGAACTTAGTTATGCCTTTTCTGTCCTAGTATCCATCTTCATGTATAATAATACAAGAATAACTCTCAATATACCCAAATCGCTCTTTTAAGTTAATTGAATTAATTAAATCTTTAATAACCGAGGCGTCTTTAGATTCCTTTCAGTTTCTCCCCCTCTTTCCATTTTCGGTTTCTCTAAGTTTTATTGAAATTTTGCCCTAGTTCCTAGTTCCTGTAATCAATCCCTCTAATTTCACTTGAACTCTGAAGCATCGATCAATTTCAATTCGCTCGAGAGAATATCTTTTGCAATTAAGATGAATCAATATTGCAATTAGAGAAAATCAATTGCTATAGAAACCCTTGAAAATGAGGAACATCAAAATTATATATACCAAATATTTCGAAATTATGTGCATTTTGAAATTTCACCGCCGAGTACTTTGAAATTACTTCAAGGAGTACATAATCTTCGATTTTTTGAAATTATTTCTGAATTAAATGTATATTATATCGAGTTAATTTTGAAATAATTTAAAAAATCCAAGTGTTTCGTTTAGTTGGAATTTGTTGACTTGTCTCTTCAATTTCTGAATTATATGCACAACATCAAGATAATTTTGAAATAATATCGAGATAACTTCAAAATAATTTCGCACATGAGGCCGAGAATTTTTAGAATAATTTCAAAATTATTACAAGGAGTACATAATTTCAGAATTATATTTCCAAATAATCCTAATGTATCCTTGTATGTACATTCATATGTTTGGAAAGCTATTTCAAATTTATATAATACACGGCTCATGGCATAAAGGATTTCAATATTTTGCATTCTAAAACTTTGGCTTATTCTTAAAATAGATATAAAACAACCACTTAGATATAGAAGTGAGCAGTGTTCGGTTAAAAAATCGAATTAACTAATTGAAATTGAACCAAAACATATTGGTTGGTCGGTTTTTGATTTCAAAGTTTGGAACAGACCAAATTATTTAAAAATATATATATATACAAAAATATATATATATATATATATATATATATATATATATATATATATATATATATATATATATATATATAGAGAGAGAGAGATGGAAATGAGTTGACAGTTCATGCAAGTTATCTGAATTGCAGTTCATTTCCAATATCTCCAATAATTTTTTTTAAAAATTTTCTTTTGGATTAATTTCGACCCCTTAGGATTCACTCATATCTAATTTCTTGCGTTTTAGTTTTGATTTGGTCCTCCTTCCAGTTAACACAAAATTAACAGTTTTCAATAAATAAAATATTTTGTATGCACTTGATGAAAGGGTAAAAGAACTCCAAAATTTATGAAATTTAATTCTAAAGAAGTTAGAAGGTAGAGATAGTAATTATTTAAAAAATTGAAGAAAAATTATTGAATAATTATAGTTTTGGTGCTAGCTTATGTAACTTTTTCTGAGCTGGCGGCTCACCTACAGTAATCCCATATATATATATACACACACACACACACACAAATTATAGACAAATATATACACACACACAAATTATAGACAATAAATTCAACACCAATTGGATATCTTGAAGAGTTATGGTTACTAAATGATTAAAAATTATATGTTTTAAACAAATATTATTTACATTTCAGTTTCTAACATAACCGAACCAAACCGAATTAGTTTGGTTTAGTCGATTCAATTTTACCAAAATTGGCAAAAACTGATTAAACAGACCGAATTATTTTAAAAATATATATATACATATAAACATAAATATAAACATGCACGAATGCATATATAAATACATATATAAACATATATTTACATTATAGATAATAAATTCAATACCAATTGTATATCTTAAAAAGTTATGCTTATTAAATGATTAAAAACTATAATTTTTAAACAAATATTATTTACATTTCAGTTTCTAATAAAACCGAATCGAATTAGTCTGGTTCAGTTGGTTTGGACCGAACCGAATTAGTCTGTTCAGTTGGTTTGGTTTTGTTAAAATAGTCTATAATTTACCGATACTCACCCATATTATAGCGACACGAATATAATTACCAGAACAAACAGCTGTGCTATATAATAATAGAAGAAAGGCTAAAGTAGAAAAAAAATTCCTATGAAGTATTATGTTTTTTTAAGAAATCTCCATAAGTTTTTTAATGTTATATGAACCCCACGAGGTTCCAAATTTAATGGAAATACTAAATAGCATTAACCAAAAGATTAGTAGATAAATTTAAAAAATATAATAAATATGCACTCTCTGAACTTTCTATATACTCGAAAAATATATACTTAAAAATATTACAGAATGAGTATTTGTTGTCTTTTTAAATTGATTCATTAATCTTTTAATTAGCACCGTTCAGGTATTTCTAGCAAATTTTAGACTCCTTGAAGATTTACATACTATAAAATAGGAATTTGTACAAAAAAAAAAAAATGATATTTGATAGGAGTTTTTTCTACTTTAGTAAAAAATACAAAAGAAACACTAGAACAAATAAATCAAAGGATGCAAGCTGATGAGATGTGCATTGACATAATTCCACAAAACAATTGAGAGCCATAAGAACCATATGGCATCAATGTAACACTCCATAACAAAGAAATCCACAGATCAGACTCAATCTGGACAAACAATGAAAATGAACAACTTAAATGGATGAATATTAATAGGATACATGACAAATGAGCAGCTGTCTAAATATACAATACAGAAGAACAGGATACAGGACAAGATAGAGCAAGCTATCAATCTATCAATCTATCTATCAATACAGGGTGTTGTAGGTTCTGCAGGTTGCAGCAATTGAAGCTACACAGATCAACAGCGCAGGCAACAGAGTGACATTGAGGAGCCTATCTTCGCCCAAGTAACCGGCTAATGTGATTGTGCAATCAGCAACGACTCGTGCCAGTGTACCCGCTTCAGTGGAGAGAAGCCCGCCATTGAATGTTCCCCGAGCAAGACGTGATGACATGACTCGAGATAGGAGAGAGAGGTTGACTCCTGCATATTGGTTAATCGTAAACTCATGAGAAAAAAAGAAGCAAGCAAGAAGAAATCACATTCGGTGTTTGATTCAGTAACATGGCACGCAATCTATATGAAGAGAGCAAATTTTGATAGTATATAAGAATTAAAAACTTCAATATAGGCTAAAGTCAGCTAATTGTGCAATTAAAAAAGAAAAGCAAAAAGATTTTATTTCAAAGGCATCCACTTTGGTATACGCTAGTTTCAATGATACAAATTTTCTTCGAGAAGTAACTGACCATGCTTACTGATTGAAAGATGCCAAAAACATGACAAGCTTCGAGAATATTGGGGTCTTGTAAGAGAAAATCCTGAAATTAAAGCTATTTATAAAAGAAATAGTTTTAAAATTTAGTCAGTCAGTTTCGCCGAGATTGGAATTGAAATAATTTTCCTTTTAAAATTTATAAATGTAAAAGTATAATATAGATAATATAGTAATTTAAAAGATCGTCTTTACCTATGTTTATACATCTAGATTTAAAGTTCATTGATTTTATCCTTATTTAAACTTAAACATTTATAGAGTGATCTTTTGAGAATTTATTTTTCTTATCTATTTTTAAAAATTTGAATATATAGATAATAATTCCCATATAACTTGCAAATTTATTTTTATTGTTTTTCAAATATGTAATTGGATAGGCCATTACTTTAATTTTTTTAAGTAAATTAGAATACCATGGATGAATAAATTTGCAAATTAATTCATTCTAGATAAGCACTTGATACTTGATAGATATCAATTTTCAAGATAATTGTGAGTTGAAACCTCATCTTATTAATTAAATTTTGTATATATAAAAATTTGTTAATTTGACAAAAGAGACTTTAAAAAGACTTATATAAATACATGGTAATTTTTATAATAATATGCTCTAACATAATTTCTATCTTTAATAAATATTTTGATATATAATTTGGCATTAATTTATTTATAACTTATAATCCGTCTCTGTTTATAGTAAACCGTTTCAACTCAAATTTAGATAATATTTAATTCAAACTAAACCCTTTAACTTGCTTTTTTATAATCACTTATAACTATCATTTTTATTGCAGTCTATTAATTCTTTTTTTTTTTTTATCCATCTCTTCTGGAATAAGTTGTGCAATACTTTCTAAGTATTAACATAATTTAAACATTTTACTAGACTTTAAGGTAAATATTTTTTTAAAAATATTTATAATTATTTAATAATTATAATATATATATATATATATATATATATATATATATATATATATATATATATATATATATATATATATATATATATATATATATATATATATATATATATATATATATATATATATATATATATATATATATATATATATTTTGATAGTAATAGTATTTTTTTTTATGTGCATAGCAGGTGCTGGGATAACTGGTTCATGGAGAGAAGAAAGTATTGTACAAGAATTATTCAGATCCTCAACTGCTAACATAATAGATTTTATTAGAATATCTTATTAATTTAGGATATCTTACTAAATTAGTATATTTGTCAAATATCTCTAATTAGGCTGATTATATTAATTTATGATTATATGTAATTAGGATCCAATTATATATTCTCTTATTTTTACTTTTTATAGTCGCCTCCTTCATCTATAAAAGGATAGTCATTGTAACGTTTAATAAACACATTAGAATACAAAGATATTCTTCTCTCCCAGTTCTTAGTTTTATCGGGTTTAAAAAGTAAAGCACAACAAGTCCCTTGATCACCAAAAAGGAAAAGAAAAGGGAATGCGCCAAACAATAAGTAAACATTTCATGTACTCTAGTAATGTATTATTTCAACAAAATATCAACATCAATGTGCAAATATATAAAGCCATAAACTCCTTCAGACAGAGCTTGTAATCAAATCAATCAGCAGAGTACTGTATACTACCGGTAGTTTGTTCTATTTTACTTTGAGCTTACACACAAAATTTTCTATAATAAAATTACAGTAAAAGACATGCTTGATTTAGACATTTATCAGTTCAATTTTCAACATGCATAACTGAGATTAGAAGGCATTGAAGTTATAATTCCACAGAATATTTATCAAAACATATAATGTCCAGACTCCATATTATTTGAAACAGATATCTACATTCATGTGGAGGTGCACGAATTCAAACAGAGAGATATTGTAATTAATAGAATATTGCATGTCGCGGTTTCAGATTTTACATTAAGCATTCTTCGGAACTTATGCATTTCATCCAATCGACATTTTTTTTGTGTTTAAACGATAATTGCCTCTAAGTATTTAAACTCTCACAATGGAATAGGTGTGGACTTACTAAATTCATCCAAATAACTGTTCAAGTATCCTCGGAACGTTACATCTCCAGACTGTATTTCGTAGATTGCTTAAATATAAGTGTCAGTAAGTCTACAATCAGACTTTCTTCACCCACTTAAAGTAAAATCTAATGTTATAGTTAAATATGAATGTAAAAACATGCGGACACAGCAACACGGCTGTATATGTGTACTAAAATAGAAATCCTGATTCCTGAGTTTGGAACATGTTTTACTAGGAGTGAAAAGACAAGTAAAACTAAACCTTAATGATTAAAGTGGGAAAACCTTGAGAAGGTACATATAATTTATAATCAATCATAAATTTTAAACTAATACACAAAGCAACTAATTCTTGTTCTGATATTTCTGTATTCCAAATAGTAGTGACTGATTACCTTCAAGGACTTCAGCAGCTACAAACGTGATAAGGGCTGAGCAGACGTATTGTGGCACAGAGTACCTACTGGTGACATGGAAGCCCAGAAGAATTCCTACTAACACCACGATTTCTGATGCCAACAAGATTTGCCTGCAAAAGTGAACAAGACCTCATGAGCACTAAAGTAAAATAACTTGCATGTTCGGGGATTATGGAATGTGTAGCAATGCAAAGTAGCTTCCATGGAATGTCATAGTTGTTCACAATTTGAGCACGTAACCATTGAAGTGCAAACTTTTGAAGAATATAACTAAAATCTGCAACAAGGTGCAAGTTGGTTGAGGAGAAAAGATTTGTGCAATTTTGTGGCCCATAAATAGATCAGAAACTGTTCACATTAGTTCCGAGGACACATGGAGGACTACTCATTTTTCTTTTGGAACAAATCCATAGCTCGACCTTGAGCATGGAACCTCTCATAACCCAACCTTAGGCGTTGACCGCTGAGTCAGGCCTTATTGGCTTGATATTTAATTTACAATTCAACTAAATAATGGTATGCATTTTCTATAGCATACTAAATTTCCATAGTGTACATAGTTTCTCTCAGTCTTGAGTCATTCTCCCATTTCTATGGACCATCTTAGTCTGAATAAAGATATCAAAGATGCCCCAATGCAATATGACAGAAACTAATAGTAGCATAAATATCACATGTTCTCCTTGGAATCAGTCACCAGAAAGGCAAAAAGCACAAGTGTGATATTATGCATGCATAGTGAAATCATAGTCTTTGTGTTGGCGGTGAAAATAATGGAACGAGGAGAAGTTATGGCCGAGTTGTCGCTGTCGTCGTCATAAGATCCCTTTACAAATTTCTTATAATTTCGAGCCGGGATAGCACCTGACTTAAGTCGAGTAAAATGATGAGATTCTTTATCACTTGATTCTGAATCATCATTCCTTTCTATGATTTTCTTCCCCTTTTCGACCATGTTAGAAGTTACAATTCTCCATTCTTTTTCTCGGGGAGCAGTTCTTGTCTTTTTAGCAGGGTTTTTGTCCTGCCCAGTTAATCGGTTGAACACCGATACCTTGTTCTTACTGCAGCAACACTTTGTAATTCATAACAGCATCAATGCAATATGACAGAAGCCAATGGGAGCATAAATATCACATCTCCTCCTTGCCATCGGATTCACCGTAAAGGCAAAAGGCACAAGTGTGATATCATGCATGCGTACTGAAATCATAATCTATGTAATTCATAACAGCATAGATGCATATGTTAACATATTGTATTACCTGTCTTCAAACATGTTGCTAATGTAGCTTCCAACAATGGCATTTACCGGAAGGACAGTTAACCCAAGGATTGCTAGAAAAATTGCCACCTTGCTAGTAGACCAACTAAAGTATAATGTGGTCACGACGCTTGATTCTGAAAGTAAGATCTCCATTGCATATTTGAGCATGAAATAAATTAATAACTGGACCTGTGAAAGTGAGACAAATCAGTAAAAAAGTGGTTCACCATTAACATTGATTAGTGTGCCAGTTTTGAGAAGTACTAAGCATCGCTATTATCTTTCTAAGTTAAGTTGAGAAAAACTCAAGCTGAGTATGCATGTTAATTGGGGTTTTCTATCCTTTCCCCATCACCAAATATCTGAATCATATCAAAACAAAGGCAATAATGGAAACTGAAGCACAGATTATCTAGTATAAGAATTAATTCAAACCGTTACGATAATGGTGTTGCATAACATAGACAATAACTAATACGGGTATTGCGGAATTTATTCATCATCCTGATTTCTGCAAGAAGAATTAACTAGTGCAAACTGCATCTAGTTTCAAAAAGAATTAACTAGTGCAAACTGCAAGAACTTGTACTAGGATCTCATTTAATATGTCCATTTCAGTTTACATGGATGCTAAAGATAAAGCAATAAATCACTTGGATCTTGGAGCATATCGTGCCAAATAAGAACAGTTACAAGCTCAAACCTCAAACTGGGAAGCTGCAACAGGATGGTATGAAGGACATGACCAAGAAGTATAAAAATGTCCCTGTTTTAGACTAAATATACAAAAAAAACAAGTGACTTTCACATATTAATGTCTGTCCATCATTATGAGCCTTTACATATACTCTCTTATGCCTCCAGTAAAGTGAAGCTATAGGAGAAGAAAGGTACTAGCAATAAAGGGACATTGACTAGGAAGCTCTACCTACATACTAAGTCTAACCAACGAGTTGAGAGGGTTCCTAAAATATAGTCGCCAGTGAGAATTGAGAAAGCAAAGTGACCAATAAACATAGTCTCAGAGATAAGGTTGGTCAGGACTCAAATGTCCAGATTGTGCAGAAATTTAGGAACCTCATTGTTCTAATTATCGGCTGTTATAGATGATATATTAGCCAATAAATTGTTTCAGAGGGTCTTCCAATATGACACGAAAGTCTGATATTTGCTCATATCCCTAATATATAACATATGAAGTCCTGCTATCTGATATGAGAATACCACATAAAAAACTTGATATCCGATATTTAGAACCTTGCTTCAGATAATGGCTCGAAGAACCAGTCCTACTCACCAGTTCTATACCACTTGTTAAGAAAAATAGGAACTGAAGTCAATTTTGAACTTCGGCATGCAACTTGGTCTCCAAACAACCATCTTCACAATCCAGTAAAGTGTAGAAAGATGGGTCTCCATGGACAAAATTGCAAGATAATGGCACAAAAGAACCAGTTTCTATGGTTCTACTACCACATGTTAAGGATAATGGATATAAGAAGGATGCACTGTGAAGCAAACAAAATCTCAATTATAATATAACAAGTTAACAACACTCTCCTTTACAAGAGATGTGCACTCCCTCGATCTCACCGACAATTTTTAGCAATCTCTCATTCCCATACTACTTGCCTTGTGCTCTCTTGCTTTCTTGCTTGGTTATGACAAGAGCCTCTACTTCTGGACCCTATGAAACCCTAAGAAATATTCTCCACTTATAGATATTTTTTCCTAGTGATATTCAGTAGAATTATCTATGCAACCTACTCATACGGTCAAATTTTTAGAGTGCTCTAGAAAATTGTTATGTTCCCTAGAAAACTTTAGAATTTTCAAGCTGTTGCTGATATCAACACTGTGTACTTCCAAAGTTGGTAATTTATAGGGATATTCTTGCTAAGATGAATTAAACAGATACATTTGAATTAGTTATCCTATAAATCATAAAAATAACATGACTACACTGTTGTCTTAATTTATCAAAATTCACCATTAACTTGGTTTCTTTAACTGTCAGAAAAATAAAAGGATACAGGTATGGAACAACTTGAGAAGCAAGGTCATACGCGAAAATGTAACACCCCAAATTCTCTATAGAAATTTTTTTGTATTTATCAAAAACAATATTCTTTTATTTATTTATTTTAGATACATAAACTAAACAAAAAAAAACTAATATTATTTTTAAATCGATCTTATCTTTATCTAACTTATTATTTTAGTTTATCTCAAATATTATTTTGTTGAATAATAACAAAGTTAATAGAATTTGGATTGGAATAGAAAGATTTAACTATATCAAATCTTATCCCAATATTAATAAGATTATATACATAAAATATATTAAAAAATAATTTGTGTTTAGTTAGTTTGGATTTAGTTGATTTTAAACTTATCCTATGTAATATTATCTTAACTTAAATATTTAAATAAAAACTAAAATCTGAACAAATTGAACAATAATAAAAAAATAAATAAATAAAAAGAACAAAGAAGGAGCTTTTCTCTGTTGAACGCAGAAGAAGAAAGAGAGAGAGAGAGAAGAAAAAGGAAGGAAGGAGAAAGAGAGAAAGAAAGAAAAAAAAAAGAAAGATCTCGTAGTTAATTTTCGGAGCGGGATTTTGAGGTAAGTACTTTACTATTTCATAAATTTTCCATATTCTATTCGATCAACAACTTAGCATTAATTTTTTTTTTCAAAAAAAAAAATGTGTTGATGCATGAAACAGAAATAGTTCTACAGTGAAACACTTAATCAGTTTCGAAATAATAACTTAACGAATTCCTTAATTATAGATGTTTGGTTATATATAATTAAAATAATCTGATAGTTTAAAGTTCTTTTGTAGAGGATTTCCTTGATCTAATACCATATTTTAATATCAATTGCGGCCTTCAAATATGTTGCTCTCATATTTAATGTTGAAGTATGAATCAGGCAAATATTACCTTCCAATCGTAGAGAATTAATTGATCCTTGATATGAATATATTTGCAAGTACTATTTCGAATTTTATTTTGTTTTGCCCTTTTATTATATGTATTAGATAATCTCTCTGTTCTCTCCATTATGATTGCTTAAACAAATCAACTCATTTTTAATCCTTATTCTTTATACTAGACTCTTTCACCCTCACCTTTAATAGACTTATGTTGTACATGTTCACTCTCTTCTCAGTTATAGCTTCGTTTATAATTATCACAATCCTCAAATAAGATATGTTTGTATTCAGATGATGTGGTATGTTTAGGGATTTTAAAAGTTAAATTAGCCATAGAATGTCGAGGGTTATTATTCCATTACTTAATCTCTTGCAAATCAAGCCATGCCCAATGCTTGGGTTTTGAAATATCTTAAGTTGCTAATAAGATGTAGATTTAGGATAATTAAAAACGCTGTATGATTGAGAATGCAAAGGTGGATATCCAAAGTCTAGATAAGTTGAAGTGCAAAAAAAAAAAAAAAAAAGAAATACAAAAAAAATCTGTTCTGTTATGAACAGAACACGGTTCTGTTCTGAACAGAACTGGTTGTTCTGTTCAGAACGCTATTCTATTCTAAACAAAACTGGCTGTTTTGTCTGTTCTATTTTGAACAGAACTGACTGTCTGCACTGTTCTGTGAACAGTAAACATCCAAAAAAAAAAAAAAAACTTATGCATGCAACGTTAGAAGTAATGTAGTAAATAGGATATTCATACTAGAGAGAATCCATAGTGATATGACAACCAAGATAGTGAGTTGGGTGATGTATTGTTTAAATTAAGTATAAATAGTTCATGAAAGTCCCATGCAAACAAATGTTATAAATGAATCTGTGGACAACATGTAAATAACACCTCTTTATTTGGAAGCTTTTAATTTCATTTTATCGAATAAATTAAGTCGATCTAATACTTCCCTTGCAATAATTATTATTTTCACCTACATTGACAATAATAAACCCTTAGCCTTTATATTTACAAATTTATACTCTTTCTTTACTGTTTCTTAACTTTTATTTTTTTATTATTTAAAAGAAATCTGCTTTTGATTATTCCTTAAAAGTCTTGCAATTAGTTACCTTTTAATCTTTTAATGCAAACATATATAGTGGAGAGATAAGTATCATCTATATATAAAATTTTATTTAATACATGTATAACCTGTTGACTTGGTCATAGTTAAACTAAATATAATTTATGCTATATATCATTTTAAAATCATAAAAATGAATTCATGGGGGCTATTGGGGAAACTCGAAGAAAGAACTGTACACATGTTTTAGGAGTTTTACATTTTTGAGGCTGTATAACCGAACTTAGGGATCCAACCATGTTGGTTCTAGGTGATTACTGGATCACCATCATTATATAGGACTGCGAGCTTAAAACTTAGGCTCATCAGAGTTCATATTCATTAGTACCTAGCGGTACATTCTGGGATAGTACCAGAAATCATGGTCGTGGTCCCGGACATGCACGGGATACTCGTAAATATGTGGTACATTATTTCTGACAGTTCTAAACAAATTAACAAAATAATAATAATAATAACATAATATGATGTCATATTTCATATACATGTTCATTTTTATTATATATATATATATATATATATATATATATATCTGCTACGAGATTATTCATGACATATGTATACAGATATATCCCCTAACCATTTTTATCCTCAAAACATCTGTAATTTAACTCATGTTCTGTTTCTTTCTAAGGATATACATTTTGTTGTTACTATTATGATTTTTAGTATTTTACTTAGTTTCACGTTTTATTTTATATATACACATAGTATGCTTGTGTATTATTATTTTCCATTTGTAGTACTTACTAGGTCGTTCTAATGACGCTGGTTTGGCATGCCCAAATAACTGCAGGATACTGAGGAGAAGGACCCACTACACCTGGAGCAATATTTTGAGGGGTCAACAGACAAACAATATTAGTAGTCTTTCCCTTGTAAGGCGCCATTTGAGAAATTTTTATTTATTTTATCCTTTGGTACTACTTCATCCACTTAGTTTGTTATTTCCAAGACTCAAAATTTAAAGTTGTAATAAGTAATATCCTTCTGTGGATTCTTTATTGATTGATTTAATATTTTGTTGGAATAAAAAGAGATTGTCTATTATCTTCTTATTTTTCTTTTAGTGCATATGTATGTGATTTAGTGGCAATAACATTCAATTTATTAAAAATACTTTAGGTTTGGCGTATTTATAATACGTCGCCGAATGCTACCTGTAATTTGGGTGCGGGGCGTTATAGAAAACATGCCAAAGGCAAGGTTAAATATATAAATTTGAGAAAGTATAAGGGAATGCAAGCTAGAAATCCCCGGTGACTACCTCGTCAAGCATGTCTACCTGGGTGCCAATGCGCTGGTGAAGTCACTACTTATGAGACTAAATGAGCTCACAAGAGTAGAATGTCAAAATGTGAGAATATAAAGAAGCATACAAGTAACTAAATATATTGACACACAACACAATGCTTTCTAGTTTGAACCAATGTTTCTTAGATGTCTTCATGGAAACTCTGGAAAAGCAATACTTGAGAGACAAGTTGCCTTTTCCATCCCATCATTAATTTAAACATTTTACCTTATCTCAATCTAAAGTAACGTGCAAACTTTATTCCAACTCAAAAGGGTAGCTTCTGCTCAGCATTGAGGAAGACATTGTCTCTGTTAAATGTAAAATTCAATATGCTAACACTAAAACAGTAACCTAAGACATTGTAGATAAATGCCATAGACATTCCTATTCCAAGATAACATTTGTAGTGTTGACACATTAATTCTTCTTCAACCAGCTATCAAATAATATCTAAGAGAGAACCGAACCTTTACTGATGGTGTAAGCAACCTATACGCTGAAGCTATTGAACTTGCAGCTTTATGGGAATCTTCTGAGGCTTCTTCACTATCGTCACACTCTTTTTCTCCATCTTCATCATGATTTTCTTTCACAGTTATAAGGAGTGGTTGAACAAGACCATTTTCCAGTTCCGCATCAGCCACCTGAGCTGCTGGTCAAAAATACATGGTTAGCTTAATAGTTCATTAAACATCAAATCATAAATTTTGAAGAATAATCATAATTCGTATAGTTGTTTTATAGTTATTTGTAAAATCCTTGTAATGGAACGATTAAAAACAGCTTTTGGTAAAGTGCACAACCATTAAACATTTACATAGGAACTGCATGGAAAATATTGATGATGTTTGTCACCTTAAGATAATAAGTAATATATAAAGATCTCTGTTGGTAAGCCGGAATATATCCTTAAATGGGAATAATCATGTTCAGTTCGTTGATTCTTCTACACACCATAAAAGACTATTGACCACTAAATGATAAGCTCCTAGTATAGGCTGATTATCTAACCGTCATAGAGTTAGGTATAAGCTCCTGAATCCAGTTTTGTATGTTAATTCAATGTCAAGAGTTATAATAGTCATCTGTATTTACCCTTTAGCGCGGATGCTACCAAAACATACCAACAGATATACCTATTCTTTTCATCACATTTAGCATTTATTTATCTCGATAAGTTACCTTTACTTTTTGCCAATTATGGAGCCAACAACTGCAGATAAGTTAAAATCTATACTTCATATTTAGCAAAAGCTTTCAAGATAAACCACATCCTAGTTTCAATATTACAATTTTCGCCACAAATTTGAAGCAAGAAACATTTTGTAGTGGAGCATGTCCTCCATGGTTTCAATCTTATTTATCGTCGTCACTCATGATGACCAAAGCAATCAACATGTCCAATACTTGTAGGTGGTTCTCACATTCTGAATATCCGACAAGATTTTGATCACTCAGGATTCAAAAAATAAACTCGAGATGCATAAAGCATGGAGAAATATTGATCAAACTGATATTATTAAAAAAAAAAACCGTGGGTTAAAACTTAAAATTGCCTTAACATGATGGTTAGAGCTTCTGAATCAATCTTCCTATCAAATTAACACTAGATCTTCGGTCAAAGGAAGGATTTTCTTCTTCATAACAAACAAGCAAAACTCTTTTCCTAACCCTTGCATTCGTAACTTCCAATAGGTTATCTTTTCCAAATCTTTCACACATCGACCAAGTCCGGCCTTAGACTTTTAAAAGTGACATCTATTTATATGACAACAGAAAGAAAAGAAAATATAGAAATTTGCTGTATAAAATCTATTTTATAATATGTAAATATTATGCATAAAATGTATGAGTAGATTCATAAATAGTAGATGGAACTAACCAGGATCAGAACACTGAGGTACATCATTTCCTTCAATGTCACGAACTGGCTCTTTGAATGACACCCACAGCCACAATAAATATAGGAGCCAAGCCAGAGACATGATCCATCCTGGTGAGGTACTTTGATTAACTGTAAGGGAGTAGATCTTAAAATTGATTTGAAGCAAGCCGGCAAGACCAGGACCACAAGCCATTCCTAAAGCACTGGCACTAACAAAACCTGCAGAAGCCTGCATTCGGATCTTAAGTGGTACACAATCACTGATGTAACGCCGATTAACTGCCCTTGCAGAACCCAATCTGGAGTAAAGGTGATCAGTAAGAAAACACGCATTAGAGATCCATATTTTGCAGATGGAACCACGCACACGCGGGTTTTGTGTTTTTGTTGGGGGTGGGGTGTGTTTGTGTGTGTGTGTGTGTTTGTGTTTGTGTTTTTTTTTTTTTTTTTCCTGGGAGTGGGGGGGGGGGCAGCAATGTATTACAAGGACCTGGAATCTTTAGTTCTATAAAAATAAAAAATATAACACTAATTGATTCAAAAGGAGAAAAAGATTCAGCGCATGCCATGGTTCACTCTCTACTGCTAATATACATTGCTCAAAGGTTTACTTAAATGGGCCATGCTACTATATATAAATACAGCTTTTATACACCCAGGTCAAGTCCTAAATACTGCTAATATACATTGCTCAAAGGTTTATTTAAATGAACCATGCTACTATATATAAATACAGCTTTTATGCACCCAGGTAAAGTCCTAAATCCTTGAGCAAAATGCATGTTGGGCCTTTTCAAATATTTCTATAGCAAACAGCAGACAGCTTTTAATTGCAACAGCCTATTCACCATATTAAAGTTAATAGGATTTGTAGTAAGCAAACCAAGGGAAATAATTTAGCTATCTGTTCTTTGACTAGCTTAAAATGTCATAAAAGATTACAGCTCTGTTTCATAGTGTTGTAAAATAGTCATATTTATCTTTATTGGCAAGAGAGTCCCATTTATATAGAGGTACAATTGGATAGTATCCAAAACAGGTCTAAACCAATAATACAAATAGAATTAATCTAAAACTAATCTAATACTCCCACTCAAGTTGGAGCATAAATATCAATTATACCCAACTTATTGCACAAATTAGAAAACACCATTGATAATATAGTTTTCATCAGAATATCAGTCAATTTCTTTGATGATGGAGTAAATGGAGTACAGATCAACTTCTTTACTTCAACATCTCGAACTAAATAATAATCTCTCTCTGTATACTTGTTACGATTATGAAACTCTTGATTTTGAGTAATATTGATAGCAGATTGATTATCACAATATATTGGTATAGGACTCTTCAACTTAAAACCAAACTCAGTGGCCAAGTTTTTTGCCACAATAGTTCACACGTAATATGTGTCATAACTTGATATTCTACCATATCAAAGGATTACTCACATCTTATTTCTTATTCCTTCACATAACATGATAACTTCCAATAAATATAAGGTATTTAATAGTAGACTTCCTGTCACCTTCATCTAACTAGACTTTCAACAAACATATGCAAGGTTTAATGTCTCAATAAGAGAACAGAGCACAATTGCCATTGGAAAAGAAGGTGAAGATGAAGCAGCTCGTATAGTAGATCCAGTGAAGAGACGAAGAATACTAGAATATGTAGCAGCCAGTAAAGGGACAATATCACCAATAGGAATTTGACCTTGCACATGGGTTAGTAAGGAAAAGTCTAGACTACAATACTCCCTTGGAGTTATTAGATCAGGTATCAAAGGTGGTGAACATACAACTCGTCTAAAATATCATCTGAATAATAAGCAAAAACAGACATCACCCCTTGCTAGAGAGTGAAAAGATATTTCTATAACTCAGAAGCTATATAAATATTCTTTTCATTACCAAAAACCTCTTTAAGAGTATCTCAAATTTCCTGCAGCTTTAACGAGCATTACTAGTCCATGCTGTTAAGAAACAAGGTAATAATACAACAGTCATGTGCAAGTCAATCATAATGAGGGATCCTTCGTATTTGGTGGTCCTTCAAGAAGATGCCTAATTTTCCTTAGTGTTCCAACAAATACAAAAAAGGATTGAAACTATAACAAATAATTATCTCTATTAAATTTAACGATGATAGCAGTAAGTGTGCATGAAAACGTATGATCAAGAACATTAGATTTAGCACTATTAGTAATAATAGAGCTAATATTAGAATCACCAGATGATGAAACCATAATAAAAGATCGAAATCCAATTTACTTGGAATAAATTTAGTAGAAGGTGTAACAGTAGTAGAAGCAGTAGTTTAGAAAACAACGTCAACAGCAGGATCAATTAATAGTAGCAGTAGAAACCATAGAAGATGCTAGAGAAATCAATTCAGCAGTAGTAGCAGCACATTCATAGAGATATGCAGCTCCAGAAGCAATTAATCCTGCAAAAGGACCTGCAGAGTCCGGCAGCTATTGTTATTCGCAGCAGCGACTGCAGCAGTTCAGTAGCCGCTGTTCGCAACAGCGACTGCAGAAGCTATTGGCAATGGCAGTTCCAGCTGTTATAGCTGGAATCTGCAGCAATGCAGCCCCTCAGATGGAGAGAGGAGGAAGAACATGAGGGGGTGGTGATGGCGGGAGAGGAGAAAGAGAGAGGATGAAGGATAGGGTTCGGATTGGATTAGGTTTGAGATGGATGGCAAAGATCTTTTTCACAACTAGAGCTCTGATACCATATAGTGAAATAATCAGATTCATCTTTGTTGACGTGGGATTCCCACTTATATAGAGATACAATTGGACAGTAGACAAAACGGGTCTACATCCGATAAGCCCAATAACATAAATAGAATTTTTTAAAACTAATCTAACGCATAGAAATCTCGCTGCAGAAATGTGTGGTGCAAATGAGAATGAGAATCATAATCGACTAACCAGGTTTATAAATGAGAATCTCAATTGAACAAAGAAGTGATATATCACACAGTAAACACAAGCATGGAGCATCAGGCTTATATCTGGGTCTTGTCCTTTTTTTTTTTTTTTTTTTTTGGTGTGTTATAGTTATATATGAAGAGCACACCCAAAAAAAAGTCTTGGAGTGTCCACTGAAAGAAGGAGGAGATGAACATGTGCATTACACAAATGTAAACACAGGAATGTGGTTGCCGACAAAAAAAAGTAACCATGCAACTTATGAGATACCCAAGAAAAACTAAGGCAAACAACATAATATATATTATGTGAGATGCATATGTTCTTTATATCAGCAACAGTTTCCCTCTTCTATTTAAGGTACAATCTACTGACTGCAACATAATTAACAAAAGGATACTCTTCCAGAGTCGGAAGACCCAGAAGACAAGAACTTAATATCTGTTAAGGCAACCCAAAACAGACTGTTGACACAAAAAATGCTAATAAAACTCCTATAAGAAGGAACTCTAAAATCTGTTTGCTTACATATAGTTAAAAATGCAGAGGATTTTACATATATTTAGGAACCACTGAATTGTAATTTAAATATAGTTTTTTGATTGCTTCGAATTGTAAGCTAGATTTCCAACTCTAAGCTGTAATTGGATATATTGTTGTAATCACAAACATACCAAACTACAACAAACCAAATGGTCGTAATAGCCACATTTAGGTGTTAAGAAATCATGGCATTAAGTTTAGGAGCAACCAAAATATGAGCACAAGGCAGAACCTCAATGAATGCAAAAAGAAAAAAGGAGGAAGATCGGTAACACGTGGAGAAGCCAAGAAGGACACAAGAAATTAGATTAGCAAGTCAAAGTTCAGTAAAAAGGATTAGGTCAGAGAAGAAACATCATACTAACTAGACAGGTACTAAACACGGCATATCTGCAGTTACAAATGCCAAAAAAACAAAGGAGGGTGTATAGTCTGTCCATTTAATAAAGCAGCTAAGCTGCTCTATATCTCATCAAAAACAACTTTTTAAAAGACTACAGAATAGTAAATGAAGGATCAAATGTGCCAGCAGTAGTGGTGACCAGTTATCTAGGAGAACAAGCTTAAGCAAAGCTTGTGAACATGGAGAATATGGGATACAAATACTTTTCAGTAAAAGGAGAAAGCACAAATACAGTAGTAGAAGCTTACAATAAGGTATGGTGTTTAGATACCACTACCTCAATAACAAAGAAAAATGGATGTGATGCTGAACTACATCACAGAATGGTCCTTCGCTGTTTTCCTAAACTTTTTATGCCTTGTATGACATGCATGTATTTTGTTATGTGTAGCATTCATAATCTCTTTACGGTTTCTGTGATGTTCATAATTGAATAGTTTTTTGGATAGTTTTATACTACATGAATACTACATAGAAATGATCAGGGCAATCCCACATGGGAAAAGTTTTATCATAAAATAAGTCATGTTATCCAATTGTATGGCTTATAGAACTTAGGGAGCCTGTGTTCTTTATCCCAACAAGTATTCACACTGATCTTACTATTGCAGTAATAAGAAGCAGATATCAGTTCTCCACTTTCATAGAAGATACAAATGAAGCTACTTACCCACATAGAAGACGGCCAATGAGAAGAACTGCAATCGAATTAAGATCGTAAGCCACTGCATAGAATGTGTTTCCCAGAAAGAGCATAATGCTGCTGAATACAAGAGGTCTGAAGTATGATTTATTTGACCATGCACTAAAATAAACTGAAGAGAAAACTTGTGCAACAGCCATTGATCCAATTATTACACCACAAACTGTTGCTGCAGCTCCAAGACTCGTTGAATAATCATCTGCAGTCGGAACAATAATGTATGTGTTGACCATGTAAAGGAATGTGTTTGCCAGGTTCAGAAGAAGAGACATAAAGTGATAATTTTCATTAACTTGATCCTCTGCTGACCCAGGGACATCTTCTTGAATAATAAGAGCACGTTGTCCCAAAAATTGAAGGAAATTTGTTGAATGTGTTAGCCTGTCAAATGATGCATTTATTGCATCAATGATAGGGTCCTGCATCCGGCACAAATAGATACTACAGTTAGAGTCACTAAACTAAGATCCAGATTAAATACTAACCTAACAAATACTTGTTGACCAATTGATATAATTGAGAAGAAAAATAGTTACCTTGAGAGCATCTGATGGCTGATCATAAATTGATACATAGCTTCCTTGACGATCTTGAAGATCAGAAAGATTGCGAGATAAGGCACCTACAACTGCCCCAATTCCCTGCATATTCAAGGATCACTTGAGAAAAACTATTAAAGGGTATCCATTTATACCCAACTCTGTGTACTGAAAGCTAAAATGTTAGAATAAAGAAATATTCTCATGAGTATGAGAAAGAGAGAAAGCAGAATAGGTGACAAGATCTCATCAAAAATAAATACATAAGATGACAAGAAGTCTCAGAATTAGAGACTTTACCACATGCTTGAAAACCTGTTGTAGCTGAGAATAAGGATGATTTGAACGAGTAGTCACATAATAATCCGTGAAGCTAAACCCAAATCTCTTATCGAACTTCTTCAAAATTTTTCTGATGCCAGTAGCATTCATGTCAACAAACCTGAGAAGCTTCAAAAGATCTTGCCCCACAGCTCTATATGCTTCTCGTAGTTCGCAGATCCGGATTATTTCTGGATGCTCTAAAAGAACTGCTCGTTGCTCTCCCAGTTCCTTAATTCTGGCTGCAAGAATTCCTTGCTGTTCCAGCAGGAAAAGGACCGTTTTCTCAATCTGCAGAAACAATGGAAGATAAAGAATTTAGAGGGTTATAATCAAACTGTAAAGAGCAACAAAATGACCTATTAATACAATAATCTTGACCACTAACTGATACAGGCAATTTCATATAGCAAATGTAACCGCTTTCCCTCTTCATCTAGGTTCTTACTTGGTCTGGTGGAATTGAAGGCTTCTACTTGATTCCAGAACTTAGACTGAGTACCACTAATATAAGTTCACAATACCCCTAGATATCACACATTTTTGGCAAAATTCTTGATCTTGAGAATTTTTCTTTGCCAGAAATTTAACAACATCTTATAGGATTGACCTTAGGCTGACAAGCACTTAAAATTTGTCAGATGGTATTTCAGTTTAATGTTTCAGCACCATATCCAGAACCATTTTGATGGAAATGCCATAGTGCTAATGGATTAATGACGATGATGATACCAAGCAGTTGCAAATATATCTTCAAATGTCCACGTTAGGATAAGAAGTATTGCAGTAATTTAATTTGGGAGTTTTATGGAGTTTCTTACATAATTATCAACCACACAGAAACTTTAGCCCACAAGAAAGTAAATTATATATGGATGCAATATTAATAAAGCTTCAATCTCACTTTTTTGGGGTTGGGTATACGAATCCTTTTCTTCTATTTAAGGGCACTCAATTAAATTAACCAGAATCATATCCTCCTCAGTTACTTCCAGTCCTCATCACTTATAGACAATCATCCTAGCAGTTCTCCCGACTGATGCACACTTAATGCCCTTAATTGGACATGCCCAGACCATTCCAATCGATTGTCCCATTTTATTCTCAAACTTCAAAAGTTGTTTTATCCTCAACCTCTAATGTCTTATAGATGCAGTCCTCTGCTATTATATTTGTTAGAGTATTGCTACTTATCCATGGATCATTCTGAGTCAATAGAAGTCAAAGTGAATGATACTTGGAAATTTTGAACAAGGCCACTCTCTAGAAAGCTTTGCCGCAATCAGATATGATGAACATTAACCAACTAACTTTTGGTGGGCGCATAAACTTATCAAGTCACACACCAGCATTACACGTGCTGCCTTTGTGTTAAAAGAGTAACAGTTACAAGAAGCTAATGCTTAGACATAATCAAGTGCAGACGCTAGTCTCTGAATTTTTTTTTTTTTTTTAATATGAAGATTAAGTTCTCCAACATGTTAAATACCATAAAAACGGAGATAAAGACATTATATTACCACAAATAGATTTCTCGAAAAGTGGAGATAAAACTACACCAAACACTTGCAATACAACTCGTCAATTGGTTACCATTACAGTGCACAGAAACTAAGTCATTACAGAAAGAAGTGCATAAACTTCTCTATTACCTGGTCATCTAGCATCCTTGCGAACTCTTTGTGAATCTGAAGATGATCATTTCCACTTCCTGTGTTTTGTTGAACGTACTGTTTTAGTTTCTTCTTCATTAATTTGTAGTTGATATAGTATCTAGCAACCGAGAAAGGAAAAGTCCACATGAATAGAATGAAATAAGAAGTAAAAGCATTTTAATATTCGCTATTGAGTTGTATAAAACCCACCAAGGCAAATACGCTCTTACAATGATCAACGATGCTGCAAAACTTGGAACAAACAATACCGCTAAAGTTCATGAGCAATCATGCAATTTTTATAACTTACTGCAAGTAATCTTCTTAATGAAATTTCAAATTTGCTTTAAAGGCAGTGAATGAGAAATAATTCTACAAGAATCCATAGTCTGTCCCAAGGCAGGGGGAAGGCTGATGTTAGCTGACAAAAAGTCAGTCAGATCAATATGAAGTGAAATCTAAAGAGTAAATATTGGTGTATCCCCACAGCAACACATTGCATTGATCCCACCCAAGTGCAAGGATGATTAGGCAAGGGTGCTGTGCGGGAGATTTCCAACTATGCAATCGATACACCAATGCCACCTGGATGCTATGTCAAGTGAGCAATGGTGGTGCCATACGATTTCCGCATACCAAATAAGCTGTCAAGTGGTGGTGTCAGTTAAGCATAGATTGGAGAGCTATAGGGGTCAAGGGGTAAAAAGCCTATTCATGAAGGTAGAGTATGCTTAGCTACTTGGTATATAGGAGCACTTACAGAAAGAGATGGGAATTGCTTGAGTATACAAATGTATATAACTTTTACAATAATACCTATTCAGTGATGTGACTTATGTTCGATAGTTACTAACTGGCAATTTTCAAGAAACGCATAATTATGAAATTACATGATGAAACATGTAAGATTATAATTGGATTGTCCTTCACAGACACACACAAAAGAAGGGAATCGTGGCCAGAAAAGCACAACTGTCAGTTGTCACTGGGGATCTAGTAATCAAATACTTTAACCTTAACTGATAACTTCCAGCTAACCACTTTATTCTTAGGAGAAACTATTTACTCATCCAATTAAGAGATGTAAAGTTAAACGCATCAAATTGAGGGAAAAGGCATACCCTTTCCATTCAGGAACTTGATCTGCCGTCAATCTTTTTCCGAAATTAACCATCTTGGCGGTGAAAATCTATGACCCTACAAAACCAAGATATGAAAACAAAGGAAGATGAATAGATAGATATAGAATATCAAAATCAGAACTGAGAGATGTGAATTGTCAAAGATTCTCTCGTGCAACTTAAATAAATTACTTGTCTGAAGGGTAAGCTAACATCGTATTATAAATTGAGGAATCATCAGTAGGCATACAAAGGCTTGTAAAAAAAAAGCGCCAGGTTGATGCATCAGTAAACAAATCATTTATACAGCAAAATGGTTTTTATATCCACTACATATGCACCAAGTTTTCTTCCCCCTTGTAATGCGAACGTCACACACAATCAATCTTGAAGTCAAGCTCTCCACCAGCTTGTCAATCTTTGCTTGTTAAACTACGTACTCTCCCACCAGTAAAAGAAAAATGTATTTGAATATTGTTTGATCTACTACTTTTAAAAGATAACAATGACCAACTCTCTCGAACGTGAGTTTCCCTCATCCCTGTGAATCAAACTCAAAAAGTTACTAAAACTTTGGATGGCAGAGTTTAATTTTCATCAGATATGTTGAAAGTCCCTTCTACTGCACCAAAACTCCAAAATTATGGTGAGATTTAAGAGAAATTATTTTGTATTTTAACACGCCCTGTAGGTTAAAGGCTCATTTTTGGACAGAAATCTAGGTTTTACACAGTAGTATAAATTTTTTTTAAAACTCGCAATTAAATTCGTGCCTGACAAGGAATTGAAACCATATTGAAAATGAGCCTTCAACCTGCGGAAGCGTTTTAAAATACAAAATAATTTTCCTCAGCTCTCACCACAACTTCAGAGTTTTGGTTCAGTGGAAGGGACTTTCAATAAGATAAACGACTAAAATAATTATTGTTTAATAATAACCGATATAATTATACTACTTGAAGTAGGTATTTAAAGGTATGCAGGCAGTAGCGTCAGTTCCAATAATAAGCACCTGTTAATCTAAACTTAACCAGGGTACAAGAAATATGGTTCCAGGAAATATTCAACCATGCTTGGGAGTTACCAACGTACTCTCTGTAATAAACATTCAGCCAACTAGCTTTAGATTTAACTGGGTATCAGTAGTAAATGCTCCTTAAAAAAAAACTAGAGAATTGTTTGTAAAAGGCACATGTTGTTGGTGCAGGGAGATTACGAGTTTGAGTCCTGCCACCAACCATTTTGGGCATTCGTCTTCTATGGTTAGGGAAGCTGTCAGGTTGGCCTTATATTCCAAAAATAGCAGAGGCCCCTGCATAATTTGTTTCTTCTAATTTAAAGATAAGCACTGAAAAGGATAAAAAGGCTCGTATCAACACAGTCATACGTCTTCATGTCTTCTTAACAAATATGTTTCACAATTATACTGTATTAACTGCATAGGTGTTTAAATGCAACCAACCTGAATTAAAAAAATACAGAAATACTTATACTTCAACCGAGGTGTGCATGTTATTGGGATTAGAGGTAATAATTTGTGCACGACTGCTGATATATAAGCATTGTGAAATAGGATGAGAATGCGCAAGTCCAAGACTACCCTATTTAAAATTTTGAATTAGATAAATAAAATTTTATTTTTAGTTCAAAATTTTGAATTGGACGAGCCAAAAATTGGCCTTTAAACCTACCCATTCTCATCCCTACAGTAACCTAGTAGGCAATTTGATTGGTTTTGACTAGTGTCTTGGACTGGTTCACTCAAAATTTAGAGTTATCAAGAAGGAAGCCTTTCTAGAGTTTAAACATTGGCTTTAAACAACCACTTAATTTTATTAACACTTGTAGGCACCACTTTAACACCTATACTACACTATGATGTTCATTCTTCTTTGATTTATCTTATACTCAATAGTCCTGTTGATCTAATATAGAAACATGTACTTAAAAGAACTATAGAGAATTTGATGCTTAATTACACCAAAGTGTCATGATGCCTTCCAAGAGTTAAAGCAATTTGACAACTTTTTCTAAGAAATTTTTCCTACAATAAGTGAAGTCAACTAGAACACAATTTCATCCAAAAATTTAAAAGAATACTGAATCGAGCTAAAGCATTTAATCACGATAAAATTTAAAACAATCAGCATATATTTAAAAAAACCATCACTTATTAATTTAAACAACAGAATTATTATCAGAATTACTGTAGCTAAGCAAGATTACAATACCGAAGTGAACAAGTAATGATTTAGCTGCAGCACCAGCAACATTTCACAATAAAATAAGATTTTTAAAAAAAAAAAATAGGCAAAAAGGCAAGATTTCAAAAATAACATACAATTTATTTCATTAGGACTCTCCTTCAGGAATTAAATCCAGGAAAAATTAGATAAAATATTCTGCTAGATCTACAATCAACTCCTTCCACCAGACTAGATCATGCTCACAAGATTCAAAATGCCGCAACAGGCGAAACTCCATCGAATCAATAAACCACACCCAATGCAGAACAGAGCAGAGGCAGCTCTCCACGTATAAAAGACCTCAGAAAGGGGGGAAAATGAAACCGAGGAGAAATCAAAAAGAGAAGGAACGAGAAGCATTACCAGAGAGACAACGCAAGGTTGAATCTTTTGTCGCTGTATGATTTAGATGAACATCAACAAACAGAGGAGCCAGAAAATTTCCCAAAATCAAAAAGATTTTTGAGGAAAATTTAAGTCCTCAAAGTGCCGTGGTACATAAAAACCCAGGAGAAAATGTGTGGTCGAAGAGAGGGAGAAAAGAAGTTGCGTGCTTTGGTTTTGCGTTCGAGTCCCTATTTATCGGAGTAGAATTCAGCGATCCGATCATGGTATCGGCCCGTATCGTATCGGGGCGTTTCGGGGCCGATACGGACAAGAAAGGGAATATTCTTGGGGCAGGAACTTGCTTTTCGGATCCGAACAGGTTGGACGGTCCAGGCGCGCGCCCACCTTGCGGTCGGCGTGGGTGGAGTTGAAGGACCCCAGAAAGTGACCTTAATCTGACCACGAATGGAGTTGGGAAGGGCCCACATGTTATTATTGGGTTGGAAAGTCCTCTTGGATTTTTTTTGCCATAATTTCCCGTTATACCCTTAGAAAAGAGGAAAATATCAGTTATTTCCCTCCCTTTTTTCTTCCTTCTCTCTTCCTATTCTTATTGGGTTCTCCTCTCCATTGGATATAGGGTTAGGAAAAGAAAAATAAGAAGGAAAGGAGAGATTAACTGAGAGGGGAAAAAGAGAAGAGAAGAATGGAGAGATGAACCAAATAAGAAGAGAAAGAGAGAATAAAGAGATAAGAAAGGGAAATAACTGTTATTTCCTTCCCTTCCAGGGGTATAATGGAAAATTACCCAAAAATTATCCAGGAGGACTAAAGTGAAGTAAATTAAAAGATTTGAGAGACCAAAATAAAATATGAAGATCAAGAACTAAAGTCTAATTTTTAAAGATTTAAGGGATCGATATATAAAAACCCCTAAAAAATAAGTTTGTGGATCAGTTAATCAGAAGCCATGCCAAGAATCCAAACATCTACCAAGGATTATATTCATTCTCCATTTTTTCCCTTTTCGATCAGTATACGTTCTCAACAACTATACTCTTTCATATATTAAATCAGAAATATTTTTTAGTACAAGCTCTATCAACCATTAAGGAAAATTATTTTCTCGCACTATTCTCGTATACACCTTTACGCATTCACTTACCACATAATCAACACATATGTTCCCCTCCTCCAGATATATTAAAAAAATTCGCAAAACCACTTCCCAATGTACAGACATCACGAACTTGGGGTGATACATGTAGTTATTATGTCTCTCAAACGAGATAAGTATGCTACGAGCATCCCCTTACATCACGATTGCTGACTAGAGAGTGTTTATCGCCCAACAAATATCTTTCCATAGATCTCGTATCTCAGCACAAGAATACTATCTACTCCATCATTGTGCTAATATCATTTCTTACAACAAAACCAGTTCCTGTCTTATCACCTTATATTGAATCATCAAAATTTAACTTAAATCACCCCTTTGGAGAGAGGTATCACCGAACTCACTGTGGCTGATATTTCTCGGATAGAAGACCCGATAACTCTATAATCGCCTTTGTAACACTATACGAGACATTATCTATGTATGGTAAACGCAGATTATATGTCACTCTAGCCAAGTTTTTTAGTTTGTTTCTTATCTATCCAATCTAATTTGATAAATTCTTGAAGAGCAGAACACAGAAAAAAATACTAAGTAGGCGGGCCAAAACTCGACTACATGTTTTTTCTCCTAAAATTTGAACATAGCTCAAATAGGTATCAGTAGAGATGAAGCAGCTCTTACTTATCAATAGTCGACTCTTATTATTTATTTGATTCAATTGAAAAATCAAGTCCAATCCATCAGAGAATATACAAGAACAACAATAAATTAATTTTTATTTAGCTTACTTTGGGCACACTTGCTCTGTGGGTGGGTCATGAATAATATCGAAGATGAATAATGTCGAAGAAAGTTTGTCATTGCCCCGCTGGGAGCTAAAAAAAACATTATATTAGAATCTGATCTACTATCAACATTCTTAAAATGTATTGTATGATATGTTTCTGTTAATTTCTAATTAATGAATCACGGTAGGTATTAGCTCACTGTTTACGCTAGAAAAAAAAAAAACATTCTTGGAATGTAATTTGTTAATTGAAAGAGAAAATCAGCGTAGCCACTGTTCTTCTCACAATTTGGCAATCATTCCCTGAATCTGAAAACATACACATATGTGACTGCGACTGTAATCTCACCACGACTAACATTTTGTTTTCAAAATTGTTCTTGATATTTCAAGGGAAATTCTAAATGAGCACACAACTTGTCCTAGTGCGCACCACACTCTGCCTTGTAAAGAATTACAAGTTTCTCACTTTTTTTGACAAAATTATCTTTCATCCTAGTCTCCTCCGGCATTCAATTGAATACTTTGAGTGCAGAGGAGACCTAATTCTTGTTTGGACATTTTGTTGAACACGTTGAGTGTGCTGGCGAGATCCTCACACTTGGTTATATTGTGATGAGGATATTAGGAATGATAGCGAAAAAGAAGTGGAGGTTGCTCTCAGTGAAGGAGGTGTGGAGCTGGCGTGCAGATGATCGGTTTAAATGAGATGCTGACCTTTTGGAGAGGGGCAAGCAAGGGAGAGCAAGTAGAGAGCGAATGGGAGAGAGCGATTGGTTTGAAAGGATGTTGGTGAGGGGGAAATGGAGAATGTGGATTTGAGAGGGTTAAAACTGAAAGAAGGTGCTCTCTAAGACAAGTGGTGTGCTCGTTCAGAATTTCCCACTTTTCAACTGTTGAAAATTTTTATCGTTAGATATTGTGCAATCATTTGACGCAGCTGCACATGTAGTGGCACTGCCTTGGGCCCTTTGTTGATGGACACATTGTTCTCTTTGTCGGTCTGCTCCAGTATCTGAAATTGATTGATCTGCAGAGCTCTGAACACCAGAATTTCTTCTAGTGTTCAGGAGCAGTTCTTGTCTAATAATGAGTTCAAGATTACGTTTTTTTTTTATTTAAGATGTGTTTGGCTTTCGAAAGCAGTAAAAATAAAGAAGAAATTAACAAGCAGCTTTCAAAATGAAAATATAAAAAGAGAGTCTTTTTTTGTGTTTGTTGGCTAACTTTTAAAAGAAAAAAAGGATGTATAGAAAGTGATGTAAGTTGTACTTAGGGTGTGTTTGTTTGTATAGAACTTGAAAAAAAGTAGTAGAAGTAAAATCACTTCTACTATTTTATGTATTTATTTGCACAAGAAGTAAAGTGGAAGTTAGTTCTATAATACTGAGGTGGATCCTATATGACATCTTTACTTCTTAACTTTACTTCACATTGATTTTGGGTGGAACTAGAGTTGAGAGTAAAAAGTAATAATATTTTATTATCATGTGTCTTCCTATCTTTTTCTTTCTTAAAAAAAATAAATATTTTATTTTTCTTCCATATCTTCTTTCTTCGAAAAAGTAAAAAACAAACACTAAAACTATATGAAATATGATATTTCCACCTTATTATTTTTGAAAGTTACTTCTAATTTTCTTCATTACTTCTACTACTTCCAAAAACTCAAATGCACCCTTAATTGACTAAATAAAATAATATTTATATAATTTTATTTGTTCTCATATGTATAAAGTATAGTTTTTAAATGATAACAATGGTATGAATGATAACAATGGTATTCAAATAAAAATTTAATTGTTAGGTTTGTTCATCCAGTTTTTAGAGCTCTTCTAAACAAAAAATGTGAGGAAGAAAATTTTGAAATTAAGCTACCACATAAGTGTGGCCTCAGCATATATGAACTAACTTTCAACTTTTTGGCCAAATAAATACTTGTAGTAGTGGAAATAATCTTACTTTTACTACTTCTATTATATTTTCATGCAAACAGATACTATATTTTTTTCTAAGATTTTAGCATAGCTCAAATATGTATCAGTAGAGATGAACAGCTCTTACTTATCAATAATCGACTCTTATTATTCATTTGATTCAATTGGAAATGCAGTGCAACTCCCATGCACCAAAAGTACACAAGAGAACAGCTAACAAGTTAATTTTTATTTAGCTTACTCTGGGTACGCTTGCAGTACTGTGGGTGGGTCAAGAATAATGTCGAATATATTTTGTTATTTCCCCGTTGGGAGCCAAAAAAACATTATCTTGGCATCTCATCTGCAGCCACCTTTTTTTGGATGCAATTTGTTAGTGGAAACAATAAACAGTGTATTCACTGTTCTTCTCACAATTTGGGGGATTGTCCAAAAGGGCACACCATTTTTTTAGTGAGCCTAGTTTTTCTTGTGTGAGCCCACCATCTCTTTTGGAAAAAAGGGTTTTTTCCTAGTGGGCATACCAAAAATGACCAAATTAACCTTCATTATCTCTCCCATGCTCTCCACCAATTTTCCCTTAAACCCAACTCCCCAACTCTCTCTTCCTAAATTTTCTCTTCTCCTCAGTAGGGCCGGCCACTGTAGACCTTCTTTCCAACACAGTACTCTCTAGATGTTGCCAGTACCGCTCGAGATCCGCTCCGATCACCTGCCGTCGCTACTGCTGCAAGTTGAAAGAGAAAGAAGAGCTGAGGTTGAAGGAGAGGATAAGATAGTATAAAATTTTTAGGGATAATTTTGTTATAAAGTGAAAGTTTTATTATAGTAGACTTACTAGGAAAAATGATGTGCATATTTAGAAACTCCTCAGTTTGGCAATCATTAATCTAAAAACACACACGTGTGTGACTACGATTGTAGCTCAACATGACTATCATTTTCTTTTTAATTAGATGAAATTGCGTCAAAAAATTTCTCGACTTTTGAACTGTTGACAATTTGTAGTGGTGGGTATACATGGTGCGATCATGGACGCGCCTGCGCGCTAGTACTGGCACTGCCTTGGGCCCTTTGTTAGGGCGCATGCGATTGACAAATTGTCCCCTTTGTCACTCTGCTCTAGTATCTGAAATTTGATTGACCCCCCGAGCTCTTTAACACCAAAAACTTTTCTAGAGAGAGTGGTCCTTGCGCGCATAGTGCGTTCAAGATTACTTTTCTTGATTTAAACGTGATATTCTTTAGGTTTAACGCCCTTTCAATTTGAGTGGGATTTGTAGAACATGCCTCGATGTCAAGGTTCACAAGTTTGAACAAACCTATTCTACTTCCAAATACTATAGTGCTTGTGAAAAGAGGTTTCGTAATTGGAACATTTTTTACCGCTAGGAGAAGTATAACTTAATGAAATATCTGTCTTCGGAATCATTTTCGCATGTTTGACATCATACCTGGCTGGTGGATAGTTTTTTTGGATAGAGGTTCCATCTAATTATTTGAGTGATACTAATTCTCTTCGGCAAGTTAGGAGAAAAATCACTCTTCCCATTAGCCTATACCTCGGCTTCACTAAGTTAACCCTTCTAACTTTTCAATTCTATAATTTTGCCCCCCTTCTCTAGTTTTCAATTGGAAAGGCATAATCAAGAGAGATTAATAGCTCAATAATTGAGTGAAGATAAAATCTCTTTTTTTTTTTAGATTGAAAAAAAATATATATATTTTTTAAACTCGAAAAATCAATGAGAAAAATATCTGAAAAATGATATTTACATTGAAATGTCTTTAAACTTATAAAAAGTATAAAACGAAACATATATGTTAGTATTATAATACTATAAATTTATATCCGACTTATATAATAAAAACATGATAATTTTTTTGGATCAAGGGCTCCGCCCCATACCAGGAGGAGCCCTTCAATTCATGCACCCGACGAACTGTTCGGACAGCTCGACTTCCAAGTAACTCTGCCTTCAAAGCTAAGAACGGTTAGAGAAATCTCCACACTGTATTGCATCTATTGATTTAGTGTAACATACTTGTAACAATCTTGAATCGCTAAATTCTCTCTATCCGAACCACTCTTATTGGAGATTGGAAAGAAAAATTTCTTTCTACTTCTAAATTTCTCTCGTATTTCAGCCAATCTACAAATATAGACTAATCGAAAAAAAGAAATGATTAACTTTTATCTGGATCCTCTCCACAATGTTAATTAATTAGAGTATTAATTTATGTTTTTTTTTTTTTTTTCACATTGGTGATCTGTTTTCGATTTTATTCTGGTGATGAAAATTATTTAACACGCGCACCCATATATGCAATATGTATATACATATATTTGATTACTTTAGATGAGCTTTCAGTTTAGAAAACTTATATAAGCTAACGGTAAAATTTTAATGATCCCATTATTTGTTTCCAAATCTTTTCTGAGATTATATCTTCCACCATCTTAACTTTCTGAAAATCAATTTTTTATAAATTTTGGAGTTCATTTTATCTTCCATTAAGTAGATACAAGATGATGTATTCATCGAAAATATATTGATTCTGTATCTACTAGTTGAAAGGCGAAATTCAAATAAAAAAATAAAAAAAAAATTGGATATGAGTGAATCTATAGGAGTTGTGATTATTACTATTTTTTAACTGTTAATTCAGATAATCTACGTGAGACTATAGTTCATGCTCATATATATGTGGTGTGTGTGGGGTTATGTGCATGCGTGTCTATGCATGGCTTGCATGTGTGTTATGTGTTTATGTGCATGCCGTGCAGTGTGTGCATGTGCGTACGCATGAGCGAGTGCATGCGTGTCTAAACCTAACAATTCTGGGAAACAAAAAGGGGAAAAAAACAAAAAAACAAAAACAAAAATAAAAAGGAGGTGGGGGGTTACACCAGCAAGAAAAGCCAGTCTAGTTTAATTCTGTGGGCTTAACGAAGAAAATTTCATGATTCTACATCAAGCCAAGACAGCATTGTTATCGTTTAAACACCATCAATTAACAATCAGAGTCAGCATCTAGCAGACCTTGGCAGAGCACTTGAAGGCCACAGAGAAGGTGCTCTCTGTGCTTGGGGAAAGCACAAGGAGTTTCGTAAGGAGCACACCATTTTTTCTAGTGAGCTTACTTTCAGTTTGAAAGGCCGAGCAAAAATTAACTATGTAGTGGGCTCACTAGAAAAGTGGTGTGCCCCTTTGGAAACTCTCAATTACTGTCCAGTATCTATTCCGTAGTTATACGGAAAAGAATTATTATGACTTTATTTGCTAAGTATTATTCCTGATCAGATAAGATAAGAAAAATTTATGAGTTTAAATACAAAATTAGAACTTTTATCTATCGACTTAAAATTTTGAATTATACTAGTCCTTGACTTTGTATTTAAAACCTATCATACTTCCTTCTGGGTCTAACGTTTCCCCTAACAACTGGTATCATAGCCTAGGTTATGGTCGGCTCAAGGATTTAACTTCATAATGAAGAGAGAAATTGTTAATTAGGAGTTTATATGTAAGTATTTTTCCACATCGGATATGACAAGAAAGGTCGGTCGGTTTAAACACAAATTTGAGACCTCTACCTATTAACTTTAAATTTCGGGTTAAACTAGTTCTCGACTTTTTATTTAAAGCCTATCATGCTCCCATAAGAGCCCAATTGTGATCAGCTAAAGAGTCTAGGTTGTGGTCTAAGAGGGAATGAAACCTCATAGTGAAGTGAGGGATTGTTAGGAGTTTATATATATATGAGTATTATTCCGTATCGGATATGAAAAAAAAAGTTTATTAGTTTAAATACAAAGTTGGAATATCTATCTATTAACTTAAGTTTTTTTTTAGAAGCACCCCTAACATTTTATATCGTATGCAGACTGTTATGGGAAGAAAACTCTCCTTTCAGTCTTCGAGAAGCCTTCGATGAGAGAGAGATAACTAAATGTACCGATATGAGAGGTTATTGTCCGTAAAAATCTAGGCAAAAAAACAAATTGGTCATTCTATAATGGGTTAATTACACTCAGACCTCATATAATATGGAAAATGTATAACTTATCACTCTTAAAATTTAAAACTCTTTTTTAGACCCTCTGAACTATCGAAATCACTGTGTTTTAATTACACTCAGACCCATGGTCCAGGGAGTCTGAGTGAGAGTTTTAAATTTTATGAGTGATAAGTTATACACCCCCCACACTACAGGAGGTCTGAGTGTAATTAATCCTTATATAATTAACCACTGATCATAGGGAGACTCTATTCTCACACGGCATTTTACTCTTGATGCATGATTTTAAAACTTATAAATAATTACAGATTTGTCATTTCTTTTAAGACTAAATTACCCTCATAAATTCCAAACTAAGAGTTCTTAACATTTGGAACTACGACTCATCGTTTTCCTCTTCTATTTTCTCTCTAAAACTCTAAATAATTTTTTTTGGTATTTAATAAAAATACATCTCCTATAAAATTATCGATTTGATTTCTTAACCCCTTAAAATTTTTTACATTAACGTTCCTGAAAAAATTAGAAGAATTTTAAATTCTTCGATTTCACCATGAGAAGTGAAATTTGGGTTTGGAATTTAAGTTTCAGTTTTCTTATACAAATGAAAATTTTCAAAATGCAATTGGTGTCAAAAAAACAAATCTAAGATACGATTTGATTTTTTTTTAGATTTTAAGAGTATTTGTTTGAAATTTATCCTTAATTAGATTTCTTTTGTATGAGAGACTTTCGCTTGCTGGTAAACTATTAATACTCGACCAGCACATTTCTTGGTTGGGTTTTAATACCCGACCAAAAAATTTTATTTGCTCTTAAACTAGTATCCGACTCAAACAAAAATGGACGAAAATGGAATCAGACGGGGAGAGGAATTAGAGAAAATGAGGAGAGGAATTAGAGAAAAGGAGGAGGGTTTTTATGGAAAATTTTTTGGGTGCAAAGAGTAAAATGATAGTATTTCAAAATAGAAATTTAGTGTAAAGAGTAAAATGCGGTGCGCAAATAGAATTTCCCTTTGTCATATTAGTTTAGAGTGGTTATATCCTAACCTTATAATTAATTGAAAAAATTCTAGCGACAATTTGGTGGCATAGATAATACTGTATGTCTGCGTGACAAATTAGAATGATGTCTCAAGTGCCGTGACCATGATCCCTTTTGTTTCCTTTCGTTAAATTAACACACGCAACCTAGATCCCGAAATCTAATTTGGCGTCTTCTCGGTCGGGCACATGGGCGGCTGCTCGCTATGGGCCGCGAGAAGGCGATTGCCACGGCGCCAACGTATCGGGCGAGTACCGGTACGCTACTGTCGGGGAACTACTTGCTGTGTACAACATGAATCGTGGATGAGGGTTTTTTAAACTAAAAAAAGAAAATCTCACTTTTAGCAACCAAAAAAAAAAAAAAAAAAAAAAAAACCAACAACAACAACAACTAAGCCTTTTATTCCAACTATTTGGGATAGGCTATATGAACCAAAAAGAATCACGCTGGATCGATCTCTTTGATAGTCCTTATCTATTCATTTCTATCAAATAATATCCCCTCATTTAAACCTCTAGAATTCATATCTTTTCGTATCATCTCCATATATATATTTTTTTGTCTTTCATTTGTTCTTTTAACTTGTCCTACATTGATAAACTCCCCTCATTGAACTGGTGCATTTATAGACCTACGTTGCAAATGACCAAACCATCGTAAGCGATTTTCTCGCATCTCCTCATCGATAGGAGCTATACCTATTTTAACACGAATATCTTCATTTCTCACTTTATCTCTGCTAGTGTTGCCGCATATCCAGCGAAGTATATGCATTTCTGCTACAACTTTTAGCCAAAAAAATAAAAACAATGTTTAGTAAGATAAGATATTCAAGTTCTAAGGGATAAGGAAAAATTGTATGAGATATCTCTTTGGATTGTAACCTAACGAGATGGTTAAAGATCTTAAGAAAAAACATTGAAATAGACAACCTAAACTATTCATTGTGATATCTAAACATTAAAATAGTGGTAATTATTTTGATCTTGTATTGTTGAAAGTCCCTTTTCCTGTACCAAAACTCTGAAGTTGTGGTGAGGGTTGAGAGAAATTATTTTGTATTTTAACATGCCCCCGCAGCGGTATAATTTTTTTAAAACCCGCAATTAAATGCGCACTCGGTAAGAATTGAACCTGGATTACTCTAATACATGTTGAAAGTCCCTCCCACTGCACTAAAACTCCGAAGTTTTAGTGAGGGTTGAGGAAAATTGTTTTGTATTTTAACATGCTCCCGCAGGTTGAAGGCCCATTTTGTAGCAGAAACCTAGGTTTTACGTAGCAATATAAATTTTTTTTTAAATCCACAATTAAATGCGTGCCCGATAGGAAATTGAATCTGGATTGCTCTGATACCATGTTCAAGGACTCTTCCACCGCATCAAAACTCCTAAGTTTTAGTGAAGGTTGAGGAAAATTATTTTGTATTTTAACAAAATTGTTGAAAAATATATGATTTTTAGATAATAGAATAATTGAGGCATTCTGATCGATAAGTTAGAAGTATGTACATTACATAATTTTTTATACAACTCAAACTTCCATTTGGAAGTTCAAATCGTCCATTTTGAAAGCATGTCATAAGATTCTAGCTATCTTTTTAGATCATAATCTAAGAAAATATTCTATACATATTTTTCTTGGAGACTAATCTTAATAAGATAATAAATCAAAACATACTCAAGTGAATTCAAGATTCAAAGAACAAGATCATACATTCTCTGATCTCTATGCGTTTGAGCAAAAATCCATCCACTAGATTGCTTGGATACAAATTTGCACAGACTTAGTATGATAATAAGTTTAGAATATAAAAATTCAAAAATTTGCATAGAACGTGTCAAAAATTGACCCATATACGCATCCATTACCAACCTATTTATGGAGGCGAAGGGATATTTATAATAGAGGATTTACATAAGTAAAAAGATCATTATATATTTTGCATTTATCAGTTTCCTTTAGTTGATAGATTCGGTTTCAATGGGTGACTTGATTTTCTTATTTCCAATAATTTGGTTAGTATTTGACTTCATCTTGGATTTTGCTGCTTCCTAAGTAAAAGCACGGGTTTTGTGGGCCCATTGTGTTTGCAGACCTCAAATTTTATATGTTATATCATACTACTAGTGAGAATAATGGAAAATGAGTTGTCACCTCACATAAATTACTAGAACTGCAGTTCATTTTCACTATCTCTAATATTTTCTTTTTCAAAAATTCCTTTGAATTATGATCTTGACTCTTTACGGTTCATTCATATCTAATTTCTTGGGTTTTAGTTTTGACTTAGTTTTCTATCAAGTAAATACATAGTTAATTATTTTTAATAAATATAATATTTTATATTCACTCGATTAAGATGCAATTAAACTTTAAAATCTATAGAATTTGATTGCGAACAACCTGAGAATATATAGAGATCATATCTCAAAAAAATTAAAACAAAATAATAAAATTATTACCTTTCCGTTCGATAACTTTGAGAAAATGGAAAATCCAAAATTGCACGTACGGTGAACTGCATGTTGTACGGTCCACCGAATCTAAGCTTTAATTGCCGCCTCGCTGTGAGAACAAAAGTTGGGGAGTTTCCAAAGGAGCACACCACTTTTCCGGAAAAGTGGTGTGCTCCTTGGGAAACTCCCAAAAGTTGAGCAGCCCACTAGTTGACATGAGTTGACTATAGAGAGTGGGTGGTGACAGTGAGTGACTGGGACGAAAACATCAAGATGGCCCCGCATGGGGATGGAGATGGGTTGGTCGCACTTCCACCCACGCTAGCAACTCTCTCGGCAGCACAAGCTAAGCCCTGCACGTGCCCTCTCTGGGAAATTGTATATGAGCACACCACTTTGTTCAGAGAACCCACTTTTCTCAGTGGGAATTGGAAATTAGTCCACTAACGTTTCAATGCCATTCCGGAATTAGTTTCCCACCAGGGAATTTAACATGCTCAGAAAAGTTATGTCTAACTTGTAATTTTTTACTATTTTGGGAGTTGGTTCACTAGGCAAAGTAGTGTGCTCATATAGAATTTCCTGCTCTCTTTTTAGTTGGTTGGTTTTGGTTTGTCTTCGCACATCGATGTGTTTTTTAGGATGTGTTTGTTTGCATGAAAGTAGTGGAGAAAACCCTATTTCCACCACTTTAAATATTTGTTTGGTCAAAAAAAAAAGTTAAAACTTACTTCTTATATGGTGAGGTGGCGCCTATGTGGCACTTCACTTCCAAAGTTGTCTTCCTCTCACTTTTAGGTTGGAAGAGCATTCAAAAGTGGTACTTTTTTCTATAAAAAAATAAATAAAATAAGATGTATAATGTATATTTTAATTAATTAAGTAATATTTTCTTCACTTCCTAATGCACTTCTTTCTTCTAATTTTAGTAAACAAACACAAAAAGAAAATTCTTCTCTTACTTCAATTTTAAAAGTTACTTCTAAATTTTTTTCCTTAACTTTCATTATTTTAATGAGCCAAACACAGATAAAAACAACAAAGTATTAGTATCTTTTATCTCACGTCCATTAGTAATTTTCTTCACTATTTTCTATAAAATAATAATTTAAAAAAAGAAATGAAAATGACTCCAAAATTTAAATTCCAAGCCAAGAGGGTATTATTAAATCTTTTTTATTTGATATCCAGCATGTCCTTGCCACCATTTTCATTCTAACGTAAAAAAATTAATTGAAACCCACCAGCAAGAAGAACAATAACTTGATCAATTTCTACATATATCAGTACAATTTAATTGTAATAGCCATATCCTCCTTTGATTTGAATTGCAAGGGCCTAAAATTAAATTGGACTGAATTCAAAATTCAAAATTTCTTTCTTTTTTCCCCATATAAATAAATGCCATAGCCATCTAGCCAATTTTTGTCGTCTCAATCCTTTATAGCCCAAAATTGTGGGTTAATTGAACTCCAATCTCTAATTTGTTTCACATTTGCAAAGAAATTAAATATTTCCAATGACACTTGCAATTGTAAAACCAAACTAAAACCAACCTACGCGTTAAGGATCCACTGCGTTGATTCAATTTTATAAAACATTTTTCTTTTATTTTTTTTTAATTTTTTTTTTAATCGAGGATTCATCACTACCAAAATCCACGGGCCTGTTAGTTGGGGAGCTGGTCATAGCCAATAATCTTACCGTAGTTATTAGGGACCGAATCCTCCAATCAGATCTTAAAATGACTTGAGATCACAATATTGAGAA
>JAYEPQ010000004.1:13155567-13180567 GCA_036321105.1 Dracaena cambodiana | reverse complement strand
TTTGCACTCCATTGCCCCTAAACTTTATATATAATTTATTGTCTTCGTGTTTTCTTAGGAGATGACGCCTGGTTCGAGTCGTTTTAGCATTATCGGGTGCTTCCTGTATGGCTTGTTCCTTGGGTTGCATTTAAGCTATAATGACAAATACCATTAGAACACCATTACAATATGAATTCAAGCTATAATGACAAACACCATTAGAACAATAACTATATAAATTATCATTTCCATATCAAAGTTTTTGAGCAATAAAATCTAAAAATAACAGTCTTTAAGTACAGACCTTCAAATTACAACCCTAACCCTAAAAGAAAATGATCTAATGTCTACAAGTCTCCAAACATTTTTACCCGTAATGGAGTACTGGTATCTCGATGTGTCTTTGTCAATCTGCCTGATTCTCAACAACAAGGGACTCGCTAACATTGATACCTTAACCCCTACAAGTGGATAATCATAAATATTTAGCAAAAACTACAAAAATATAAAATAATACTAAACCATAATTTTATATTTGTATGGAGTTAAGTAATAGTTTTTTTTATACCTTTTATTTTACTTGTGCTAGTTAGTCCGCTCTTAGTAGCATACATAACTACTTTATATATAAGTTAATTGTTTCTTTAATCACTTTTTAATGAAACACAGGAGAATATATCCCCTATTTATGCTAAGAAAAACATATTATCACCTTCTTCAGTTTTTTAGTTTATCCGTTCACCCATATATTATAATTGTAAATGTCATGCACAAAAAAAGGAAGGAAAAAAAATCTAAACCTAAATTCCCCCTTTAAAACTGTTCAAATTCTTCTTTGGATGTGATCTAACCCTCAGTCTATACAATTTTTTTGGTTGTTAACAATCAATCAACAAGCCTTGGCATGACTATACAAACTTCTTGACATAGTTACGATTCTTACGATTATAACATAATTAAATGAAATAAGGATCCGAACAACAATATGAATTTAAATCATAATGACAAAAAAAGAATAATACTAAAATCTCAATTTTTGTATTTGCATAATGGATGATATACAATGAACTTCCATATGCTACTAAGGGAGGAGTCTCCATAATTCTTTGTTGAGGCACAGCAACATCATCTTGTGCCTGGTCCATAATTATGATATGCCAATTAAATTTTTGCATTGAAATAATAAGTTTATAATAAAATCACCTTTCATTTCCTTCATACATAGTGTCAAAATTTATTTTAATTTGGTATCTTTTCAGTCAAAATACTATGTTCATCTTAAATTTAAATATTTTACTTTTCACATTAAATTTTTTATATAATAATTTCATCAACTCTTAATAATTCAATATAATCACTTCCAAAATAACTTAATCCTCACAATACATACGACCAAACACTGATTATGATTTTCTTTCAAATAAATAAGAATTAAAAACACTTATTAAGTCAAGAACACAAAATTATCAAAAACATGCCAAAATAAAATCTATAAAACCAAAAATTAATAAAATCTGAACTAGGAAAACTGGGCTTACTAGGGGAAAAAAGGGGTATTTACAGGTTTTCTCTTAAATCTTTATAAACTATGATTTAGTCCCCCAAATCTTCATATTTAGGATTTAGCCTCCCAAATCCTCTAAATTACTATAATTTAGTCGTTCAGTTAGTTTTTCCGTCCAAATAAACGGCAAAATTTAATTTTTACTTTTTTTAAATAATAAAATGACTTAAATACCCCTATAAAGAAAAAGAGAGATGAATAGAGAGATATAAGAGAAGAAGAAGTGGGGAGCCAATGAACCCAATGAAGAAAAGGAAAAGAGACGAGGAAGTGGGAAGGAGAAGAGAGCAGGAAGAGGGAAGAAGGAAATCAGGAGGGATAAAGTGGAAAAATCAGGTCAAAAAATAAACTAGGCTAATGGAAATTATGAAGGGAATTAAATTGTAGTAACTTAGAGGACTTGGGAGACTAAATTCTAAATATGAAGATTTGGAGACTAAATTATAATGTATAAAGATGTAAGGGACAAATCTGTAAATAAAAAAAGGGTATTTACTGGTTTGTCCCTCAAATCTTTATATATTATGTTTTTGCCCCCCAAATCTTCATATTTAGAATTTTGCCCCCCAAATCTCATAAGTTACAACAATTTTGCCCCCTTCTCTAACTTTTCCTAACACAGTTAAATATTTGACCATTTTACCCCTCTTTTTCTCTTTTATTTTCCTCCTCTCTTCTTCTTCTCTCTTCTTCCTCTCTTCTCCTTTCTTCATTATTTCTCCTCTCTTCTTTCTCCTCTCTTCCTCCTCTCTTCTCCTCTCTTCCCTAACACAGTTAAATACTGAAAGAAAAGAGGAGAAAGAAGAGAGGAGAAATAATGAAGAAAAGGAGAAGAGAGAGGGAAAAGAGAAGAAGAAAAGAGGAGGAAAATAGAAGAGGAAAAGAGGGGTAAAATTGTCAAATATTTAACTGTGTTAGAGAGGGGGGCAAAATTGTTGTAACTTATGAGATTTGGGAGGCAAAATTCTAAATATGAAGATTTAGGGGGCAAAATCATAATATATAAAGTTTTGAGGGACAAACCAGTAAATACCGCATAAAAAAAATAAAATAAAAAAGGTGTGCTCATCTAGAAACTCCCCGAAAGAGGAAAGAATAGTGGGGCCCAATCCTCAAAATTCAATTTAATAATACTATCAGAGTATGCAGAGGTAGCAGTAGGTTTTCTGTCACCTTTGTTTACTTTCAAGTGAGCAATCATGTTTGTCATTACATTAGCAGCTGCTAGCTCCCAAAATATTCTTGCCAACTCTGCTCTCAGATTTCTTGCTGATATGTTTGGCTCTACATGCACTCATGATTAGTGATTGATTGAGAGAGAGAGAGAGAGAGAGAGAACAAAATCAAGTATAGGCTGCTTTCTGGAGTTTCCAAATGAGCACACTATTTTTCCTAGTGAGTCCACTTTATATCTATAAGTCCGTACAAAGAAACACAGAAAGGTGGGCACACTAGGAAAATTGGTGTGCTCCTTTGGAAACTCCCCTGCTTTTAGCCACTAGACTTAATCTCGATCACCTCCTCGTACTCCGCTATCAAAAACAAGCTTTATCAATAGTCAATCTCCAGTACAAAGCTGGCTAGTACAAAACCGGCTAGTACAAATTAGCTTCTTGTTGGATCGTACGTGTGTTTTTTTTTCTTTTTTATTTTCTTCTCCCACTCATAGAAAGTTTGGATGTGATCACGTGAGTAAAAAGAAAAAAAGAAGAATTAAGAAATAATTTAAGTTCATTAGGACCGCCAATTAACCCACAAGCAAATTATGTCTATATAATATTCTCAATTCAGCTCCTTAAACGTGACAGAATATTAAAATGTATCTGATTTATATAATAATCTTGCTAAAAAGTTAAATTGGGACATGAAAATAACTTTTTGGCCAATCAAATAATCAACATCCATTTGGTACTTGTCCCCGAAATTGTATAGTACATATGGAAATGTGTTAATCTTTATATATCGTTTTTTTTTTTGCTAGTCAAACTCACACACACATATTTTTACAATATTGTCCAAATTAAATTTTCATTATAAAAAATCGAATTTAGAATCTCTTGCAAATTATATATGGTGATGTTACTTGAATCAGGGCTCATTGACCATTGCTCGAAGAAGTTTCTAGTTCACATGGTTTTGCTTCTTCCTAGCCTTTCTTTGTAGGCCTCTTTAATTTCACCGGTTGAGTTTGATAAAGAAGTATTAAACAGTTTGTTAGAGATAAGAATGGACAGATCCAAAGCCTAGCTTATTGCTCGTTCTATTGAAAGAAAAAAAATTGAATTAAAACATATTTTTTCTTTTTAACTAAAATTTTTAAATAGAGCATATCAAAGATCTAGGACGACAAGTAGGAGCAATTGTATATAAAGGTGAGCAGAGTTCGGTAAACCGACCTAAAACTAAAGTTTTAGGTTTCGAGTTTTGAAATTCGAAATCGAACTAAACCAACCTATCTATGTAAAATTATATATTTATACACAAATATATATACATATGTATATATACATATAAGCATACATATATGCATATATATTATTAATAATAAATTCAAAACCAATAGGATTCTTTCAAGAAATATACTTAGACTAAAATGAACTAAATTATATTTTTTAAACAAATTTTATTTAAAATTCAGTTTCTAACCGAGCTGAAGTAGTTCGGTTCGGTTTCGCTTTCCAATTTTAATCGGTTCGGTTTGATTTTATCAAAAATAATAAAAAAATCGAACCTATGCCTACCCCTATCACCTCTAATTGTATGTACACGTACATGTATATATCTAATCACCCTTGAAACTATTGTTAAGGAGGTGAAAGGTTCATGCCTTTTAGGTTCCAATGACTTTTCATTTGCCGGAGAGCTGGATAAGATCAAGCCAAACTTTTTCAAGATGCTATCACTGTTTAGGAAACTTTTTCCCTGGGGTTTGTGGAATTATATGGAGCACTTATTAATTTTCTTTTTTTTTTAATATTGTTGTAAGGCACACATGCCTTGAAGGGAACGTGCACGCAATAATTGAAAAGGTCAGACAGGTGGAAAGGTTGGGATTCATCCCCATTCATCATTTGTCCTTCCTTCCTTTTGGGGATTCAATGATTTAAAATCAATGGTGTTATTAAGATTTTTCTTTTTCCTTTTCAAATTCGATGTGACAAGCTAAGTTTTCTATATTTTATTAATGACTGATAACAGAATTATATATAAATATTATTGATAGATCCTTTCACTCTATCAAAACTTCGAAGTTATGATAAGAGTTGAAGCAAATTATTTTGTATTTTAATATGTCCTCACCGATTAAAGGCCTATTTTGATCAGAAACCTGGACTTTATGCCGTATAATTTTTTTTAAAAAATCCGCAATTAAATGCATGCCCAGGTTGCTCTGATATCATGTTGATAGATCCTTCTATTGCACCAAAATTCTGATGTTATAGTAAGGATTGAGGAAAATTAATTTGTATTTTAATAAGCATAATATATGGTTCAGATAATATGAGCAAACAAATTAGAAGTAAAAATAAAACAGAACAAAATCTACAGCATTATTGAAAGACCATTCCCAGAAAATGGGCAAAAGCCAAGCGCCCCACCTCTCATAAACATAACATAGCCATCTGTCCAAGATGAACTCATCTAAAGTAAATGCATCTTCTTCCATCTCTCACTCCCCGTGCTTTGGTGAAGAGGTGTATAGACATTCTGAGTCATTTGAGAGGCAAAACGTTCTCTATCTGAAAGTTGTCATGCCCAAAAGATGAGCTCATAATATATAAACCTAAAGCAGACATCAGATGTGAGAGTAATCCCTAAAAATTCTACTATTCCTCTCTTTCTAAATATTTCAATAAATGGAACCTACCATAATGGACCCCAGTTCAGATATCGGCCATCTGTCCCCACTCTTCCCAAACATTATAAGTAAGGGGTTTTTACACATCTGTCTCTTAAATCTTTAAAAATTAGAATTTAGTCTCCCAAATCTTCATATTTATAATTTAGTCTCCCCAAATACTTTAAGTTACCACAATTTAGCCCTCCAGCCATATTTTGGTCCGAATTTCCCGTTATACCCCTGAGTTACTTCATTTTAGTCCTCTCTTTTCTCTTTCTCATCTCTTCCTCTACTTATTGGATTCCCCTCTCCATTCTTCTCCACTCTCTATCTTTCTTTCCAGTTAATCTCTAAAGTGAAGTAACTCAGAAAAACCCAATAAGAAGAGAGAAGAGAGAGAGAGAGAGGAGAAGAATGAAGGAGAGAACCCAATAAGAAGAGGAAGAGAGGAGGATGAGGGAATGGAGGGCTAAAGTGAAGTAACTCAGAGGTATAATAGAAAATTCGAGCCAAAAATATGTTTAGGAGACTAAATTGTGGTAACTTAAAGGATATGGGAGACGAAATTAGAAATATGAAGATTTGGAGGACTAAATTCTAATTTTTAAAGATTTAAGAGACAGGTATGTAAAAACCCCTACAAGAAATTGACATGTTTTTAAGTTATATTAAAAGACTAATGATCCAAATATATGAGGTGAAGTCGCAACTCAACAACAACAAGTGTTTTATAGTTTCGCTTCTTGATTTGCAGAGTTACACAAATGTTGGATCCCACCCCCCTTCTTCGCAAATTTGGCTAAGTGAGATGAGTGCCCTTAGCTAAGAGCCCAAGAAACACTCTGACCTTCAATGGGCATTTAGCTCTCCAAATGGTGTTTGCCTGGGCTAGGGCCTTGCTGAGTCCAGAAATTTCTTATTACGCTAATTTATTACCCTAACATAAGCTCCCATTTTTGTGTGGCAACTTGAGTTGTATCAAGAAATTTGACAAATGAGAGTGTTAACGAGTAATTATTTTTATAGTATTTTACTCACATTTCCGATTCCTTAGAGAATCTTTGATCTTGCATATGATACCATAGGTAGCGTGAGCCTTTAATAACAATACGAAGTTCTGCATGAGATACCCTCAAGTTTGGCATGAGGTGCTCTATATGTGTAGTAGCACGAAGTTTGGCATGAAATACCTCAAAGATTGGCTCTTATTAGTGTTTTTTAACATTTCTAAGTTTTTTCTAATCTTGACCACGTACAGTTGCATGCGTTTCTGGTTGTGCGCAATGACATACACTTTCAGTCCACGCGCAACAGCGTAGGGAAGTTCAAGTGGACGGACAGTTGGAGTTCGGGATTATCCGAGCGGAGCCGAGGAAACTGGGGTTCCGGCCACCATCAGAAGTTTTTTCCGACCGATTTCCGATTGTAGGGAGTCAGTCGATTCTAAACGGAGTCAGCTGCAAAATCGATGGTACAAAGAGGCCAGGAAAAAAAAAAAGGAGTTGTCATGAATTGAGGAGATTGGGGACGAAGAGATTAGGGTTGATCTCTTTGGAATCTGACCAATAGTTTTATGGTTTCCAAGGGGATGATCCTTTGAATTCCAAGATAAAAGTCATAATTCGAATTCTCCTAATTTCAAAAAAAAAAAAAATTATGCCGGTCAGTGTCGGATTCCGTTGGATATGAAATTATCCGACCAATTCCGACCACCACAGCAAGAACATGAATGACTCTGACCAATTTTTGACTTTCTACCCCGACCAAACTCTGATCGATTATGGTCGGAGTCGGCAAAGGTGTTCACCCCTGCAACAACGTGCACTCACTTAAATTTCCTATTATTGGCGCGTGTGAGTTGGGTTTAAACCCAAGTAAGTTGGGCTTTGGCCCATTTGAGTTCTATGCATCCATCTCTGTGCAATCCATATAAGCAAAAGTCATCACTCTCACAAAGAATCTAACAAGATGACCTTCTAAACAAATCATAGATGGGGCAGCATCAATTAGTAGGCAACTCTGTATACATACAGTTCACGTGTGTATATATATATATATATATATATATATATATATATATATATATATATATATATATATATATGAGTAAACGGGAAGTACCGGCGGTGAAAGGAGTTCTTTTACTGTCGTTTAGGTGGCCCAATAAAATTATTATACATAGCGCCATTTAAAGGACACTAAAAGAATTCTTTTATTTGTTATCTTAACTGACGTCATGTGTAATAATTTTATTAGGTTACCAAAAGCATGGCTGAAGGATTGATTAACCAGCTAAGAACTGCTTAGAATGATGCTTGTTTAAATTAAGACGATTCAGCTACAGAACAGTCCAATAATCTAAATTTATTTGGTTTGCAATACAGTGAAGTCTGAAGAGAGTACCTGATGGAAAATTCTATTTACGCATCGAAATTTACTCTTCACGCACATATTTGAAACTTGTAAATAATTATAAGTTTGTTATTATTTTTTGAGTAAGTTACCATTTTAAATTCCAAATCTCTAAAACTTCTTAAAAATTTAAAATACTGTTATTGTCTTTCTCCTATGTTCTCTTTCCAAAACTACAAAAAAAATTGTGTTATTTGAATCTTAAAAAAAAAAATAACATCTCCTAAAAACTCATCGATTCCTAACTCTCTAAATTTTTTTCATTTGCGTTGCTCAAAAAGTTAAAAAGAATTTTTATTTCTTCGAATTTACTGTGACAAACGAAATTAGAGTTAAGAGTTTGAGTTTTTTTGAAACAAATAGAAAAATCAAGCATGCAACTAGTGTCAGAAGATAAATCTAAAATACAATTTAAAATTATTCTTAGTTTTTTATTTGTTTTTGTTTGCAATTTGTTGCTACTAATTTTTTCGTTTATTGGGCGTAGAGAGTTAGTTGCTGGTGTTTCAAAATTGAAGGTTGGTGTAAAGAGTAATCTGGACACAAAGAGTAAACTGCGTGCGTAAATAGAATTTCTTGTGCGTGATCCAATCTTCTTCTTCATTAACGTTTACCTTTATGGCCTTTGTTTTCTTTTCCAATATAGGGAAAATCATGTAGAAAGCATTGCATAAAGATTAGGCTCCCCCAATCTTGATCAATATTTATGAATTGTGTGTGGGATAAACCATGCAATTGGCACAGTTTTTTTTATAGCATAACAATAGATAGGTAGAGATAAGTATCAGTCGGTTCAGTTCGATTTTCGGAGAAAAAATTTCTACCAGTATCAAAACTCCGAACTAAAGGTTAAAGTTAAGAGAAATTATTTTATATTTTAACAATGCGATAGTCATATGCACATATATCGAGAGTATAAAAGTGAGGAGAAAAATAGAGCTTCCGTGTTTCTTGGGGGACTTAATGGAGCATTATGCCAAAATTTAAATTTTATAGTTATGTCCAAAATATGTTCGAGAGGATGAAGTGGGTGCAAACAATCATAAGGGGGACTTAAATAAATTAACATTTACTCTACTAATAAATTTAAGTTTATGCTTCTTTTTATTTTACATATTTATATATTTTTTCTTTTACATTGTAATTAACTTTGTCCTTGTCTTGTTTTTCAGGAGGGTAATCATTTGACATGAACAAGTTAAAGGACCTTGACTGGGCTTCTTACTAAACTGTGGTTACATAATAAGCTATTGGGGTTAGTCCTTCGTGGAGAGATCTTTTATTAGCTGTAGAGAGTCTCTTCACATTATTCTCACAGGTGAGCATAGTTTCATAACAGAGAAGTCTCAGCATTTAAAGGGAAATTCTGAATGCGCCCCCATGTTTTTCTTAGTAAACCCCGTTATCTTAAAAAATAAATAATTATAAATTTGTTATAATTTTTTTTGGGACAAAAAAAATCCTTAACTTGATTTTCTTAGTGAGCCCCATCTCTCTGTCACTAAAAAATTATCGGCGAACTATCTCGCTACGATCACCGCCTTGACACGGCACAAATCCTAATACCTCGGAACTCTCCCCTCTCTCTCTCTCTCTCACACACACACACACACATTCTTTCTTGGTTTAGGGTTCCAGATCAGATCAGGGAACATGGCGGAGATCCTGCTGTTGCCACTGTCGCTGCTGTTATTGCTGCTGTTGCCGCTACCGCCACTGCAGCTGCTGCTGTTGCCGCAACTGCTTCCGTTGGGGCGAAAGAGATGGAGGTGAGGTCGACGACGAGGAGAAATGGCTAGAGTTAGGGTTTTTAGGGTGATCCAAATAGGAGAGAAAGGAGAGAGCAATTGCGGAAAAAAAAATGGGGCGCACTAAGAAAAAAATTGAAAAATTCTATTTACACACTGCAATTTACTTTTGACGTCCTGAGCGCTTTTTACACCAAACATTCATTTTGAAATGTCACCAATTTACTCTATGCACCCATTTTTTTTCCAAATTTAACCTTTTCCTTCTCTCTATCATCTTATGTCAACCGATCCCAAATTTTTCGAGTCGGATATTAATTCCCAAGTTAAAAATATATTGGTCGGGTATTAATATCCGACCAAAGAATCGCTTGGTCGGGTATTAAAACCCGACCAGCAGCCAATATCTCCCTCATAAAAGAATCATAAGTAATAATAAATTGCAAACAAATACACATAAAAAACTAAGAATAAATTTAAATTGTACCTTAGATTTATCCTTCGACACCATGTTGGAATTTTTCATTTAAATAAAAAACTCAAATTAAAACTTCAAACCCTAATTTTACTTGTTACAGTGAATTCGAAGAATTTAAAATTTCTCGAGATCATTTTAGAAATATGAATTTAAAAAAATTTAAGAGGTTAAGAAATCAAATCAATAGATTTGTAGGAGATGTATTTTTTAAAAAAAATTAAATTCCACTAAAAAGATATTTTTAAAGGTTCTCGAGAAAAAACAGAGGAGGAAAACGATGAGTTGTAGTTCTAAATTTAAAAAAGTGTTAATTTGTGATTTAAAATGGTAACTCAGTCAAAAAAATAAATGGTAAATTTGTAATTATTTACAAGTTTTAAAACCGTGCGTGTAAAGTAAATTTCCGTGTGTAAATAGAATTTTTCAAAAAAATAGGGCACATTTAGAATTTTTCGTATTTAAATAGAAAGTTGAGGTCACTATCTATTAGTTTAAATTTTTGGATTAGATTGGTTCTTAGCTTCATCTTCATTTTAGGATATCAGAGCAATGAAGGGTTTAAATAACAATTAAATAAATAAAAGAGTGGTGATCATATACAAAATTTTATTTCTTCTTCAGCTCTTCTACCAAGCAAGCAAGCAAAGGAACAAGGAATTAGAAGGTTGTGATGTTACACTGCCATTTTTTGTTTCCATCCCCAAATATGGAATCAAAAGCAAATTCTATTTCCATTTTTCTTTTTTTTTTTAAATTAAAAAAAGTTGATTATATGCTTCAATTCTTTGATTCCCCTTAATGGAACGCTGGGATATATAACCCACCATTATTTCTCAAAAAAAAAAAAAAAAAAAAAAAAAAAAAAAAAAAAAAAAAATCTTTGATTCACCTTCCTCTTGCCAAGCAGGAAATAATAATGCATTAGCTCAAGAGATTTCAAAATTTATTTTCAAAGATGGTAAATCCTTAAGTACCGTTTAACAAGCTGGAGTTTCATAAACTTTAGATGATGTTAGAAATATAACCTATATAAAAAAAAATAATAAGATACATTTTAATGATTTGGAATTTAGAAATAGTCCAAATTATTATTACTACAAATTTCTAAACCACAGCTAGACAACAATGGTATCAAAATGTATCAAATTGATAGCCCCTAAATTGTATCAAATTTTGCTTTAAATTAAAAAAAAAAAAAAACAATTGTATCAAATTCTGACCTAACCGAGAAAGCCAAATGAGTCGCAAGTAGTATTTTATGAGACCTTTGGAGGCTAGTTGTACAAACAAAACTTCACAGCCCCTAAAGCTCAATTTCTATTGCCATTATTTCATTCGCTGTTAAAATATAAAATAATTTCACTTATTTCTCAGCACAATTTTAAATAATTTTCCTCAATTCTCTCCACAATTTCGGAGTTTTGGTGCAGCGGATCAACATGGTATTAGAGCAATCTAGTTTCAATTCCTAAAAAATTATGCCACTGCGTAAAACTCAAGTTTTTACCCAAAAAAATGGACCTTCAACATGTGGGGGCGTGTTAAAATATAAAATAATTTTCCTTAATCCTCACCACAACTTCAAAACAATTTCTCTTAACCCTCACCACAATTTCGGAGTTTTGGTACAATGGAAGGGTCTTTCAACAAGAGGCAAGAGAAAGTCTAATGTCAAGTGAATTCTTCTCTTGTAGCTGACCACGTGGATCAAAGAATCTGTTGGGAAAACAAACAAGTCCAGTAAAAAAAAATAATTTTATTTTCGGATTAATTACACCCAGACTAATACGGAATACTAGAATTTATTACGCATGAAGTTTGAAACTCTGATTTAGCCCCCTAAATCGTTAGCAAGGTTAGTTAATAGTGAGATATTCTCACTCTCTTTTAAATAAATCTGCACTTATTTTTTAATTTTAACTTTGCCTTCTTCTCTCTCTCTCTCTCTCTTGTGCAGCAGCAACAGCACCTCCAACTAACTCCACTAACGGTCTAGCAGGCTAAGTGAGAGTTTCAAATTTGAGCGAGTAATAACAGCTTAAATGTAATTAATCATTTATTTTTTAATATAAAATTTTGAATAGAGCAAATCAGACTCTTGGGCCTACTCATTCTCATGACTTGCTACTCTAGCAAGTTGCTTCGGGGAATTTCCAAAGTAGCACACCTTTTTTCCTAATGAGTCTACTTAAAAGTTTGGTTTTATTTACAACTTTACCATTTAAATTTTAGGACAAAAATATCCTTATCTTCAACCTTTCTATTCTCTCTCTCTCTCATCTCCTCCACCACCATTACTCTTCCGTCGTCGCCGACGCCCCTGCTCTCCTCCGATGGCTAGATCAAAGATATGCTCGTTCTTCAATGCAAGCTCCAAACACTGATCAAAAGTGTGCTCATTTTTCACCACAAACTCCAAATATTGATTCGGGTTAGACAATCCGGATTCACTATGGTGGATTTGGACTTACAGTCATGGATCTATTATGGTGGAAGTGATGATAGATTTGGATTTTTGGGTGTGTTCACTAGGAAAAATCCTCTTTTTTAAAAAGAGAAAGTGGGTTTACTAGAAAAAGTGGTTTTAGTAGGAAAAAAGGTGTGCCCCTCTAGAAACTCCCGTTGCTTCGGCTATGGGAGATTAATAATAACTCATAAAATAACTAAAATCAATGTTCATTGAAAACTTTGGTAAGGTATTAAGATGTCACTTCCGCATCACCTCCGCAGCCGCCTGAATGCGATGGATCAAGTATGTTAACGATGTTTCCTCCTTGTCGATAAGGACAATTCGATTTAGTGGAGGGTGGTTCAAGATCGGACTTTGGCCTTTTCTTTCAAAAGAACGAAAAGAAAATGAAAATAATGTAGAAAAGACAAGCTCTTAAAAGCAAGGTTCACCATACCCTCTCACCTAAACTCTAAAGAGTAGTTTCTAATTAATAAACGTAAAATTTGGTTGCTTCCTATGTTAGCTCTCTTAAACCTAAACTGATGTCGATTCTGTCGTTTATGCTAAAGTAGGAACAACTCTTATTGATGAAACGTGCAATATAGATCTACAAATGCACTAGTTCGACGATGGAAGCTTATGTATAAGTTCAAAGAGCAAAAGGAAAACCAAAGAAAATATATATGAAAGTGATACGAAAATATATACATTCTAGAGGTTTAAATAGGGAGATATTACTTGATAGGAATGAATAGAGAAGCATTAGCAACGTGATCGATCCGACATGATTCTCTTTTGGTTCGTGTAAAATGGAGAAGGATTATCATCGTGATTGATTCTATGTGATTCTCTTTTGGTTCATGTAACATATTCTAAGTATTTGGGATAAAAAGCTTAGTTGTTGTTGTTGTTGTTTATGTGGAAAAACTATCAACTCCCTCTCTCTCTCTCTCTCTCTTTATCCATCTCCAAATAGAATGAGAATGGATGAGTCTAAAAATTAATTTTTAGTCCGTTCTATTAAGAATTTTGATTTTTTTAAAAAAATAAAAATCTCAATTTTAATTTAAAATTTTGAGTAGGCTAACCATTCTCATCCTACTGTGATGTGATAAAGCATTAAAAACACAAATGGAGGGGAGAAATGGATCAAAAATATTATATCACATCAACGTAGATTATGCAACGTAACATTTTGCCTCTGTTATGTTATGTCGCATATAACAAAACGCATAACGTAGGTTATGCAATATCCTACATATTTAATAAAAATAAATATAACTATATTAAATAATTTTTATAAATTGTAATATAAATTTAAATATCTAAAAAGAGAATATAAAACTATTTAATAATCATAATCTATTCTAATTTTATGTTAAATTTTACAATATTTTTTACATTTATTTTAATAAATTATATTAAGTTTGCAACTATAATTCCAGTCATTATTTAAACAAGAAAATAATATTCCAATTTTTCATTTAAATTCAAGTTATTATCATTGTTGTAATTTATATTTTGTAATGTTCAATTTATCTTATTTGTAATTATTGATTTCAGTTCAAATAAAATTCAATATAATCAATAAGTAAGATATTTCAATAATCAGAGAGGAATTACAAACAAACAAGAAAACAATTACAAATTAACAAGTTAGTAATTGCACAAGCAATCTAACAAACTAACAACTAATCAAATAATAAAATTATAACAATTTGCTAATAATCAAAATAATAATCACTAACAATATAGAAATTACTAAAAAAGATAATTGTAAATAACGTAACATAACGTAATTTAACGTAACGTTACGTAATATAACATAAAAAAAATGTACTGTTACGGTGCATTGAGTTATTTCCAGTTATTATGTAGCACTAGGGTTCTGTTAGGTTACGTAACGCAATACAACGGATTTCATAATGCGTTATTTTCAACAAGGTCAGTGTTGCGATAGCAGTCCAAAACAATAACCTCAGAAACTTTATGATTTTATGTATTTTAACCCATATACAACAACTGTTGGGGGCAACTAGGAATCTAGCACTCGCACAGGAAGTTTTGCATCAATCATAGATTGGTTACTGCGCATTTGTGCACTGAAATTGGACTAGATCTTTCTAAGGATACATATTGTCTTCGTTCGAACAGAAGTTCTTCTTGCCTCTTCCCATTTGTTGAGTATATCCTGCATCGTATTTTAATTAAGAGTGGATGAAGTGATTATGGATGTAGTAATATTATTATATATTTCATTACACAAGCATTTTGATGCAGAACCAACTTCTTCACAAGTCATCATGAAATCAATTTCAATAATTTTAGTTGTTACGAAATGAAATGTCTTGTGAAATATTCGTTAAAAGACCATTAATTACTAATTACAAAGCCTCTACTAACTGAAGTTTTACCCTTGCTTGGCACCCCCTTGTACGCAAGCAAACATGTAGTACCCCCTCCCCGATGGCGGCATCGCCCGCCATCGTGACACGCTCGAAACTGCTCCATCTTCAGCGCAACGAGCTGGCCTCTGATTCATTGAGAACCCAATATTTGTCGTGTAGGGCGGTGGGTACATTGTCACCATCACATCCTTCTCCCGTGCTGTAACGGTAGCTAGTGAGCTCCGCAGTTCAGCGGACTTCTGCCCATACACTGCCACCTTCGGCACTGTGTGCACTACGACAGAACTTCTCCACTCATCTTCATTGGGAATCAGCATTGGTGTTGCTTTCTGCCATGAGAATGCTGGCATCCTGTAGTAAGGCACTGGTAGCTAGAATGGTACATCCTACAGGGAACGGCGACAGGCCTTAGGATTTTGAGTACTGTTTGGGACCTGGCCGGGTCAAGGAACGGGCGGTAGAGCATGGCTGCATGGGTGAGCGTACGTTCTCTCTCAATACTACTCATCTGACCCGGATTGTTGGTGGTAAGCGTTCTCTCTCGATCAAGGCGTTTGAATCTAGGCCACATGCGGTGAAGAAAGATTTGATCTTGAGGCGGGAATTTGAGACGTTTAAAGGGTTTGATTGATTCATCTGTGAAGGCGAAGCTTGCGAAGAGGCGGAGGAGTTGGCTGACAATACGAAGGATCAGTTTGAGGTGGTTCCGATGATGTGTAGTATGATTCTTTATGGGCATTGTTAGAGAGGGAGAGAGAGAGAGAGAGCCAACAAGAAAAGCAAGAGAAGAGGAAGACGAGGGAAAGAGAGAAGAAAGGAAGTAACTTAGTTTCCCTGTTTTTTGGTATAATGAAATATTAACTTGACTGATGAAAGTGAGTATTAAAATAAAATAAATTTTGGGAGGATTAAAATAAAAATATGAAGTTTTTAGACATTAATATTCAATTTTTAAAAATTGAAAGTACCTATATGTAAAACTCCAACATTAAAAACACAAATGGAGGAGAGAAATGGATCAAAAATATTATATCACATCAACTAAAATCGATAAAAGGGCAAAATCAAACAGTAACATAATTTTTTTTAGAAATGGAATTTTGATCCCAAATCCAAGCGGATATTCCTCCTGCACCGTCTCAACGTCACACTTCAACCCCAGGGCCCAGGCCCATGGTCCTCGTTCTTTGGTGATAGCATGGCAGCACTCCACGTCATCAACCGATCCATGTGGTCCCCACTTGCAACCTACCCCCACCCTCCCCAGCACAACAGTCTCCAGTTGTCACCTAACATAGTACCCTCTCGTGGTGTGTAAGTTTCTCGTGCTGCCGGCCCTTGGACCACTCGTGCCCCATCCACTTCGAGGCCCACACCCGCCTGGGCCTACAACCCATCTCTCCCCGCCTACCTCCCCGTGGCCCCACCTCCCCCCGCTCACAACTGCACGGGAGTTTCCAAAGGAGCACACCATTTTTCCTAGCGAGCCCAGTCGGTTTTTCCGTTGGAAAGTGGGCTCACTAAAGAAAGTGGTGTGCTCCTGTGGAAACTCCCCAACTGCACACCCAAATACAATTTCCAATCCAAAATTAAGAAATTTTACCCAAAAGAATTCATCATCGCTAAACACTGAAACTGCAAGATTAAGTTAAAAATTCCATAATTATAGCACAAATTCATCCCTAATCTCTAATCTAATCATCAGGATCGGACAATCTCTCCTCATCCTCGCCCTCGTTATCGTCCTCCTTCTGCTCCACCGCGCGCTCCGCCGCGTCAACCATCAACTTCAGCTCCTCCTTCCCTCCTTCACCCGCCTCGGCAGCCGCCTGAACATCACCGCTAAATATCGGCCTCATAGCCGCAAGATTAACCATCTGCGGCCCCTGCGGGAACGTCCATACCACCTCCTGGCTCCCCGCCGCCGCCGCTGGCGGCGGTATCATCCACACCGCCGGCGGCCACATCGGGACCATCCCTTGCCCCATAGCTATTGGCGCCAGCCCCATCGACATCGACACTGATCCGGCGGCTCCGCTCAACGGCCCCGCCCCTGTCCTCGTTGGCTGCAGTTTCCTCCTCTTCCTCATACCCTCGTCCGCCGACGTCGTCGACGGAGCGGAGCTCGACGCCGACGACGGGGCTTGCGTCGGAATCTTCAGCGTCCCGTCTACGGTGGTCGCGATTGCCGGAACCGTGCCGGTACCGGTAGCAGCGATGATAGCGGGCTCCGCGTGCTGGAGAAGCCACCGGATCGTCTCGCCGTCGGACTTGTGGCCTAGCTCGCGAGTGAGCTGGAAGATCCGGGCGGCGCAGGCGGCCGGCATGCGGATCCGGCGGCCGCGGCCCTCGACTTTCGTGTGGCGGTCCTTCGTCCTCGCCGGCGGCCGGTGCTGTACGATCTGCATGTCTGACATCCTATCGACGGGCTCCGGCTTGGGGATTATGAGGCGGTGTTGGTGATAGATAGGCATCGCCGCCGCCGGCGCTCTGGTCATAGCTCTGGCAGCGGCAGCCGCAGCGGCTCTGACGTCATCGGCCATGCGAAGGTCTGTCCTTCGCCGCTCGCCGTCTTCTCGGTCTCTAAAATTATTGTTGATATTAGAATCCGTCATCGTCTCATCGTTCCTTTTGTTTCGAAAGGATTTAGAGAGGGAATTATTAAAACCCTAGCCTCTGAGGGGCAATCCTGGCCCGTTGGATCCCACTGGGCTGGGCCTACAGGGCCATTTCGGGAAGACTATATCCATTCCCAGTTATTCCTTCAGTTTTTTTACATTTCGGTTCCTTATATCTTTAAAAATTATACTTTAGACTCTAAAATCTTTATTTTTTTTATTTTAGTCGCAAATTCATTAGATTACTTTACTTTAATCTCCATGTTTAACCTCCATTGGGTCAATTAAAATTTTATCCCGAATTTTCCGTTATATTCCTGAAAATCCCTCTTCCTCTTCTTTTCTTTTCTTTTTTCCCTTCCCAATTCTTCTACTCTCTCTTTTTTTCCTTTCAGTTAATCTTTTTCCATTTTCTTTCTTTTTTTTCTTTTCTTAACTCTATATCTCTCATCTTCCTTCTTTCTTTTTGGAGTTTCTTTTCTTTCTAAGAGTTAAGTTATTCAAGATATGTTTAATTGATCTATATGTTTTCCAATGACTACTTTCTTCCTGCTTAAAAGAAAGAAGAATGGAGATTAACTGAGAGAAAAAAGAGAGAAAAGAAGAATAGAGAGGGGACCCAATAAGAAGAGGAAGAAGGACTTTCAAGGACATAGTGGAAAATTCAGACAAAAAATTTAATTGGCTTAATGGAATTTAAAGAATTTAAGAGACTAAAGTAAAATAAGTTAAGGTATTTGGGAGATTAAAATTAAAATATGAAGATTTTAAAAATTAAAGTCTAATTTTTAAAAATTTAAAGAACCGATATGTAAAAATTCCAATATACTATAAAGATTTAAAGAGTAAAGTCTAATTTTTAAAGATTGAAGCTACGTAGGACCCACTACGCGCTCATGCTATGGGTGGGGAGTTTCTAAAGTAGCACACCATTTTTCCTAGTGAGCCCACTAAATCAGTATATTTTTTGTTCGGACTAAATGTCTGGATCATTATTAATTGGTGTGCTCTTTTGGAAACTTCCCAATTAATAATGGTCCAGACATTTAGCCCGAATAAAAAATACACTGATTGAGTGGACTCACTAGGAAAAATGGTGTGCTCCTTTGGAAACTCCCCTGCGGGTGTGGGTTTGCCGGGTCTCCTCTGCGTGGGTCCCAGAGTTGTGTACTTCATTTTGGGGATCGTAGACCGAGAAATCACTGACATTTCGTCCAAACTCTTTAAAGTTAAAACCGGAGGAGAAAAATTAACCGACGCCATGTGCGCTCAGCAATGGGTGGACTTGGGCCCCTCGTAGGGCACGAGGAGGGGAAAGGGAACTTTTCGAACGTGACTTCGCCCGTGGTGGGGTCCACCTGGATGGGGGCTCAGGGGCTGGGGGGGTATTTTATCTCGGGTGCGACTTTGGGCTCGGTCTTCCAAAGAGTAGATGGTCCCCACGCTAGGGGGGATCCCGCGGGTGGCGGATGCGAGGAGGGCGACGGCGGGGCCCACGTAGTACGTGTCGAGGGGCGTGTCGCTGGGCTGACAAAGAGTGGGCCCGGGGTTAGTGGCTCCCGCCGGTTGGGGGGGGGCGCTAGCTGGAGCACACCTGGGGAGCCGGGACCACCTTGGTGCCCACGACTGACGTGTAGGTTGGGCTGGGCTGATTTGTTGATACTAGTGATGAGTAGCGTGTCTTGGGGACATTCTAAAGGCACACCTCAAATAGACCCATCTCGCCAAAGTTGGATTCAACGGTAAATCTATAACATCAAGGGCTGGGGTTCAGGCGGGGAAATTCTATTTGCGCACTGCATTTAACTCTTGGCGCCCTGGATACTCTTTACACCAAACTCTTATTTTGAAAAACTATCATTTTACTCTCTGCACCCAAATTTTTTTCCAAAATACCCTTCCTTAAATATTTTGGTCGGGTATTAATACTCAATCAAGAAACATGCTGGTCTGGTATTAAAATCCGACCAGCAAGCGAAGTCTCCCCCATAAAAGAAAACTAAATAACGATAAATTTCAAACAAATATGTATAAAACCTAAAAAAAGTTTCAAATCGTATCTTAAATTTGTTTTCTCACACCAATTTCATATTAAAATTTTCCATTTTCATAAAAAAACTCAAACTCAAATTCCAAATCCAAATTTCACTTGTCACGGTGAAATCAAAGAATTTAAAATTCTTTTAATCTTTTCAGGAACGTTAATGTAAAAAATTTTAAGAGGTTAAATCAAATTGATGATTTTGTAGGAGATGTGTTTTTATTAAATACCAAAAAAATTTATTTAGGGTTTAGAGAGAAAATAGAGGAGAAAAACGATGAGTCGTAGTTCCAAATTTTAAAAAGTTTTAGTTTATAATTTATAAGGATAAGTTAGTCCAAAAAAATAATGGCAAACTTGTAATTATTTATAAATTTCAAAACCGTGCGTCAAGAATAAAATGCCGGGTGCAAATAGAATTTCACGTTCAGGCGGGGGTTGCATGGGGTTCAGGGGGCAATTTTTTGGAATGGGAGGGGTATTTTTGAAAAAAAATAGGGTTGTGCCTTCTTAGATAGTTTCTAAAGGAGCACACCAATTTACCACTTTCAATGTATTTTTTGTTCGGATGCAAAGCCATGATTGTTATTAAGTAGGCTCACTAAAAAAAAATAGTGTGCTCCTTTGAAAGCTCTCGCCTTCTTAGAAAACATAAATTTTTCAAACCAGTAAGGATGTGCTTTTAGACATTTGGATGGGAACGTAGAGTTTTCTGCATGTCTCGATGGGGCACAAGTTACTGCACACAACCGGCAGTAGTAAGGCGTGACTGTTTCGGGTGTGCTCACTAAATGTTTACTTTTGTTTTTATTATTTGTTTTATGATAAGTATGAAAGGATTTGGTGGTATGATAACTTTTTAATACTTTCTTTTTCCTTTTTTCAGTGATTTTTTGAGTAATGAAAAGTGGTCTGGATTTGGCCTACTAATTATTAAATATTATTTTAAAAGGGGAGGATCCTATAAATACTATTAAAAAGTAGTAAAATAAATTAATAAAATAATTTTAAAAACCTAAGGATTTTTTTTTCTTTTTTAAGCAATATTTGCCTACAATTACTACAAAATCTAGGTCCCTTTCATAACGTTTTTCTCAATAAATTAACATGGAATCTCACTGTATCACCAAATGCTTACTTATTTTCAAAGAAATAAACATGAAAAAAATTAAAAAAAAATTATAAAAATTTGGTAGGCACTGTTCATTATCATTGATCCTTTCCAAATACAAGAACCATTCACGCCCGTAGAGTATTCACACTCAACAATCCACTGGTATAAAGAGTTCGGACTTTTCACATGTTTCTAATGGCTCATTTAGTTTAGGAATATTATCTTAAAAATACATTTTTATCGATAACATTAGACTAGAAGTAGTAATGTGCACACTTGGACAGGTGAAATTTTATTTGATATTTGTAATTGTATGTTGGAAAATTTTAAATTGTAGCGAGAACTTTTAATTTTCATATAAAATTTTAAAATTAATTCCATAATTTTACATGGAAAATAGAGATTGGCACCAAATTTCAAAATTTCTCTTTCTTTTATTTGCAAAACCCATGCTTGACTTATCGTCTTTTTTATTGGTAAAAAAGGGGGAAAAAGGCCAAGCAAAGAGCTTTGATTTTTAGTACAGACAGTTTGTTTGCACGAAGGTAAAATGAAAACAATATAAGTAAGATTATTTTCACCACTTCATATATTTATCTTACTAAAATGGTAAATTAAAATACTTCTTAAATTAGCGGAGCTCAAATCTATTTAATATTACTTTTGTATAGGAGAAGACTTAGAAGTAAAAAATACTATTATTTTTTTATTCTCCTATGTCTTTACTTTTGTTTTAAAAAAATAAAATATTTGATTTCTCTTTCATCTACTCTTTCTTCTAAATAATAATGAACAAACACTAAATATAACTCATCATTTCTTAAAGTTGTTTGTAGTTTTTTTCCCTTATTTCCATTACTGATAGATATATAAACGTACTCTAACCCAAGGAGTTTTACAAATCCAATATAGAGCTAGCATGATGAACAATGCCATAATTCTAAGTGTAGTATTCCGATAGTGTGCATTACATACTTTGATATGCTTGATGTTAACGTTAAGAAGGCATTAATATATGAATTGGTTACAAACTTTCCATTAAATATTGAAAATTAAATTTAACATATTTTTCACCATCGTATGCTGGTCAAAGCTTCAAGAGGAGAGTAGTGAAAAAAGAACACAACAATTCTGGACCATTAGTTGGGGAGGGAGCATGATGGGCTTAAACATAAAGTCGATAACCAATTTGACCAAAAAACTTAGCTAGTAGGTAGAGCCTCCAACTTTGTATTTAAACTCATAAACCTTTCTTGACCTATTCGATATGGGACTATCTCACATATGAACATCTAACAATCTCTCTCTTTGTTGTGAGTATATATACCGCAATCATCTAAGTGAACTACTATTCATAGGATCATCATCTACGGGAACCACCATCCGTAGAATTTAAACTTTGGTCTGAACCATCTACGTGGTACACTGTGAAAAACCAAATCCAATGTCATTTGCGCCACCCGATCACTTCAGGTTTCGCATCGGTTTCACTTCCTCTTAGCTTATAATCTGGACCTTTGACCCAACGACAAACTGGCCTAAATCTGGGCTCTAATATCAGTTGTTGGAGAGAAACGTTGGGCCATCCTAGGAAGCATGATGGGTTTCACAAGTCCCAATTTTATATTTAAACTCATAAACTTTTTTTATCTTATCCGATATGAAACTATATGAACACCTAATAATTTTTCCTTTCATTGTGAGTATACAACTTTGGTTTAAACCCATCCACGAGGAGCACCGTGGAAAATCAGACCTAAAGTCTCCTGCGCCACGTGACCACTTCGGATTTCACATCGGCTTCACTCCTCCTTGGGCTACAACCTGAACCCTTGACCCGACGACAACCGTCGGGCCACTCCCGGAGCATGATGGGCTTATTCAAAACTGAAAACTAGTCTGACTTAAAAACTTAACTAGTAGATAGAAATCCCAACTTTGTATTTAAACACATAAACATTTCTTGTTCCATCTGATGTAGCAACATATTCACATATGGACACCTAACATTACATTTAATACATAGTCCCTAATGTAACCCTTAATTTATCTCTACATCCTACTAATATTTATTAATGTGCGTGTTTACATGTGCATGCGGGTGCGCGTGCGTGTTGCACACACATATGCGCCTGTATGCACCCATGTGTGTGCGTGTATGCGCCCGTGTGCGGGCATGTGTGTTAGTAAAAAGTTGCAGAATAATACTAATGCAACAACCAGCGAAATCAAATAGTTAATCGAAAAAAAAATAGCAGAGATAGAGAACACACAGATTTAACGTGGTTCGGTAATGTGCCTACGTCTACGGGGACACGATCGAAAAACTTTCACTCTTGTTGCAGTGATTTTTCTCTTTACTTCGGCTACCGAAAATCCAAAGGAAGCCGCCACCCTCATTTGCTTCAACCCACCGAAAAAAAAACCCTTCGGCCAAAAATAACCAGCAGCAACAACACCCTTATATTGGCTTCTTTTCTCTGCCAAACAAAAACAAGTAGCCGCCCACCTTGATTATTTCCTTTTTGGCCAAAAAAAAACAAGTAGCCGCCCACCTTGATTATTTCCTTTTTAGCCAAATAAAACTCAATTGCACACTTGCAATTCTTTCTCTCTCTTTTGCCTTCGGTTAAAGCAAAGACACAAAGAACCAGCCGCCTCCCTTTTTCTCATTTTTTTGCCTTTTTTTAATTTCGGCTCATTCAAAACCCTAACACCATACCATATATATATATATATATATATATATATATATATATATATATATTATAACGGGTTTGGACCGGTTTTGGACCCGTTTCAGTATACCGAAACCCGTTGCGGCAATGGACTCTATTAGCAACAATGTGTGCATGTTTGTATCTATATTATTGGACTCCAAACTTTCCATTAAAGTTCAAAGTTTAGTTTTAACACTTGTTCAATCATACACTCACTAGCGGTCCAAAATTTACCGCGAGATATGTGTTGTTTAAATTTAAAAAGGTGAATAGTGACTTTCGAGTAAAGTAATAGCAGCTTACTAGCTTACTAGTGAATAACCGGTAGAAAAAGTGTTTAACACTTGTTCAATCGTACACTCATTATGGTCCAAAATTTACCATGAGATATGTGTTGTTTAAACTTAAAAAAAAGGTGAATAGTGACTATTGAGTAAAATAATAGCAGCCTTCTCGTGAATAAATGATAGAAAAAGTATTAAATCCAACTATTTAGATTTAATAGAATGTTTGTTGTCCATATATATATATATATATATAAGTGATCACTTTAAAAGTTTTCATTTTTTTTAAAAACGGTTGAAAATGAAAAATATCTCCATTTAAAAGTAATTAAATCAAATAATGGTGGAGAGTATGAAAATATATTCTTTTATCACATTTGCTCTAAGAAAGGATTTCACATGAGTTCTTTTCGTTTATAACACCTTATCAAAATGTGGTAGTCAAGAGAAGGAACCGAAATCTATAAGAGATGGCTAGAACAATACTTAATTAAAAGGAGTATAAATTATACTTAATTATAATAAGTATAAATTGCATAAATACTTTTGGCCTAAAGAGGTAATTAATACGACTTGTAATTGTTGGATTGTTATTGCATACAGATACGTTTTAGATTAACGCAAGAGCATAGATGTTTCAGATTAATGTATATTGTTTCTGGAAATAGAATTCTGATACAAATGTGTCTACTGGTTTGCTACCGTAGTACAGAAAACGAAAGGAAACTTACTTGTTGACAGAAATGTAGAAAACAGAACTGCAGAAAATAGGAGACTGATGTAGACAGAAAACAAGATGAAAATCGGATGAAAATCGAGGCTAGTGTTGGACACTATCTCCTTAAAATCGATTCGCCCTCCACTGTTTGCTTCTGGATTTCTTGGACGTCGATCTCCTAGGATACAACGATCGGTCTGCAGAGGGAAGGAACTGGTTCTTCTGTAGACAAAAGTTGAGGAACTTCTTGTCTGCAAAATAAGAAAGGAAACAGAACCCTATTTATAGTCTTCAACAGTCACAACGGTTGGCCGTTCAATAGCCTTCAACAGTCACAACGGTTGGCCGTTCAACAGTTGTGACCGTTTAACGGCAACTGTTGACGGCGACCGGTGACTGTTGGATAGCCCAATGCACCCCCTAAACGTCCATTCGCTCTCGCACACGCGCGTGCGCGTGCGTAGCACCACCCGTGGTGCTCAAGGTTTTTCTTTTTCTTACATAAGCAAAGTAATGGAACAAACTACCATATATAAACCCACATTCTTACAACACTCTATCCAATGTAGGACTATCTTTTCATCTTCCCTTTTGTTCCTTTGCTATGTACTCAATTTTTG